>JAHXMQ010012336.1:26645303-26659435 GCA_020466415.1 Ammodramus savannarum pratensis | reverse complement strand
AATAACTCTGAGCTGAACAGAAAATGCAGTCACACCCCAGAGCCTGGGATTGTTAAATCCCCTTTCAAGCACTCCACAGGCTGATGGCACTGCCAGGTCCTGCCTGGTGACCACGCTGGATTGTGTCACTGCAGTCACAGCACAGCCAGGGGTGCTCTCACTGCACCCAGCCTCTCCCACTCCTGCATGGGTGCCTGTCAGGGACCCAAAAAGGGCTAATTTTCCTCACTTTCCTCCCTCTCCCAGCTGGGAAGGCCATTGCAAGGCCACTGGGAAGTACTCAGGTTCACACTGAGGTGTATGGAGGTCTCAATGCTCTCCTTGAGCATTTTCCAACAGTTATTCGGGAAGCCAAATGAGATTTTAAGGACTGGAAGGCTGATTTTTGATTAGAAATAGGAATGCAGGTAGGATGGGTGTCCTTCCTACAATTTGTGGTGATGTGCTAAGGAGCACTGTTACATAATTTTGGCATGTTTAGAATATGAAATTATAGAGCTAATCCATACTGCTGACATCCACATTGAGGCAGACAGCTTTATTTTCCAGGCTCCTTCCAGTTTGGACACTGAATTAATAACAACAAATAACATTTTTTTCAGCCATTTTTTTTTCTTCCAGACAATAACCCTAAAAAAATGTTGATTACCCTGCTAGGGAAGGAAAGCAGGAAAACTCCACTGGCTGCCTTTGCAAACAAATGGCAGTCATAACATTTATTTTTCCAAGCCTCTCCTCCAGATATTGTAACATGAAGCTGCTATGGGAAAAATCAAACAGTTTATTTTAGATCAGCCGAGTTTGGAGACATTTAATAAGAATGTACCAGTGGTTTAAACCCAGTTGAAAGTTTATTCACCCATTTATTAGGCATGTGGTGAAGAAGAGAGGGAGCAGGAGAGAGGTTAGGCTGAGTCAGCAGCTCTAGGTGATGTGCTGCCTTAGAGTTTGAATGAAAGTGATTTTAAAAAGTGATTTCAGTAAAAGTAAAGTGATTTCAGAAGTACTCAGATCACTATAAACCCAACTTTTTCGGCTTGGGGCAGGATTCACAGCCCTGAATCACTGTGGGGGCTGTTCAGGCATGGGCAGGGGTAGGACCTTGATTCTGCTGCCATGGCAGAGAGGGAATGAGCCATTTGAAGGAGGCTAGCTGGACACTCAGTGCCAAACTCTCTTCTGCTTTCCCCAGGTGAACATAGACTTCCAGACACGGGAGCTGACCAGAAGAAATGTGCAGGAGCCCTCCCTGTCTTGCTTTGACCAAGCCCAGGGGAAGGTGCACAGCCTGATGGAGAAAGACTCGTACCCCAGGTTCCTGAGATCCAAAATTTACACAGACCTGCTGTCTCAGACCCAGAGGAGGCTCAGCTAGGACAGCCACGGGGCCCTCAGAAACCACGTGCTTCCCTCAACAGCCAAAACCCATCTCTAAATGTGAAACTTTCTTGGTGTTCAAAGCAGTGGGAATGGGAATAGAGGGACAAGGGGCAGAGGAAGCTTCCAGAGAGTGACTCTTTGACTATCTGTGCTTTTTTTTGTTAGCAGTAGCACCTTGCAGTCGTTCCCTCTGTCTAGCACAAACCCACAACCCTCTCAGGGTCACCTGTGGGCAAGGCAGGTTCCCTTTGAAATGGCTGGGTTGGTTTGTGTGTAAATAACACCTTTCCATCCTTCCACACATCTCTCCCTGTCTCTCACCTCTCCCTTGTGTTCAGGAGGGCCCCAAGAGCAGTGCTGACACTTGTGAAGCCACAGCCAGCCCACCTCTCACCCTGCTGGGCTCTGGGACTGAGGGGAGGGAGACAGGAGACAAAGGCACAGGGTTCATTCCCTTTTTTGAAGTGGGAACCATCAGCAAACTCAGCTCACCTCCCCATTTATTTTGCACACCTTATGGCTTGGCTGCCACTCTGTCACTGCCCCTTTTCCTTCAGGGATGGAGGCTCAGAGTATTCCCAAGGAGCTGAGTTTTCCTCATGAGGAAGGTAATCCCAAAAGCTCTCACTAGACCTGGGCAGGCAAGTCTTCTAATGTGAATGATTGTTTTTTGTGGCTGTTATTTATTTGTGTTAGCTCAGTCTCAGCCATCATTCAGGCTCTGTTGTGCTGGGCACTGGACCAAAGCCTAGCACAAAGGGGCTCCTGGCTGCCACAGGCTTAGTGGCTCCTCAGGATGGACCTGTTGGAACCCTCTGGCCCTTGCTGGGGTGTAGGAAAAGCACAAAGCCCGTCTGCCACAGCAGATGGCATTTTTCATGGAGTACCTGGCCAGTGGCAATGTGAAAAATCCCATTTCTATTTTTGTTATTTCCCTTTTACTGACTGTTCCCACTCTCTGCGTGTGTTCAGTGCCCTGCAAAGAGCTCCCAACACACAGACCCTGCTGCAGGGTGCTTGCCCCCAGTGGGACACAAAGCATGGAGTGAGCAGGATGGGTGTTGGGGGGTGCAGGGGGCTGTGAGGGGCTCTTTGGCCCTGTTCCCATAGCCTGGATGGCCACAGCAGGAGAATTCTCTGTGCCCATGCACCTCCTCTGGGCTGGGCAATAATTCCTCCCATCTGATGGCCCCATTTCCATGGCAATGCTGCTCCAGCTTGGCAGATTCCTGCAATATTTTTGAGGGGAGAAGCAGACAGCCTGTCTGTGGATTTGAGCCGGCAGACCAGAGGTCTCTTTTCTTAATTTAATGAAGGCCTGGAAAGTGACCCCATGGATCTTTTTCTTCTCTCAGACATCCCCAGACCAGAGGCTGTAAACCTCTGCTCCAGCCAAGGGTGGTGGGTGGCTTTGATACATCAGAAAGCTGCTGATGTAGACTTTGTGTAATGTGGTGTAAATGAGGTACAGTGAATTCTAAAGCCAAGCAAAATGTTTTTGGAAGAAGATAAAAAAAGTCTGGCTTGATATTAAAATTTACTGTCCATTAATTAAGTAGGAAACAGCTTTTTGAGGCTATTTGCAAGGATGATGTGCAGGACAGTAGGACAAACAGGATCAAGACAGAGGTGGTAACCATGCTGGGTTTATTTTGGAGGTGTATTCCTGTGGTCCCCAAGACACTGAAGTCTAAATGCATTGCAAATGCAAACTTTATGTTAGTAGGGAAACCTGCTTTTCAGTGCCTGGTTGGCCAGCAGGAGAATCCTCCAGGTTTTTGGAAGGCAAATCCCATCTCCAGTTAAATTTCTGTGAGGAATTTCCAGAAAGAGCAGCAGTGACCCAGCATTCCTGGCTGTCCCCTGTCCCTGCAGGGACACCTGAGGAGCTGGGGCTGGCCTGTGGTGACAGAGGTGACACTCTGCATCCACACCAGGCTCAGTGACACAGCTCCTGGGGCTGTTGAGGCCCCTCATAGGACACAAGAGACACAAAGCTCAGGGTCTGGATGTGGCACAGTTTGACACAAACTTTTTGCTGCTTGCTCGAAAGTGGGAGCAGTGAGGGACATCTGGAAAATGCTCCAGATTTGCCATGATTTCTCCAAGGGAGCCAGATCCTGCAGGAGCTCAGTGTCCCAAAGCTTTATGGCAAACAAGGCACAGTGAGATAGGTCTGGTGAACCTGAGCAATGCATGGAAGGAATCAGAGGTGGAAGCAAAGGACACAGAGCCACACATCAGTGCCTGTCCCTGGTGCTGCCTGGGCTGTAGGAAGGTGTCTTGGTTTGAAAAGCCAGGTGTCTGCTAAGGAAGGCAGGAGCCACCCTTGAAATGGAAAATGTAAACCCCCTCCCTATGAATTATTGTAATTTTGAAATTAAGGAGCTCTCAGGCAAAGATATGGGAATAGGAATAACAATTCTTTAATAGGAAAATTAAAAATACAAATGTAATAGGTACAAAAAAAGAGAACAAACCACTGCCAGAGTCAGAACAGGTCCTGCCCCCCTGTGTGTCAGGGTGGTGTCCCAGCCCCATTCCCATCCCATGGGGGCTCAGCCCTCCTGCAGTGCCAGCTGTGGCTCTGCTGCAGCAGCGATCCTGCACAAGGGGGGAGTTTTCCTCTGCAGCTCCAGGGCTGCTGCAGATGGGCCTGGGCTCCCTCTGGCAATGCAGGGCAGCAGAAAGCTGCTCCTCTGGCAATGCAGGGGGCAAAGGCTGCTGGGGTGTCCCAAAGCTCAGATTGGATCCAGGCAGGAATGCTTGGCTCCTCCCCTGGGCAGAGCATCTCCCCATGGGATGATGGGATTGGATCAGCCATGCAGGGACACTCACTGGCCATGGACAGAAGATAATTAATAATTAATTCCTCCCCCATCTGGGCCATCAAAAACTGATGCCTTGGAGTGGCTGCCTAGAACAGAGGCTAGAGATTAAGAGAATAATATGGGTATTTATTGAAGGCCTTCAATAGGCACACCTTGAGCAGTCAAAACCTCCCCAAGGGGTTACACCTAGGATAGACAATGGTCATGAGTTTTTCATACAATTATAAGTTTGTTCTTTTACATATCAGGAGTTAATCCTCAATTACAGATTCAGGTAATGAAGTTATTTACCCCCAATTCACTTTTCTTTATCCTTTTTGGGGCCTGAGGCTGTAGGGTGTCTTTGGATCACAGGCCCAGAGGGATTGTTTTGTCTGACCAAAATGTGGAGAGAGTTAACTACACTTTCCATAGAGTTTAGAGCTATGTACTAATACAGTGTAGGATTTGAAAAGCACAAAAGTTAAAATCTTATAAGGCATCAGCCTGTGGTCCCAGTTGTACTCCCTGCTGCCAAAGAGCAGCTCAGCTTCCCAGCACTGTGGCATCAAACAAATGTTTCAAGTGGTAAAGGGAGGCCACCTTTTCTGGCCCTGTCTTCCTCCTTTCCACCCTGCTCTTGCCTGTACATGCAAAAAAAAGCATCCCAGAGCTGCCCAGGATGTGAGAGCCAGCAGAAGGAGGCTGAAGCAGTCACTGCTTTTAAAGAGAAGGCACAAAGCCATGACAGCTCTCCAAACAGACCTTCTGAGTGGGCTTGGGTGCTGCTGACCTCGAGGGCCAGCTGAGGCACCCCAGCCAGGGCTCTACAGCACCTTGGGGAGGGTCACAGAGACAGCAGGAACCAGAGGATTGTGTGCAGGAATGTGAGTGGGGACAATCCCCAGGCTACCCTGGTGTTCACTCCCTGGTCATGTCCAGTGTAACTCCATCTCTCCACGAGATGCTCCAGCAGTGTTGGTGCTGGAATTCCTTTCATTTCACATCAGAACTCACGGGAAAACTTCAAAGTGGCCAACACCCTGTAAATCCAAGCTCCCTTCTCGGCTCCATCCACTTGGGGAATTGCTTGGAGCTGGGCACACCTGGAGATGTTGTTGCTGCAGTGGTGGCAGGAGCTGGAATCAGGCTGGCTGATGTAGGAGAAGTGTTTTTCCCAGTAAATTGTTCCCTCCACTGGGAACAGCATCCTAGAACACAGAGTGAGCAAAAGTATTGTCTGAGGCACTTGAGTCTGCCACTTGTTATTTTTGTTGCTGCTCTTGCAGTTTGTCTCTCTGGAAGGAAAGCAGACTAGTTATTTAAAGTAAAATTCTATTTTTCTTAAACAAGAAAATGGCACCAGCTGCTTCTTTTATGACAAATGCTGTTCTGAATTGAATCAAAATAAGCAGCTTGTAGCTCTTACCCCTTAAACCAGGGGCTGATCAAGGAAATCATGACTGAGCCAAAGCTTTGGAAAGAGCTGAGTGGTGACTAATTCCCACCAAGGGCAAATATCCCATCCTTGATTCATCTCTTCCTGCTGTGAAAGGGATACTCACAACCTACAAACCCATTTCCCCTCTCCACAAGCACACACCTCCAAAATGTTCCTCCTGTTTGGAGCAATGTTAAAATGTGCCATCGCATGAAGAGAGGGGGAAAAAAATTGGTTCACTCAGTTCTTTTTATTCTGTTTGCTGGCCCATACCCAGTCAGCTCCCGGCCAGATTGATGACAAAAGGGAAAAAGAGTTTACAAATTTCATTTTCTATGAGCTTCAGGTGGTGTTACTCCAGGGTTAGATGCAGAACTCGAATCTGTCTGAAGTTTCACCTGCTTTGGTCCATCAGCCAGGCTTGGGATGATTTCCACCACTTTTAGTGGACTCATTAATGCACCTTTTGTCCATGCTGGGAGGGTGTGAAGGGCAAAGGGGAGGGGGAAATTGCTGTGTGTGTCTGGGGGTGTGGGTGGATGAGAGTGCATGTGACTTCATCTGTATCTTATTTAGTGTCCTCAACTACAGAAGCTTTTCTGAGACATAGATGTGCATGTTAAAATAGGAGAATTAGGCACAAATGACATAAACTGAGACCTTTAGCCAGTGTTGTGTTTGCCTCGTGTGTAAGTCCAAGTAGTAGTAGGAGATGTAAAACTCTGCTAGGTTCCCAGTTACCCCTAAGAGCACATGTATCAAACTGAACTGAATGTTCACTGATGATAGACACAAAACCAAAATGTTTACAGCATTCAGAGCAATAGCAAAGCATACCTCATGCCAGTCCTGGAGTGCCTCTCACCTGTCAGTGCAAGCTCTCCCCTCCCTGGGGGCCTCTGGCTTCTTCTCCCTCCAAACTCCTCTCTCCTTCTCTCTCCTGTCCTGGTTGTCTTCCCTCCTCCTCCTCCTCCAAGCACTCCAAATCTTCCTGTCCACCAGCACTGTTTGTCCTCCTCTGTCTGAGCCTGGGACTCCCCTAACCTCCCCCTGCTTGCCTCTCCTCCATGCCCATCCCTCCCTCCTCTCTTCTTTGCCTTTCCCTTCCCCAGGCACTCATCTCTGGTCATGCCATCTCCCTCCTACACGCCCCTCCTACTGCCACTGTAAAGCTCCTAGGAGCTCTTCCCTGCCCATTATATAAGAACAAAACGTTTCACATCATTTTCTGCATTATCTTCCATCCCTGGGGCTGCTGCAGTCGTCTCCTTCCTTGGTGCTGTGCTCTCTCTGGCATCGTAGCATTATATCCCAGAACTGGAATTAAAGTTCATTTTGCTGCTAGACCAGAATGCTTCTGTCTACCATGCACCCCTTGGGCTTTGCAGAGACTCATCTTGTCCCCCAGTCTTTTGTCTTCCTTCTTTTTCTCCTCCTTCCATGCAGGCTGCACGTGCAGTGCTTGTGGCAGGGGCTGGCTGGGGTGGAGGGTGTCCGTGCTGGGGTCAATCACAGCTGGGCACCCCCGTGGCTCTCTGGTTTATAAAAGTAGTCTCAATAAAGGTGTGTGGGTTGTATTTGCTCAGCAAACTCAGTCACTGTGCTCTGTGCCTCCTGCAGGAGGATGTGTGTCTAATCTGAGGCTGCGATGAACTCAGCGCGAGTTCAGCGAGCCGAGGCCGTGGGAGGGAGGTGGCACAGGGGGATGAGATTGTTACCAAAAACATCCAACACTCCTGGCAAAAAGGCACAGGAGAAAAGGCAGTGCCTGCTTCTGGAGGCACCAGGGAGCTCTGGGGACCAGCTGTGCTGTGAATTGTTTGTCTGAAGCATCCCCACAGCTCCCGGTTTGCCTCACGTGCTGCATGCCCCAGGCTGGCTCTAAAGCATGATGGATGAGGAGCTGCTCAGCTTTGCATTTCCAGTGTGGGTAACAGCTTTATCCTGAGAGAAATGTCTTCATGTTGCTCTATCAGTGCCTGCAGCCACCAGCTGAAAAGCAGGGAGGGGAAGGAGGCACCTTCTGCTGTGTTTACTCCTGCAGACCTCTGTAGGAACTCCTGGCAATGAAGAGAGCAGGGTATGAGCACACCCTGGGGTAGATCCCCCTTCCTTAAAAGCCACCACTGAAGATGTCATCTCCTCATAACCTCTCCCCCAGCTCCTCTCTGAGTTACCCAAATCAGAGCTCAGATTTGTCCTTAAGCTCCTTGGCACCTCCACCTTGGTGGGATGGCAGTGTCCCCTTGAGGACCTGACTACAAACCCACATGCCCAGCAAGGCTGCTTGAAATAACAAAAAATACCTGGTTCCTCTGCAAAACAGGTCGTGGGTGGCTCAGAAGAGACTGAGGATGGCTCTGCTGCACTCAGTGAACTCAGAAGTGAGCCACCAGGCAGAAAGAACAGCTCAAAAGTGCTTCCCTGGGCAATGCTTTTATTTTCAGGAGATCCTGCTGCTACAGCTGCCACCCCTGCAGTGCTGCTGGTGTTGGGGCAGGCCAGGCAGGCTGTTCAGTCTGATCCTTTCCTGCTCAAGGAGAGGCAGGGGCTCAGCTCCCCGGGTCCCCCTGCATTAGCTGCTTGTTTGCTAGGCTCCCCTTGTTCCCTGGGAGGCTGGAGAAGCTCCTCAGCCACGCCACAAATCCCCACCGAGCTGTGTCACCACGCTGTGCAGTGTTACACCCCTGCTGTATAGACACCCTGAGGATGTAATAAACAGCCTGAGACTATTTGCTCTCTGCCTGAGTGTCTGAAAAGCTGCAATCCGGGGGATGGAGGGGTGAATCCTAGCCAAATTGCTGAGGAGGAAGAGGAGGGAAGAAGCTGGTGCAGACATGCTGGATGGGGCAGCAGAGTGAGGATGGGTTGGCTCCAAGCTGTGGATGCCTCACTAGAAGCAATTTAGAACCAGGCTCCCCAGAGGTCCAGTTTGGGGAAATGAGTCTGAAAAGAGTCAGTAGGACCTGCAAGGAAGGAAAATCCCAAAAGCCTTCCAGCAGCACATTGCTGTCCTTCTCTGAGTACACCTCCCTGCGGCTGCCAGTGATGGACTCCCTGCCCCAATTCCCAAAACTATCATGGCCAGAGGTGGGAACAAGTGCTGAGCCTGCTCCCTGCACCAGGAGCAGCAGTGGGGGACACACAAGCTCCTGGGAAAAGGAGCAGTGTGGATGGATGGATGGATGGATGGATGGATGGATGGATGGATGGATGGAGCTCGATGAGGTCACAAAGAGCAAACAGCAAATAAAGAGCTTTCTCCAGACCATAAAAAGCCACCCTGTGCTCCAGCAGGCAGCTCACAGCTGAGCCTCAGCTTGCTCCATCCTGGTGGGATAAACCAGGGAGGGATGAGCAGGAGTAGGGGACGAGCCACCAACCAGTCATGGGGCAGTCTGGGAAGTTGAAGGGGGCTGGGATTGCTGGGAAGGGTCAGGCAGCAGCTGAGAGCAATCCTGGGTAGCAAGGGGGGAAGGAGAGGGATTAGCAGGGGCAGGGAGCAGGGCACTTGAGGTGTTAGTGGGAAATTGCATGGTGAGAGATTGGCTTGGTTTGGAAAGCCAGGTGTCTGCTAAGGAAGGCAGGAGCCTCCCTTGAAATGGAAAATATAAACCCCTTCCCTCTGAGTTATTGTAATTTTGAAATTAAGGAGCTCTCAGGCAAAGATATGGGAATAGGAATAACAGTTCTCTACTAGGGAAGAAAATTAAAATAAAATTAAAAATGCAGTAATACAAAACAATCACTATCAGAGTGAGAGCAGTCCCTGCCCCCTGTGTGTCAGGGTGGTGGCACAGCCCCATTCCCATCCCATGGGGGCTCAGCCCTCCTGCAGTGCCAGCTGTGGTTCTGCTGCAGCAGCGATCCTGCACAAGGGGGGAGTTTTCCTCTGCAGCTCCAGGGCTGCTGGAGATGGGCCTGGGCTCCCTCTGGCAATGCAGGGCAGCAGAAAGCTGCTCCTCTGGGAATGCAGGGGGCAAAGGCTGCTGTGGTGTCCCAAAGCTCAGATTGTATCCAGGTAGGAATGCTTGGCTCCTCCCCTGGGCGGAGCATCTCCCCATGGGATGATGGGATTGGATCAGCCATGCAGGGACACTCACTGGCCATGGACAGAAGATAATTAATAATTAATGGCCCGTGGACAGAAGAGATCTCCTGAAGGGAGGATTGGCTGTGGCAGAGATAAAGAAAACTGCCCAGTGAACAGCAAAGAACTGTCCCACCTCTGACAGATGAGAATACTGCCCCAAACCATATCTTACAACCCAGGACAGAGATTTCCTGCAGGAACCATGTGGGGCTTCAGCAAAGAAGGGCTGAGCACCTCCTCAGCAGGTCTGGCCAGCAGGAAGAGCAGTGACCTGGATCTCAGCTGGCCCTGGCCACAGCGAGGACTCCCACCCTGCCTGGTGCCCCTCTCCCTGTGAAAGGTGAGTGTTTGCTCTGTGCTCTGCACACACACGTGTTGCATTGAAAGCCAAATATTAAATCTTCCTCTGGAAATGGGTCTAGTGAATTATATCAGTCTCTCTGGCTTCTTTCTATCCTCCCACTTTTTTGCCCCTAAGTCCTTTCTTCTGCTGTTTTCCCTTTTCATCTGCTGCTTCTTCCCTCAGCCTGTCGCCGAGCCAAACCCATCTGAATGCATCCAAGGAAGGATCTGCCATTAGTGCTGCTCTGTCTCTCCTCTTAGTTAGGATATATTTAGCCATCATCTTTTAGCTTTTTTTTTGCTGGCTGTTCAGTGGCTTTAAAAAGCAGGTGCTGGGAACGGAAAAAGAAGATTAAAAGTACCTGCTGTCAGCTACCTCTCCTTGTGCAGCTGTGCAAAGCAAGCACGTGGGCAGAGTGGGTAACAGCTGCCCCTTGAAAACCTCATTTGTAATTCTAATTATTCTTTATTATTATTATTATTATTATTATTTCAATAATCTCTTTCTGCACCGCTACAAATTTCCAGAGCAGCTATTTCCTCCCGTGCCTCATGTGAATGTGGAGTGTTGGGAATCCATCAAACTCCCCGTGGGTGAGGGTGAGGGATCTTTCATGGGCAGCTGGGATATCCTGGATGGGCTGGGCAGCCCCAGGTGGAGCCAGGCTCACCTGCAGCCACATGGAAATGGTGTCCCACAGCCACCCCTGACTGTCCCCGTCCCACAAGCTGTGCCCATGGCCCAGCCCCAGCTGCAATGTGGCTACTCAGGGCCCACTTGCAAATTCTTGGCTGCTGTCTCAGCCTTGGCAGCTTCCCTGCTCCTCCCTGGCACCATCAGAGAATTTCTCAGGTTGGGAAAGATCTCTAAGATTATCAGGTCTAAGCCAAGCCCATCACCAAACTCCATCCCATCCCCATCTCCTTGGCTTACTTCCCTCCTTAAACACATCCAGAGCTCATCAACAGCTTGCAGGTGGAGAAAGGGGCTATGCAACATGAGCAGGGCCTTTAAACCTCCCATTTCAGCTCCTTTGCAGTCAGCACCTCCCTGATTCCATGGCATTAGTGCCTCCAGGTTTGGCCATCCCTGAGAAGAGATGGCCAAAGAAGAAAGGAGAAACTGGAGAAAGATTCCTTGGGGAGCCTGCCTGCAGTGAGACCCCAAAACAGCACAGCTCAGCCTGCCTCTTCCCCTCTTCCTTCTCCCTGCCTCCCCTTCCCAATTTCTTTGGGTATCTTCCCCTTATTCCACTTGAACAGTATAAAAACACAAAAATACCCCTGCCAGAAATTCTCAGAGCTTGGCTGGGCCCCCTCTTTGCTTTGGGGGGGGGCACATTGGGGCACATACACAGGGCACTTTGCACCCTGTCACCAAACCCTTGTTTTCCCAATTCCCCACCCCATTTCTGGGGCTGAAAACTTTGGTTTTATGTCTTCCAAAGTTGCTGGCATTTTGCAAATAACCCAGAAACACCAATCCCTGGGGCTGATGGGTGTTTGTGTTTTGCTGCTGAGGATGAAGCCAGCCAGTGGTTGTACACCCTCAAATTTTGCCAAAGGCTGGCTGTGGGTGTCTTCTCAGCCTAGCCAACCTCCCAACCCTGTCACCAAACCCTTGTTTTTCCAATTCCCCACACCATTTCTGTAGTTTGGGGAGGAAAATTTTGGTCTAGTGTTTTCCAAAGTTGCTGGCATTTTGCAAACACTAACCCAGAAAAGCCAGCAGGAATCACTGGGGCTGATGGAGTGTGTATTTTGCTGCTGGGGCTGTACCTCCCAAATTCTGGCAAAGGGTGGCTGTGGGTGCCTTCTCAGCCCAGCCAACATCCCAGCCCTGTCACCAAACCCTTGTTTTCCCAATTCCCCACCCCATTTCTGGGGCTGAAAACTTTGGTTTTATGTCTTCCCAAGTTGCTGGCATTTTGCAGATAACCCAGAAACACCAATCCCTGGGGCTGATGGGGTGTGTGTCTTTTGCTGCTGGGGCTGTACCCCCCAAAATTCTGCCTGTGGGTGCCTTCTCAGCCCAAACTGGACCTTCCTGATGGAGATGAAACCCGACCCTATGGCTGGGAGGTGGATTGATGTTGGCAGGGCTCTGGGAAGGCAGCCTGGCCCCAGGCGTTGCGACACAGAAGAGTTTTTTGTATTCCAAAACAAGGGCTGATAATGGAGGGCACGGGGCCGGAGCCGCGGGAGGCTGCTAAGCTAAATGAGACAGGAAGCACGTAATTCAATTAGATACAGAGCAGCATGAAGACATCTGAGTACACACACGGGCTCAGAGGCTGTTGCATAACCCTGAGAAGGGCTGTGCAATATGAAACATCTCACCTAGAGCAGCCCATGCCTGTCCTGCAGCAGCCCCATGGCAGGGGAGAGGCAGAAAAGCTGCTCCAGAGAGCACAGGGGTCAGCTGGTGGCTGTGGCACAGGGGCTGTCCCAGCCTTGGTGAGGGGGATTTTGCTGGAACAGCCCAATCCTGCTCCCAATCCAGGGCTCAGAGCTGCACACATGGATCTGGCACTGCCCAGTCTCAGGTTGCTGTTAATAATTGCTGCCCTGAGATGTGCAGGGTGTCTCTGTTTCAACCCACACAACTGAAGAACGAGTCTGGAATCTTCGCTGTTCGGTCTTGAGGTTGTTTATTAATTCTTATTTATAAAATTTTCCTTCTGCCCAGCCAAGATCTGCTCAGCAGGGCAGCCACAGGCACTCTGTGTTGTCCTTTTATACTACAAACTACATATAACATATTTACACTTAATTCCCAATACCTATCACCTATGTTAGACAGTGCACTTCTACTCTAAACCAATCCCAAAGTGCCAACATCAGAGCAGAAAATGGAGAAAAATAAGAAGAAAGAAAGGCTGGACACGCCCAGATTCCTCCATCTTGTCCCCATAACCCCCATACCAAAAATCCTAAAATCTACATTTTCACCCTGTGAATATTTTGTTATTACACTATTCAAACCTGTGTGACTTTCAGGTCCTCATACAAAGTTGGCAACTTGCTCCAGGGGTCAAAATCAAATCCCCAGGTGTTCTGGGCAGCATGCCAGGGTCTCTGAGCCCCCTGGTGGGGCCCTTGGCAGCTCTGGACACCTGGAGGGATGCACTAAGTTCCGACAGCCCTGAACCCCAGAGCCAGCTCTGCAGCAGCAAACACCTTTGTGCCTCTTGTGGTCCCCAAAAAGAAACACCTTTAACTGACCCCTTCCCTTCCCTAAGGGCTCTCTCTCTCACCATGGGCAGCTTCACAGTCACCTTGGCCTCACCTGAGCCCAGAGCTCCAAAACTGCCACAGGGGACAAGGTAAAACCTCACACACACACGCTTGTCCAATGCACTTTATTTCTCTGGGGAAAAGCAGCAGGGAAACAGGGCCTGAAGCCAAGAGAGGGGCTCAGCAGGCTGTAATCTCAAGGCAGAGATGTGCAGAGTTTCTCTGCTCCGGCTCACATCCCCCAGGCTGCTCACCAGTTGCAGTTGCTGCCATGCCAGCTGTGTGTTTGCCATAGTTACATTTGCTGCGAGCAGCACGTGGTTGCCAGCACGGTGGCTGTGCCAGGCTCCGGGGAGTTGCAGCCAGAAATCATCTGTCCCGTGTGCCTGGCACACGTGTCCAGCCTCCAGGAGCTCTTCCTCTCGGCATGGCCTGCTCAGACCATGCCTCAAACGCCAGGGAGAGTTACCAGAGCATCCTGTGACTCTGCAGATCTGCAGCTGGGAGGATGGGCTGCAGCTTTACGGGGGAAAGGGACAGAGGTGAACGTTCCCACAGCATTTATATGGAAAAACCAGGGAGGAGATGGAGATGTGGGGGATGAGAGAAGGGGCATTACCACCCTAAACCCTCTGGTCACCTGCTGCAGCTGGGAAGTGAGTGCTAAACTGCTTTGGCATGATACCCAGCTCTCCTTTCCAACCCTGAGCATTGAGTGGCTCTGTGGAAGAGCTGAGTGTGGGTGCCAGGAGCCTGTGCCCACCCCCATGTGCCACTGCTGCTGGGATGATGTTGGGGAAGATGAAACAGGAAAGCCTTACAAATATGA
>JAHXMQ010012336.1:26563563-26605443 GCA_020466415.1 Ammodramus savannarum pratensis | reverse complement strand
TCACCCACGTGTTTTACTGCACCTCAGACTCCAGACCGGCCTGGTTTAGACCTCTGCTCAAGCTTTAAGCAGTCTGGAAGGAATCTGTGAGAGCACAAAGCTCAGCTCAAGCTGGCTGGGACGTACAGGCAGCCAGAGGTAGGCCAGACATGGCCTTGCAGCTTTCCTGAAGGGCTCAACATCCCCTCAGGAGTGCTGAAAATAACCCTGAAGGTGTCCCCAGCAGCCTGGCAGCCTCGTGTGCTGTTTTCTTGGCTGTCGTCACCAGCTGCTGCCCTGGGAGTGCCTCCCTCCTTCCCCCAAACCTTCCTGCAGGCTTTGCCTCTCCCCAAAGACAAACAGTTTGCACAGCTCTCCAAGCCTAAGGGGTAGAGTGGCTGATTTCTGGCTGGGAGCTGAGAGCAGACACCAAAAATAACCCTGCTAAGCTGGCAGCAGCTCCCCTGACAGCGGAGCAGCAGCGGCAGGAGGGGTTTGGCTCAGGAGATGGTGCCCACAGAGAGCAGGGCCGACCCTGCTGAAGTGCTAATTGCACTCCCAGAGCAGCTCTGGCCTCACAGGGGCGATTTCCTCCACAAGAGGTGCTTTAAAAACCTGGGCAGATAATTAACTCCCCACTAAGAGCAGTTGGGAGCTGCCAGCTGACTTTGCTGACTTTTCCAAAATGCTCAGCTCTCCCTGACTGAGGCTCTGAGACCCAGGTCTTTGAGGACACCAAGCCCTGACAGCCTCTCCTTAACAGTCCCAGGATCAGCTGCTGATTTTACATTTCATTTTGGGAAAACAGTTGGTTTGAAGAACACCATCTGCAGTGAGAAGAATTGCCTGCACAGGTTGTGCAGGTACCAGTGCAGGTGGGATGCTCAGGGGATGCTCTGCCTGCAAGGGTGTAATGCTGGAATTTGGGGAGGAATAATAGTCTGGGAAGAGGAGTTGTGTGACTCTGATTTTGTATATCATCCTTTTTGATGGAAAAAAAAAGAAGTGGAAAACTTGAGGGTGGTTGAGTCATTGGCTAAAAGGCTGCATGGCCTCTTCCCCCCTGTGCTGGCCAAGGTCATCCCATGTGTGTCATGCACATGACTCACATTAATAGCAGGAATAATTACACATTAATAGTGTGGGCAAGGAAAAAAAGGGCAGATCAATTCCCAGAAGTGCTGGGCTCACCCATGCCTACACTAAAAGCCTGCAATTACATTTCTCCCAGCTTTTAGGCAGGGTCACAGCTTGTCCCAGGGGATCTCTCACAGGTTGTGCTTGCAGTGCTGTGCTGGAAGAGGTGAGGATCATTGCTCCAGGCAGCTGGAGTAGGGCAGGATCTGCTGTGTCACCCTGTGGCAGCACTGGCTGGGCATATTGTGGGATGCCAGACCACTGCAGCTAACGCTGGGCTTCTCCTCCTTCTGTCCCTCACTCCCTCTCCACCTTTTCATGTCCACACTGGAGCCTGCACACCCCCCAAGGATGCCCCTGTGCATCCCCCTTACCATAAACTGGAAGAATGTTCTGTCATCAGCAGCCAGAAATTCCTCATAGAGGCCACAGAGCACCTGAGGAGGAGCAAAGGGAGATTGTCCTCAGGCAGGGTGACAGTGCTGGTGCCACAGGTGGCTCACCCCTTTGCTGACATGCCCAGGACACACCTGCACATCCAGCTTGGTCCGTGGGGCTGCCCAGAAGGGCTGGGGTTCTAAATGGGTTTTACTGGGGTTGTGCTGGGTGCAAAAGGATGGTCCTGGAATGTGCACCTAGCTAGGGTCACCAGAGATGGTCAGTGACTGCTCAGCCCAACCAGTGAGGAAGGTCTTCTCCACTGGCCTGGCCCACTGCAGGTTATGCCCTTCCTAATCCCTTTTCCTCTTCATTTTCCAACACCTCCAGAGCCCTCACACCACCACAGGGGTGCCAGTGCCAGCTGTAACTCCCAGCCTGACCCCTTTGTACCTTGCAAATCTCCTTCTGGGCTCTGAATATCCAGGGGGAGAATTCTCCATATATCAGACGGTTCCACAAGCTCACGAGGGTCCTGGTCTCCAAGGGCAGCTTCTCAATGCTGCTGTCCTCCAGGTAGGTCTTGCAGATCTTCTCCCCAATCAGATGGCGCAGGGAGAAGCTGTTTTCTCTGCTGGAGTCCAGCACCACGGGCAGAAACTCCTCCAGGTCATGCCACAGGTCCAGGAGAAGAGTCTCCATGGGCCTGTTCTGATGCTGCAGGAAATCTCTGAAGGGTCTTCCAGCACAAGCCTCAGCACTCAGGGCCCAGGGAAGGAAATCCAGGGTCTTGATTGGCTTTTTCAGGGATGGCAGCCGGGCAAGGGATGCAGAGGGAAGCAGGTCAGGGAGCATTTTCACCTTACAGAGGTTTTGTAGATCCTGCTTTGAACTGGACTGAGGTCTGCCAGGAAATGCTGCTCTTCCTCTGCCTCCAAAGGCAGGATGCTGTGACTTTCGGGGAGTTGATCCCACAGCATCCTTATCCAGCCACAATTCCTCCCTGCTCCCAGCTGGCCCTGGCTGCTTTTCTGCTTTCACCTGAAAAGTGGCCATTTTCAATTCTTGGCTGTCTCTCCCCTCCTTGACCAGAGCCCAGACCTCTGCTTTGGCCTTGTGGCTGCAGTAGGGCCCTGGCACACCCTGGCTCCTTTTGATGTGCATGGTGGGGAGGGGCTCTGCAAGGCCTGCGGGCTGCCAGCCTGCCTGTGATAAACGTTCCTGATATTCCTGGAGCAAAGGCCAGCACAAGTCCTCTTCCTCCATCCCCATCTTGCAGTGCACGAGGAATTTAGGGAGCCAGTAACTCTGAATCAGGAACAGGACCTGTTCCTGCATCTTGCTTAGGATGTCCCTCCTGGTGCTGATGGACTGGATGTGCTTGGCTTTTGGAAGAGATCCTGAGATGGATGCAGGGAATTACAACAGGGAGATGGCTCCATGCAGGCTGTCCCCCAAGGAGAGGATGGCATCCCATCCCCCTGGGAGCAGCCAGGAATATTGACTCTCTGGAAGGGCAGTGCTCCTGCCCAGCTCCTCTTACCCACGATGGTGGTGCAGAAGGTGAGGACGCTGGAGCCTTCACGCAGGTGAGTGGCTCTCAGCCTGTGCTCCAGGGACAAGAACAGCTCCGTCTGACTCTCATCCGACTCATCCAGACCCAGGAGCCTCTCAGTGATGAGCCAGAAGTCCAGCAGTTCTTCACCTACAGATCAGACAAGGGATGGAAGTTGGGAGGTGTGACCGTGTTCACAGGGGTCTGAGGATGAGGGAAGAGACGAGGATCTGACTCCATGTTTCAGAAGGCTTGATTTATTATTTTATGATATATATTATATTAAAACTATACTAAAAGAATAAAAGAAAAAAATTCATCAGAAAGCTAGCTAAAAATAGAAAACAAAAACAAAAAAGTTGTGGCTCGGACTCTTTGTCTGAGCCAGCTGACTGTGACTGGCCATTAATTAAAAACAACTACATGAGACCAACCACAAACCCACCTGTTGGATTCCACAGCAACAAATAATCTTTGTTCACATTATGTTCTTAAAACCTCTCAGCTTCTCGAGAAGAAAAATCTTAAAGAAAAGATTTTTCATAAAAAATGTCTGTAACAGGGAGGAGCCCCTGGAAGCCCCAAGGGTGGATGAAGCAGAATGGAGGGAACAGAGCACAGCAAAGCCACGGTTGTGCATCTCCCTCCCATCTCTGCTGCTGGCCCACCTTCCAAAACTTTCTCTGGCATCTTACCCATGCCCCCAGCTCTGTGCCAGCCTCCTGGCAGGCAGGTGGCCCTGGCTGGCAGGGAGGGGGCTGTGGAGCATCCCGTGCCCACCTGCAGTTCCTCGGAGGAAGGCGCAGAGGTGCTGCATGCCCTGGCTCCCGCTGATGCACCTCTCCAGCAGCCACTGGTCAGCACTGTGCCAGTTCAGCAGCTCTGCTGTGGGACACAGAGCACAGATGGCATCAGGGCTTGCCTGCCAGATCCCAAGGAAACTCTCCAGCTCCCACCCTGGAGGAGGCTGCTGGAGGGAGACCAGCAAATCACCCTGAGCTGGGAGTTTTGGGCAGGCTGTGGGATGCACACAGAGCGTTTGCAAGGATAACTCGCTCCTGTCTGGGACAGCACGTCCTGCTCTTGCGCCTCTCTTCCTTGTAAACGTCCATCTTTTCTGTCCTGAGTTGGGGGCTCGCCCTCAATTTTCTCCAGCTTTGAGTTTCAACCAAACTGGAGGAGCAGCAGCAATGTACTTAGGAAAAGCCTTGGTGAATTGCTTATTTTTCGGAAATGACAATCCGTACTCCTGCTGCCACAGTTTTCTTTCCAGTAGCAGTTGACATGCAGGCTGAGGAGCTGGACTGAGAAGGCTCATTTTAGAGGCAAAGTGAGCAAAATCCCGAGTTGTGGCCAGTAAGAGAGATCATAGCCTGTCTTCCCAAAGC
Source organism: Ammodramus savannarum pratensis (assembly GCA_020466415.1). Lineage (NCBI taxonomy): Eukaryota > Metazoa > Chordata > Aves > Passeriformes > Passerellidae > Ammodramus > Ammodramus savannarum. Next base: position 26,601,006 of record JAHXMQ010012336.1, on the reverse strand, counting down.
ATCCCTGCCCGGCAGCAAACCCAAACCATCGGCATTCCCGTGCCCCAGGATGCTCTCCAGCCCTGGACTCCTCGGTAAACCCTGCTGGGCATGTACTTCTAACAGCATGGTGGGGTAAATCCCTGCAAAACGGGATGTAAATCCTAAAAATGGGATGTGCAACGCCTTCCCAGCCCGGAGCAGAGGCACGACCCAGTGGGCAGGCACTGGCAGCGCCAGCCCCGCAGCGAGAGGAGCAGCCGCTCCGCTTTCCTCCGTGCCGCGATGACTCACCTGCTTCCCCCGAGCGAATGAAAGCCAGCAGCCTCTGGCAGAGGACGAGGTGCAGGCACAGGCTGGATTTGCAGAAGTGAGGCAGACGCTGCTTTTCCAACCAAGCCAGCAAAGCCGCGGGGCTGGCATCCTGCGCTGCCCAAGGAGAGGATTAGCTGCGAGCAAGGAGCCGGATCCTGCCTGGCTTTTAGGGTGAGTAACAGGTCCTTGCTACGGGGAAAGGAGCTGGGGAAGGAGCCGTGTTGCTTTATGGCGATGGTGGTGCTGAGGCACAAGGGGGATACTCGAGTTACAGCCGCTGCCCGTGCCCTAAACGAGCTCCTGCAGGGCTTCCTTCCTCTTCCTCACAGAGCCCAGGCATGGCAGCTCCCCGGGGGCTCCCAGAGGAGCGGGGGTTCCTGTTTGCTTTGGGATCTGAGCGCTGTGGGGAACGGGCACGAGTGGGGAGGGAGGGCTGAGCCTTCCTGTTGAATTCAGGAGGAATCCGGGATTCAGGAGGAATACAGGATTCAGGAGGAATCCGGGACAAGGGAATGATGTTTGTGTCCTTCTGTGCTGCCGCACACGCTCTCGGTGTTTATGGCCAGACCCCATAAACTGCAGCAGGACTTTAAATGGATCGTGCTCCGCCCAGGGCTTCACAGCGAAACGACAGCCGGGGTTGAAATGATCGCTCACAGCTGCACGAACAGAGAGCCAGAGAGCGGCCCTGGCAGTGCCAAAGCGACTCCTTCCCTCCCCTGCCCTGCCCTGTGCCCTTCCTCCCGCTCCTCCCTTCCAACAAGTTCTCACCAGGTGGCTCGGCAGCTCTGGCCACAGGCACCACCGGCCCATGCCGCTGATGTAAAGGGGTGTCTGCCCAAAAATCTGCATTGAAACAGAAAGGGAGAGCGGAAAGAGATGGCAGAGGAACCCAGAGTTCTAGTTAGTTCCCACTACACAGAAAGGCATCAAATTCCCTTTTAGACCCTTTATCTCCAAGCTGAGATCCTCAGGTTTCCTTCATTTTCCAGCTTGAATGTAGTGAGCCCCCAGTTTTCCTTCAGCCTCTAAAATGCCACACAAAGTTCACCTGAGGAGAGCTCTGAAAGGCTCCAGGTTTAATGGTGCAGAGTGGACTTACAGGAAGGCTCAGAAAGATGTTGAAAAAGTCAACAAAAACATCATCTTGCAGCAGCAGCCCCATGTCCGTGCAGGCTATGGATGCTACAGGGGGAGAAGAGAAAGTTACCTGGGCTTTGTGTGGCCAGCTGTGAGCCAGAGGAGGAGTTTTGGGGGGATCAGCTTTGGGAGATGTGTGGTACAAGCTTGTCCTTTGTGCAGGGGGAGGATTTGGAGCTGGGACAGTCTGTGAAATGTGATTTGGGATGGGTGGCACAGGCTGTTTGCAAAGCACCAGGTTCAGGAGCATGCAGGAGCTGGGGAGTGTGAATGGCAGCTTCCCAAACAGCAAAGGCTGGGCACAAATGTGGTGGCATCCACGGGGCAGGAGAAAGGAGGTGGCTGCAGGGCACAAGCTGTGCTCCTCTGCCTTACCCTAACACTGGGCATAACACAGCTCATCCACCCAGGACTCAGTGCAAGTGTCAGTGGCCAACACCTCCCACCACCCTGTGAAGTTTTATTCATTTCTGGAAGATCTGGATGCAGGAAGGTGGGCTGGCATCAGCCTGCTGGTGGGTGGGTGCCCCTGGAAATGCCCTCTTCCGTCAAGGCACAGTGGTGTTACAGGGAGGACCTATATTTCCAAGCTTCATACAGCTTTTTTTTCCCCCATTTTTCCACTTTTTGGGGTGTGTTTAGAGGGGCTGAAGCCTCCAGCAAAGGGGAACTCACCAGGAGTCATCATGATGGTGCAGTGTTCCGGTGCTGGGTTCCGAAGTGCCACCCTGATTGTGACACACTCCTTTGGGTGACTCCTGGGGGGCTGCAGCTCCCTCCAGGCCTGCTCATCCTGCAGAGGAGAGCACTGAGAGAGGATCTGAGCAGTGTCTGTATGGGCCTGCAGAGGGGATGTGCAGAGGGTGGAAGCCAGGCTGCTCTTGGTGGTGCCATGAAATGGGATGAGCAGAAACAGGAACAGAGGATTTCCCACCTGAACATGAGGAAAAGCTTCTTCACCGTGATCACTGGAACAGGTTGCTCTGAAAGGTAATGGAGCCTCCCTTAGTGGAGCTATTTGAGAATCATCTGGGCACAATCCTCAGTACTGGGCTCAGGGGACCCTGCTTGAGCTGAGGTGTTGGACCAGGTGGTCCCTTGTGACCTTGCCTATCCTGTGATGCTGTGAAATGTCACTTTTTAAATCTCCAGCCCTGCAGAGACACTTGGGCAGTCCTGAAATGAAATCCCATTGGATTTGTTGGGAAACTGCTCCAACAAAGGCAGGAATGATGCATTTTATTCAATGTTTTTAGAAGGTTAATTTGTTACTTTATGATACTATATTATATTAAAGAATACTATACAAAACTAATGAATATAGAAAAGATACTGAAGGCTAAAAAGATAATAATGAAAATTCGTGACTCTTTTTAGAGTTTTGACACAACTTGGCCCTGATTGGCTAATGAATTAAAACAATTTACACTGGAGACTAAAGAAATAATCACTTGTGACTAAACAATTTTCAAACACATGAGCACAACACAGGAGAAGCAAATGAGATAAGAATCTTTTTTAAAGCTTCTTAGCTTCTCAAGAGAAAAATCTTAAACAGAAGAGCTTTTTCAGAGAATATAAATGCCACAAAACCCTTCCCCTCTCCCTGCTGGGGCAAATTTCTTGCCTTCAGAGCAGGTCCCTGGTGGCACCTCAGTGCTGGCTGTGGTTGCTGTCAGTCCATCTGCTCAGCTCGGGATGGGAATTTCACAGGAGACCCCTCTGTGTCTGCCCCAAAGAGACCAACATTTCTTATCTGCTGTCTTTCTTCACCAGATCTGGGGCTGAGACCCACCCTTGGAGACCCTGCAGCTGGAAGAGGACGAGGAGGAGAAAAAGAGGGAGCTCCGTCCTGCAGCAGGAGTGAGCTGTTCCCCTGGCAGGGGGAGGAATCTGCTCCCCAGGTGGGTGTTTGATGCTGCTCTGGTCTTTGTGCCAGACCCGGGGGCAGGACAGTGTCCCACAGTGTCCCCAGCAGCGGGGCCACCTCACGAGGTGGCGCTGTCAAACCAGGAATGCGGAGCTGCTCCCAGCAGCAGCAGCAGCAGCAGGGCTCTGCATCTCAGACAGAGCCGGGGAGTACAGGGACAGCTCCGAGTTGATGGTGGGGCTGGTCACTGTGCCAAAACCCTCAGTGATGTGGGGAAGGGGCAGCTGTGAGCCACAGAACACCTGCTCGTCCCAGCGGTGCCAGGCAGAGCTGTGGGAAGGAGTTATGGGGAGGAGCAGCAGCTCCCATCACGGATCCGTAAAGAAATCCATCATGGATTTCTGCAGCTGAGCCCTAGACATGAGAGGGGGATAAGAATTAACTGTAGTGTGGCTGTCTCACACCTAAAAGACTCAAAAATCCTCAGAGAAAGGTCAAAACTTAAAAAAACCCCCCACATTTTCCAGTTGGACACTGAGCAGATGCCCAGTAGGATTCTCAGAGGATGGGGTGGCTCCTTGGGTGCTCATCCAGCTCTGGACTGGCCTCAGTGGAACTGTGAGGGCTTCTGCCAGGACAAAACATAAGGCTGTGAGGAGGAATTGGCCAACATGATCACTGTGGGAGGACACAGGGCCATTTCCAGGGAGTTTCTCCCCAAGAGGTTGTGGTGGTTTGACCAGGAAGAAGTGGGAATTCTGAGATGCTGTGGTCAAACCATGACAGAGGTCTGGCAGGATGGAGCTCTCCTTGCCTGGCTTCCCAGGGCACATGGTGTCCTCACAAGAGGAGCTCAAGTGAGCTGGGTGGCTATTTAGAAAAAAAAAAACAAACAAACAAAAAAGTTTGAAAAAAAGAAGTGGACACAGGAGCAGAGCCCAGATTTAGAAGGAAGCTCGGAGTGACTGGGCTCCATAAAAAGATAAGGGCAGGGTTGCAACATCAAACACGTCAGGAGGGCTTTGCTGCCCCTCTGCCCCAGCCCAAATCACCCACCCTGACGTGGGGAGCAGCCCTGGGGTGACGAGGGGCAGAGCCTCACAGAGTTCTCAGAGGGGATGGGCTGGGGTTTTTCTCCTTGCCCAACATCAGCTGGCACTGCTCCCCGGTGTGGCAAAGTCCAAGGCTGCCCAAACACAATGTCAGCCTCACTGCCTGGGGTCACTGGGCACTCACAGCCCCCCCAGCAGCCCAGCCTGGCCCTTCTGGTGCCATCCAGGAGGGTGAGGGGTGTTTCCCACACACCCCAAATGTCTCAGCATTGCTCTGGCTCTGGGGGATGGTCTGCAGAGCCAGAAATCTGGGGAGCTCCAGCCTGAGTGCACAAACCTGCTCCCCACCTTAGCATAAGTATTAAATATAAGTATATAAGTCTGTCCCCACCACAAGCTCTTGGGGGAAAATTTGGAAATTTTTCCCCCTGTACAGCCTCATGCTCTTTTCATATAAATAGTTTATAGGACATTAGGCCCACAGAGCCTTAAAAGTGGAGTTTCTCTAGGCTGAGGAATTCCAACTCAGCCTTAAATATGAATTCTTTTCTTGAACACACTACAATGATTTTTACAATGAATTCCAGCTCACCCTTAAATATGAATTTCTTTCTTGAACACTCTACAGTGATTTTTCTCATGTGATTTCCCTGCTCAGTCTCCTGAGTGCATGAGATCTGTTTGCTCGGCAAGCACCCCACTGGTGTTTCCTGGGGGAGTATTTTTGAGCCTGTTGCCATCTGTCTGTGGTTTCCTTGCTTGGGACTGTCCCTTACAGCTGACAGGCAGGCTCTGCCTTCACTTGTCTCCCCTCCAGCTGAAGCAGAACCACTGGTGTAACCTTACCCCAGCCTCTGGGGCTGTTGACTTCAGCAGCCTGGGTTAAATATGTGTTGTGGCAGGACAGGGACCTAATTCAGCCATGAGGGAGGGACATGGGCAGCGGCACCTTGCTGTTATAATTAATAATTTATCATTTTTATAATTAATATTTTTGTTGTTGTTGTTGTGTAATTTACAATGTCAGGCCCAGATTCATCCACTCAGGCAGCAGTTTGAGGCTTTCTGCACTTATGGAGATGTGAGGTGTGTTAGGCTGAGATTAACAGCTAACACAGCCCCCAACCTGGCTGGGAGCGCTTTTAAACAGTGTGAACTCAAAATAGGGGGGAAAAAAATCCCAACAAAAACAACCCTGACCAATTTGCAGCAGCGGGGAAAGGCATGTGCTGAGAGCTCTCCCTGGGCTATTCTCCACCCTTGTACAGAACGAACTGAGCCAAGCAATTCCTGGGTCTCAAATCCCGCCTGCCCCTGACGTTCTCATCTTTCAGCTTCCCCCCTGGCTGCTGCTGGAGGCAAACACGTGCTCGGGGAAGGTGCTGGCCCCCGGGCAAGCTCTGCAAGCACAGCAGGTAGGGGCTGGCAGCCGGGAGTGCCCCTGGATCTGGGCAGGGGGCTGCTGGGGCATGGGGCAGTGCCAGGGGAGGGGTGCCAAGCTGAGAGGTGGTGTCAAAACCGCCAATCACTTGCTTTTAAAAGTTTAATAGTAATGAAATGGTTATAAAAATAGCAATATAATTAGAGGAATAAAAATTTTGGACAATTTGGATTAGGTGTCCTGTGGCTGCTATCTCGCAGCAAGTCCTGTCTTTAAGAAAAGTATCTTATATAGCATAGTTTCTATTTTAACATTATGTTATAACCTAAAACTATATTTAACACACTACTTAAGAAAATTAATACATAACTTATGTATATTTAGAAAATAACACATATTTATAACACACTTTCTAACATAACACATATAATATTTTAATATTTGCAAAAAGCCCATCATAAAATACGCATTTTTCACAGGTGGGCATGGGGACAGGTGGCTCAGAGAGGGGTGGGGAGGAAAGTAGCTGTAGGAATTTTCTTCTTGTTGCTATTTTTTGTCTTTTTAAAAAGGAAAAAAAGCTTAGAAGTTTTTTGTTTGTTTGTTGGGTTTTTTTTTAGTGTTGGAAGCAGAAAAGTTTTAATAAAAGGCAAAATAACAAAACCCCTTACAGAGAAAACTTGAGCCAGGTGCAAGAGATTCTTGCTCCTGGTAAAACACTCCACAAAAGCAATTAGTTCCTTTGCTCTCTTCTTTTTCAAGTAAATTGCTTAGGCAAGACTTTTTGGCTCCTGTACAATTGGCTACCTTTAAGTTTGAGGTGAAGTCCCCAAAGTCCTATGAGGTGTCTTTTTACCTAATTGAAGAGAGAAACTGGTGCCAGCACCTGGGCTGTCCTGTGAGCCATGCCCCAAGGTCCCTCTTCCCTCTGTGCATGGTCCAGGGAGCTGAATAGGGAGGGAGGGGTTCTTTTCTTTCACTCTGCGTGTGCCTCTGTAAGTTTGCACCGGTTAATTTGCTTTCCTAAACTGGCCCAGGTGATCTGCTCTGGAAAGGCTGAAAGCCCAAGGTCCCTCTTCTTTCTGTGCGTGGTCCAGGGAGATGAATGAGGAGGGAGGTTTTTTTTTTCATTCTGCGTGTGCCTCTGCAAGTTTGCACTGATTAATTTGCTTTCCTAAACTGCCCTTCAGGGCAGCCCAGGTGATCTGCTCTGGAAAGGCCAAATGCCCAAGGTCCCTCTTCCCTCTGTGCATGGTCCAGAGAGCTGAATGGGGAGGGAGGGTTCTTTTTTTTCATTCTGCGTGTGCCTCGCCAAGTTTGCACTGATTAATTTGCTTTCCTAAACTGGCCCAGGTGATCTGCTCTGGAAAGGCTGAAAGACCAAGGTTCCTCTTCCCCCTGTGCACGGTCCAGGGAGCTGAATGGGGAGGGAGGGGTTCTTTTCTTTCACTCTGAGTGTGCCTCTGTAAGTTTGCACCGGTTAATTTGCTTTCCTAAACTGGCCCAGGTGATCTGCTCTGGAAAGGCTGAAAGCCCTCTGGCCACCAGCCCACGGCCACCCTTGACCCTGGCAGCATCTCCAAAGGGAGCATGGGGCTGCTGCGGAGCGTGCAATGTTTGCTCACAGCCAGGGCCAGCAGCTGCTGCCTGCCTGCCCTGGGGGGTTTCGTCAGCGTCCTGCAGCGCTCCGGGGGACACTGCTCGGCCACTGCTGCTTGCACAAGGTCAGTGTCCCCAGGGCCCTCATCCCCCACGCCCCACGGGGGGCTCGGTCACTTCTGAGCTAAGCGCTGGCTCGGCTGCTGGGTTGGATTTTCCAGCCCTGGGTGAAACGTGCTGCATGTCCAGGTGTGCCAGGCTGGGAGCAGCTCAGGAGCTGCTGGCGTGGGTCCAGGCAGAGGCAGCTGTGCCCAGGGGTGGGCAGGGGTGGAGGTGATGCAACATCAGGACAGGCAGCCCGTGGCTGAGGTCACTTGGGTGCAGTTCAGTTGCTCATGCAGGGCCTCCCAGCATGAAGCACTTCTCTGGATGCATATGAAAGTGGTATAGCTCACAGAATTCACAGAATCACAGAATTACTGGAAGAGACCTTCAAGATCATCAAGTCCAAGCCAGCCTCAACCCCTCAACTAAACCCTGGTACCCAGTGCCACATCCAGGCTTTGTTAAACACACCCAGGGACGGTGACTCCACCACCTCCCTGGGCAGCCATTCCAGAACTTAATCACTCTTTCTGTGAAAAACTTTATCCTAATATCCAATGTGTATTTCCCTTGGTGCAGCTTGAGGCTGTGTGCTCTGGTTGTGTCAGTGCTGCCTGGAGAAAGAGACCAACCTGAGCACAGCCACTTTATATAGCTCAGTTTAGGAGGGTGTAGAGTGTGGGGAGAGGAGAGGAGAGATGCTGAAGATGTTCCTGCTCATTGCAGGGGGTTGGACTTGATGACCTCCAGGTCCCTTCCACACCAAACCAAAGCATTCTGTGATTCCATGATGCTATGCCCATCCCTCCTCCCTCCCAGCTGTGCCACTGCTGGAGGCTGGGGCATTTTGGGTGTGTTCAGCCTCCTCCTGGGACTTGGCATCACAACAAAATGGGCAATTCCTCCTCCCTGTGTGGCACCTCTGTTGGGGAAAAAAACCCAACGTAACAACATTCCTTTCTACTTCAGAATTTTTCTTTAGCACTGGTGAAAAATCAATGGGTACCTGGGTTTAGCAGTCTGGGTCTGCAATCTGTTGGGCTTGAGATCCCAGGGTCTGGGGTGAGGATCACAGTGCTGGCAAAGTCCCCAAAAGCCATCAGCCACTGCCCCAGGGTCTGAGCCACATGGAAATTTCATATCCTGTCTATTTAACCCTCAAGTTGCCACCCCCCCCAATGGTGTGACATTTCTGCAGTTTAAGGCATTCCCAAGTGGAAGACAGGGATGGAGGGGGACACACAGACAAGGGATGAGTCACAGCAGCCCCAGCAAGGCACAGTGCAGAGGGAAGCCTTGATCCTTTACTGCCTGGCCACTGGCTGGAGCTGGAAAAGGGGAGGAATTCCTCATGCTAGCTGAGAGAAGCTCATCCTGCTCCCCGGGAGGCTGCAGGGACACGGCTGTTCCCTGTCCCTGAGGGTTTGCCTTGGAGGCAGGAGGCTGCAAAGTCCAGCCTGCCCAACCCTCCTAACTCAGCAGCCACTTCCCAACCTTGGCACTTGTCTCAGGATATCAAACTGTGCCGGCGGGAAGCGCTGGGCCAGGCCAATAAAGGCCAATAAAGGCAATAAAGGTGTTCCCACGAATTAACAGCAGGAAGAAGGAAAAACCTGAGCCAGTTGGGACTCACCCCTGGCAGGGGACATTGTCTCACTCTCTGGCTCTGCCTGTGGCCCTTTGAAGGTGGATTTGAATCCACTCCTGGGTGGTGTCACCATGGGCACTGAGCCCTCCCCAGCTGCCCCCCAGGAGGGTTTTGTTGGTGACACTGGGGATCACTGGAGCACGCAGCTGGGCCACAGCCTGAGCAGGCTTTCCCCAAAACATAATTTTAAAAAATTTTTTTAAAAAGAAACTAAATTATATTTTTTAAAAAGCACAGCCTGAGCAGCCTTTTCCCAAAAAAATAATTTTAAAAATTAAAAAAAAAAAGAAACTAAATTAATTTTTTCTAAAAAGCACAGCCTGAGCAGGCTTTCCCCAAAAAATAATTTTAAAAACCAAAAAATTAAAAATAAAGAAACTAAATTAAGTTTTTAAAAAGCACAGCCTGAGCAGGCTTCTCCCCCCCCAAAAAAAGTTTAAAAATTATGTCGCAACACCAGGGGTCACTGGAGCACGCAGCTGGGCCAAAGCAGAGCCACAGTCTGAGCAGGCTTTCCCAGAAAAAAAAAAAAAAAAAAAAGAAAAAAAAAAGAAATTAAATTAAATTTTAAAAAGCACAGCCTGAGCAGGCTTTCCCAAAAAAAAAAAAAAAAAAAAAAAAAGAAAAAAAAAAGAAATTAAATTAAATTTTAAAAAGCACAGCCTGAGCAGGCTTTCCCAAAAAAAAAAAAAAAAAATTAAAACTTATTCAGCGACACCAGGGATCACTGGAGCATGCAGCTCAGCCAAAGCCCAGCCCGAGTAGGCTTCCCTCAAAAAATAATTTCAAAAATTTAAAAAATAAAAAATTAGAAAAAAAAGAAACTAAATTAAATTTTTTAAAAGCCCGAGAAGGCTTTCCCAAAAAAAAAATTAAAAAGAAAAAAATTTAAAAGAAACTAAATTAAATTTTAAAAAAATAATATTTTTTAGAAAGAAAATGAATTAAAATTTTTTTTAAAAGGCGGTCTAGAAGGGGAGGAGGGGAAGGAAGGCAGGCGGTAAACAAGCCGGGTGAGTCCATTGAGGAGGCCGGGAACGCTTCCCGGGAGAGGGCGCTGGGTCCGCGGCTGCCGCTTCTCTCCGGCTCCCAAACTGGTGCAGGCCGAGCACGGGGCCTTGGGCATGAGCCAGCCAGCAAACCCCCCGGGGCTGGCAGCTCCATCCTGCCACTCCCGCCACCACAGCCCTGCCCACCCTGGAGGGCTCTGCCAGGCTGGGGTTTGCGGCCCGGTGTGGATTTTTGGGACGGGGAGATGATGTTTGCATTGTCCAGCTGCCTTTGCTCCCCGCCTGCCTTCAGGGTTGGCTGGAGCTGCCCAGCCCCGAGGCTTGCAGGGCACGGGGGTCACCCCACTGCTCAGGGGCCTCCTCTTGTAAACATCTGGGTGTGTTCGAAGCCAAAGGTGGACAGAGTTACTGGGAAATGTGCAGGTAGAACTGTAATTCCAAGAATTTGGAGCTGTCAGAGCTCTCAGATTAAAGAAACCCTCCACAAACCTAGGGAAGAGGGCTGGACACTGCTTTACATTGCCTGTGGCTTGACAGCTCCCCTTTATGGGAGCTATTTTGGGCTCCTGCTCCTGCTCTGCTTCCTTTTACTCCAGCTGAGCTGTTAGATTTGGGTGACCACAGCTGAACTTGGGCTGAACGTGAGTTGCTGAGCTCATTTCCCAGGGTAAAACACCACGTTCGTTGGTTTGTTTGTGTGCTGGAGCCATTTCTGTGTGCTCAGGGTGCAGGAGCAGGGGTGGTGCTGGCAGGAGGCACTTTCTGGGGTGCTCAGGGCAGGCTGTTGCAATGCTCGGTGGCTCTGCCTTGCTCAAGCAATTCCAGGAGGAGAGAAGCACCCGAATTTCACCTCGTTCTGGACAGCCTCGGGGGATTGCCACACACCCATGGCTGCTCCAAGGTGCTGCTGAGGACTAAGCCAAGGTGTCCCCGCAGGGAGGGTGGGGATCTGGCTCTTGAGATGGGTGATAAATCAAAGCCTGGTGTTGGCCAGCACTTCCACCTCCTCCCTCCTGAGGATCCGGCTCTCCCTGGCCACTTTCCCTCTGGATTCTGGCTGTACAGTGGCTGTGTCGGTGGCAGGGTGGCTTGGGATGGCGGGGAGGCTCCAGCTTCTCGAGGAATGGCAGCTCTGGTGCCATTTCCTGAGGCTGGCACGGGGCACAGCAGGATCCTGTGGCTCCGTGGCAGGCGTGTGGGTGGCGTGTGCTCGCCCTGGGACCTGCGTGTGCCCACACGGCTGCCAGCTCCGTCTGCTCCTACTGGCGTAGCTCTCCAGCCCCTTGGATCCGGAGTCTCTTGTCCCATCTCCTGGAGCTGCAGGAGATGGGACAAGCGACCCTGTGGGGTGGAGATCCGGACATGGTGGAAAAACACTGGGCACTGCCTGCGGTTTGCTGGGCGCTCCCATGGTGGGGCTGGGGGATTTCTCCCCCCCCGAGTGATCCTTGCAGCGAGGCTCTGCAGATCCAGCTGCTGGAGGCTGTGACCTGCTCCAAGGAGGGCACCGAGGCTTTTGTCCCCCTCCCAAGAGCGGGCACCAAGCCAAAGGGGCTCGGTGGAGCTCCATGCCTCCCTCTCTCCCTGTTTTCCCGGGGCGGCCGGTTTCCATCCCTGCCAGCTCTGCCAAGGCAGCCTAATGTAAACGCTGCCGAAAGCCTTGGATCCGCTCCCACCCGCTCGGGGACGAGGGGTTGTTTTTCCAGTCGGGAGCGCTGTTAAAAACACCCCAAACCCACCCAACCTCTCCGCTCTCTGCCCTCTCTTTCCCGCACCCACCCGAGTGCCCCTTTGCCGGGGGCGGCCGGGCCGGAGCGGGCGGAGGAGGAGGAGGAGGGAGGCGGGGTGGTGGCCCTGTCCCCCCTGCCGTGTCCCTCCCGTCCCGCCGCGCTGCCCAATCCGTGCGGCGGGGCCGGCGCTGCTCCGCCATAAAGGGGCGGCGGGCGCGGCCCCGGGAGCCGAGCGTGGGAGCCCCGCGCCCGCCCGCAGCCGCCGCCGAGCGCAGGTACCGGCCCGGGGGGACACGGGGACACCGCTGCCCGCCACCCGCCGGGCACGGCAGGGCCGGGGAGGCAGCCCCAGGGAGATCCTCCTTTGGGGGAAGGGGAGGATGGGGTGGGGGGGAGGGAGGAGGAGGAAGTGGCAGCTTGAGTTTTCTGTTGAAAACATTCCCTTTGCAGCTTTTGTGGTTTTATTTTTTGCCCCCACGAGGCTGCCTGGAGGTGCACGCGTGGGAGATGCTTCTAGCAGGACAGCGGGGTGGTGGGAGCCGCGGCGGGGTGGGCTGGGGACGGCTCATCCCACAGGGATGTTGGAGCGGCTTCCCCAGTCAGTCCGCATTCCCAAAGTGCCGGCATTCCCGGCATTTCCCTGGAAAACAGCCTCTGCTGTGGGTCGGGCACGAGTGGGCTGGCTGGCGATAGAGCCCGGCCCGCAGGGCTCTGGGGGTGCTGCAGCTCCCACGCACCGATTCTAGAGCCGCCCCGGCTGCTGCTGGGGTGCTCGGGGCCCCCTGTGTGCTGCCTGTTGCTTTTCCTGCTGCCCTGGCACTGGGCTTGGATAACCTCAGCCGGGCTGAGAAGGCAGCTGGGGCAGAAAAGCCCTCCTCGATGATGCAGATTTATTAAGAAAGCTCCAGCTAAGCTTTCCTTGCATTAGCCTTGCTCTTGAGCAGAGTGTGGAGGTGAAAAGTTCATGTGGGGCTAAGGAGCCCTTTGGAAGTCTGTTGCTCTGGTTTATTAGCAGGAGTTTGGTGTTTTGAAGGGTTTCTGGAGCAGGGCTAGCCTGAGCTGCTGTGTGCTCTCCCTGAGGAATGACAGGGAACCGCTGGAGATGGCAGCCAGCCCTGTGGCCGATCTGTCTCCTGCTCCTCCCTGGCCTTGGGTGGGGAAGAGGGGTGCTGAAAAATGTAGGCACGCAGGAAAAGGCTCACAGCTGGGGCTGTTTGTGATTCCCCCCTGCAGGAACCCCCTCATCCGGACTGCAGCCATGGCCACCTCAGCGAGCTCCCACCTGAGCAAAGCCATCAAGCACATGTACATGAAGCTGCCGCAGGGGGAGAAGGTGCAGGCCATGTACATCTGGATCGACGGCACGGGGGAGCACCTCCGCTGCAAAACCCGCACGCTGGACCACGAGCCCAAGAGCCTGGAAGGTGAGAGGGCAGGTGCAGCACTCGTAGCCCCTCACTGGGTGGAGGAAGGATGCCATTTCTCTCTTCCCGTGGCAGAAGGATGGTTTTTAGGGAGGATGTTCCTCCTCGTACCCTTCCAGTTACCTTTTCCCCATATACCTCAGGGGAACGTTCCCAGCTCTCCAGATGTGGAGTTTCAGGGAGGTGCCTGGGGCTGGGAGCCCGTCCTTGGTGCTGTCCCTGCCGTGGAGGGGGCTGCTGGCAGGGGCTGGGGGCTGTTGGCAGGGGCTGGGCTGCCCATTGACTCTTGAGTACTCGTTTTGGCCGGAAGTAGTTTGGCAAAAGAAAGTGCAGGGGAAAGAATGGAGCTATCCGGTGTAATTAAGAGCTTGTGTCCCTCAGAACAAACAGTCCCAGCTTACACAATAATAGCATTAGGATTTTCCCCAGGTTGCCATGGAGCTGGCTGGAGACAGTTATGAAATGAAAATACTGTGTGTGACTGAGCAGAATTTTCTTTTTTCTTTTCTTTCCTTTTTTTTTTTTTTTTTTTTTTCTTTTCCCCTCTCTCCTTTCCCCTTTTCCCTCTGAGGGAGTGGTTGGCACAGCTTCTTGGAAATCTTTGTGCTTCCCATCCTCCCTCTTTGCCCCTGGGATATGGAGGAGATAACATTGCCCAGGTAGAGTTCTGGGCTTTGACCTGGAGGGCAGTGCTTAGGATGGAGGGGTGGGCGAGGGGCCACACTCCCCTTCCATGTGAGATTCCACCTCTCTATGATTTGCCTTCCCACCTTCTTAAGGCCTTGTAGCATGATTGAGGGTATTCCACGGCTCTCCTCGTTCTCCCAGCTGAGGGGACCAGGTGCTGTGCTCATCCCTGTGGTTGTTGTGACATGGGAAATGTCCTCAGTGCTACTCTGTTCACTCAGGCTTGGCCAGCAGCCCAGCAACTTGTTATTTTCCAGGGTGGCCGGGGACTTGCACTCCTGTGATTTTTTTGCTTGTTTTCGGTTGTTGTTTTTTTTTTTTTTTTTTTTTGTTTCCCCCACTTGGAACAAAATCAGCTGAGCTGGGACTAAACCTATTCTCTATGAGCATCTTCACCTCTGTCTTCCTGGAGGGCGACAGGGATCCCATGGGTCACTGTGGCTGGTTCCTCTCTTTGCTCCAGATCTCCCTGAGTGGAATTTTGATGGCTCCAGCACCTACCAGTCTGAAGGCTCCAACAGTGACATGTACCTGCGACCTGCTGCCATGTTTCGGGACCCTTTCCGCAAGGACCCCAATAAACTCGTTCTCTGTGAGGTCTTCAAGTACAACCGCCAGTCTGCAGGTGAATGAATGGACCTTCTCCCTCCTTCCCTTCTCCTGGTGTTCCTGGGAAGGGGAATGGGGACTCTGCCCAATGCTGTCTGTGCCCTTAGCATGACTCAGAAATCACTTGAAAGTAAAGAGCAAACAAAGTGCTGGTGATGGACTAAAGGGCTGGGCTTGGGATTCTTCAACGCTGCTGGGACTCAAAGTCTAAAATAAGTGGAAATGGGGAGTGGAGGTGGCATTGCTCATGAGCCTCGTGTCACTTTTCCTTTCCAGAGTCAAATCTTCGGCACACCTGCAGGAGGATTATGGACATGGTGTCCAACCAGCACCCCTGGTTTGGGATGGAGCAGGAGTACACTCTCCTGGGGACAGATGGACATCCGTTTGGCTGGCCTTCCAATGGCTTCCCTGGACCCCAAGGTAATCTTTCGGGAGCCTAGACCAAGTCAGGAGTATTTGAAGTGAAATCTGTGTGGCACAGCTTCAGGAGAGTTGAGGGCTTCAAGGTGCTCCTAGAACTGAAGGTGGACGGTAGAAAGCAGAATATTGGCAAAAACCAACCAACCAACAAGATTAAATTTGTCACAGAAAGGCTGAGGTGGAGATTGGCCACATCCAAATTTGCTGCTGGGTTTGTTGGTCTGCAGGGGACTTAAACTCAGGGGCAGACTTAAACTTGGGGCAAACTTGCTCTCCGTCAGTGTTCTACCCTGCCAGTTCTTCCATGAAAGCACACCTTGGGGCTTTTGAAGAGTTCTCTGTGCGTGCTGGGTGTTCACTGGATGTCAGGGTTTTTCCCTGTGGAGGCTGATGTTGCCCTGTGCTGTTGCAGGTCCGTATTACTGCGGTGTGGGGGCAGACAAAGCCTATGGCAGGGACATTGTGGAGGCCCACTACCGAGCGTGCCTTTATGCCGGCGTGAAAATCGGAGGAACCAATGCAGAAGTGATGCCAGCCCAGGTAAATCATTCTAAGATGCTTCATGGAGCGAGAGAGAGCATGGAAGAACCCCAGGCAGGGGGAGCTGTGTGTGCCTGCTCTGAGCTGTGTGGCTGTCAGCATCAGCGGGTGGGAGGTGCCTGTCTCCACCCCGCTGAGCCCCTGACCCTCCTCCTTGCAGTGGGAGTTCCAGGTGGGACCATGCGAGGGGATTGAGATGGGTGATCACCTCTGGATCGCACGCTTCATCCTGCACCGGGTGTGCGAGGACTTCGGGGTCGTGGTGTCCTTCGATCCCAAACCCATCCCTGGGAACTGGAACGGTGCTGGCTGCCACACCAACTTCAGCACCAAGAGCATGAGGGAAGAAGGAGGTCTCAAGTAAGTGTTTGGGTTGTTTACTGGGCAGGATTTTGGATGACATGGGATTTTGGTGCTTGGCGTGACATCTGAGTCTTCTGGATAGGGTTTTTTTGGTCATTTTGTTTTTGTGGTTTCTTTTTTTTCTTAGTATGTATTTTTTTTTTTTTAATAATGACACATTCTTGTCTTGATGCTTGGTGGGCAATTCAGCCAGCAGTACAGCTCCACCAGTACAGGATGCAGCTATCTCTAACAGCCTGTCCAGCTCCTGACCTCCCAGTGCTGGGAATAAACAAACAAACCCACTCAGCACAGGGGTTTTTAAATTATATTTTTATAGCCATGATGAAAGAGAAAGACCATTTGCTTCATCTGGGCAAGGCTGCCATATTTTCTTAAGACATCCTAAAAATGCAAACTGTGAGTTCCTGCACGTGACTGCTGGGCAGTCAGGACACTGTGTTGGTGGAGCTGTGTGGAGGGATGCATCCTGGCAGCTCTGTTTTTTTGCCTTAATCTTAGTGCTGCCCTGAGATAATGTGACTCTGTGAGCTTCATGAATAGCAACGCCAGTGTTGAGAGCTTTCCTGTCTGAGAAGTGGGAAGTTTAACTGGTGGTGTCTCACAGGTGGCACTCCCTGGGAACCTGTGGGGTTTGGCCATGAGGACTTTTCTGGGTCAGCAACAAAAGTGGAGAGAAACCCCGTGTTGGGATGAACAGCCATGTGGGCTGCGGGGTACAAGGCATCATCACAAAGTGCCTTGGGGACTCTGATTAATCTCACTGTCACTTTGACACGACAGTCCAGAGGCGTTCAGCTCGTCCCATCGCTCACTGTGCCACCCCTGTTCCTCCCTCCCTCCCTCTGCAGGCACATCGAGGAGGCCATCGAGAAGCTGAGCAAGCGCCACCAGTACCACATCCGCGCCTACGACCCCAAGGGGGGGCTGGACAATGCCCGGCGCCTGACGGGCTTCCACGAGACCTCCAACATCAACGAGTTCTCGGCCGGCGTGGCCAACCGCGGCGCCAGCATCCGCATCCCGCGCAACGTGGGCCACGAGAAGAAGGGCTACTTCGAGGACCGCCGGCCCTCGGCCAACTGCGACCCCTACGCCGTGACAGAGGCGCTGGTCCGCACGTGTCTCCTCAACGAAACCGGGGATGAGCCTTTTGAGTACAAGAACTGAGCAGACTGCGCCCCGCGGCCGCCGCCACCGCCTCCTCCCCGCGCTCCCCGCGCCCCTAAAGTTCCCTTCTAGCTGTAATCCCGAGGGTACAAGATAACATGTTTCGTGTCTCAGTAACTCTTGTTGTCTTGAGGTGGGGGAGGAGGGCAGGTTTAGTTTTATCCGTGTCTGTTTGTCGTTGACTCTTCGGAAGATGAGAGGAGGACGGGGTGTTAGAGAACTTTTAACCACTGTTTTATTTTTTTTTTTGTCTAATTCATGTGTACATCCGATGGGATCCTGTGGCTTCCAGGGACAGACTGCACACACAGAAGGCGTGTAGGAGAGGAGAAAGCTTAAAACAGAGCCAGATTTGGGGGGCCAGCCCCACTGCTGACTGATGGCTGTCTGAGGTTGGTGCCTCTCTGTGGAGAAGGGAAGATGGGAGCTGTGGTGACGGGAGCTGTGCGTGTGCTCCTGCCTATTTGGGGACATGACAGGGACATCGTCGCCCTCCGGCCACTCTGAGGTTTCTGGGAATCTTCTGGCATTGAGGAGAACTCTTGGTTCTGTCACTGGAAGTCAACCCATCTCTGGCTCATAACACAGAGTGAAGTAGTATTTTTCTATTTAAATATAAAAAGAGAAAAAAAAATTATATATGAAAGTGTTTTTTTCTTGGAAGAGATGACGTTCCAATGCCTCATCCAGCCGGAGCGGGCAGAGCTCTTGCGGATGCAGTCAGATGCAGGTGGGACTGAGGGTGAGCTCGGAGGGAGACTGGGACGAGATTTGTTCCAGCATGGAGTGGAGCTTGCAGAAGGGGGTTCCCAGAGCAGGAAGCCTGCAGAAACATTTGTTACTGTAATTCAGGTGGCCGTGACACGCTCAGAGTGGGAGGAAGGTGTCCTGAACCAAGAGTTGACTGGTCAACAGCGTTCTGGACAGAGCTGTGGCTGTGTCACCTGTCCAGCAGGGCTAGCATGTCACTAAAGCAGGGCTTTGGGTAAAGGTTAAAACAAAAAAAAACAAAAGAGAAAAAAATAAAGAGAAGTTTTAGATTTTTTTTTTTTCATGATTAATGTTCTTAGTTTCTCCGACTGAATGGTTTTACAGAGACCGCTGATGCCACTGTTGTGTCCTGGCTCTCTCGGCTGCCTGCCATCCAGCCAGGATGATGGGGGCTAGGAGAAGGGAAGGGAGAGGCCACCTGGCCCTCCCAGCCAGCCCTGGCACTCCCAGCTGCTGCTGGGGGGTTCAGACATTCTGGGATTTTTCACTTGGGTATCTTAGATGGTGCCAGTTATATTCCATTGCATATGGACTTCTTCCCAATAGGTTTCTTTTTTTTTTTTTTTTTTTTTTTGTAATAAAAAAAGAAAAAAAGAACAAACCCTTCAATCTGACCTCTGCAGCCTCTTTTTTGTACATGTATTGCCTTCACCATTTGAAAGGATTTTGACTCATAGTGGGTAGATGTGGCTTTAATTTGGGAGGGTCAGGGGTCTTTCAATCCATGTGTGCTCTCCAGAAAATGGGAATTTGTCAGCAGTGGTGGGTTCTGTGATGAGGGATGGTCCAGCTCTGGCTTGCATGGGATTCTTTTGGGATGGGAAAGGGCCTGGGCTTGTGAATGTCCATAGGGAGGGTTATGGGTTTGTTAGGTCTTTGTGCATTTCCCAGCTTCCTCCTCCACACAAGTTCCACATGATAGAGAAATCCTCCAGAAAACAAAACCCCAGCAAACTTAATTTAAAAGGGAGCTTTGTGGAAGAAGAACCTTTCCCATTCTCCCTGAGAAATGAGAAAATGCTGCTTGTCCTCCTTTGGCATAAGCCCAGTCATTTGGGAAAATAACCCAGGCAGTAGAAATGTGGCACTTTGCTCCCATGGTCCTTTATTTAGCCCATGGTGCCATTCCCCGGTTCCCCAGGAGGTGCTTCCATCAGGAGAGGATGCTTTAACCATTCCCACCTTTAAACCTGGATTAACTGCACCTGAGCCTCCTGCCAGGCTGATGAGGCCATTCCTGCCCTCATGTTTTTTGTGGATCAGCTGTTTTCCTGCATCTCCCTCCTGGAGAACATTGGAGGCAGCACTTTCCTCAGCACAGTCCCGAAATTACCCTGTCCCTGTGCCTGGTGCGACAGGAACAGAGGCAAAGTGAACACCTTTCCTTTCCTCCCATCCTGACATGGCCACAAGGACTTGGAAGCTGGGGTGCTGCAGCCAAAACAAACCCAGGGGTAACTCAGGAGCCTGGAAATCTTTTTGTTCTGATTTGGGATCAGGGCAAGGCAGCTGCTGTTTCTGATGCATTCCAAGAAAATGTTACAGAGGAAAGAACTGGATTTCACCTGAAGTAAGAGAACTTTTTTAAAGGCATTGGCACAGAAGGAAGGAAAAACATGGTTTGGTTTTCTGTTTGTTTTTCTTAAAGATCCTGTGCTTCCAAACACTGTGAATCATTGAAGCTGAATCTCCCTCCAGACACCCTTTCCTCCTGGGGATTAAAAAATTTGGGAAAAGCAGACATGGCTCAGTTTTGTCCACTAAGCATCAGCAAGGCAGGAGGAGCTGATGGGCAGCAAGTTTTGTGTTTTGCTCTCAAATCATGGAATGGTTTGGGCAGGAGGAGCTGATGGGCAGCAGGTTTTGTGTTTTGCTCTCAAATCATGGAATGGTTTGGGCAGGAGGAGCTGGTGGGCAGCAGGATTTGTGTTTTGCTCTCAAATCATGGAATGGTTTGGGCAGGAGGAGCTGGTGGGCAACAGGATTTGTGTTTTGCACTGTAGTCATGGAATGGAATGGTTTGGAAGGGACCTTGAATATCATCTCATTCCAACCCCCTGGAATGGGCAGGGACACCTTCCTTGGGTCGCTTTGGGACAAACAGCATCTCTCTGTGCCATTGGGGTGTCCCTGAGGAAGATGGCATCTACAGGGTGTCCCTCAGGCTGATAAGGGGAACAGGCATCAGTCCTTTGCTCCTCCAGCTGCCCTGAATGTAAATTTAGGTCAGGAGCTTGATGCTTAATGGTTCCTCTTGTTCTCAGCTGAGAAAGCATTTATCCACTCACTGCACAATTACCCGGCTGAAAACAAGGTCAGAACAACATTGTGCAGGGAAATGGCTTTTCAGATCATTATTAAGAGTATTGGGGGGAAAAGAAAATGATTATAATGAATTAGAAGGGGGGAAGAAAATAATTTATTCCCCCTAGACATTGTTTTCTGACTTTTTTGCCAAAAGCCTACTTGCTGAATCTACTTTGTAGCTACCTAAACACCATTTCCCAGCTCTGTAGGGTAGGGAGGGCTCCTCTTAAGGCCACGGGGCTCTTACAAATTGAGACTGAAACCCTCAGAAGCTGAATTTATGTCTTATGCATTCATAGAAAACATTTTGACTTTTGATCTGAGCCTCTCAGGAGGAAGCGAATCTCTTTTCTCTGTACTCACACATCCTTAAAATGTGAATAATGATATAGCAAGGATCAATCCCAAAGGGTTTGCTGGGCACATCCAAGCATCAGGAACTGCTCCAAATGAAGCAGCCAAAAATAGCAGCAGCTTTTTGAAGTGCCTGTTGGTTATTCTCCCTCTTAATCAAACACCAGCTTAGGAGACAAGGCTGCCCCTAACCCATTAATACATCTGATCACATGCCAGGCTTTGCCCCACAGCTGGATTTTAAGGCAATCAAAAGAAGATTAGCCACAGCTCCCTTCAAACACAGCCTGGAGCACATGAGCTAATCAAGATCACACTTGAAGCATCTTTTTGTGCCAGGCTGTGCCAGCCCAGTTATTGCCTGGACACAAGGGATTTTCCCTTTCTGCAGAGCCTGCTGCATCAGGTGTGGTTCTTTGGATTTCTCCTGCCCTTTCCCACTCCCACTGATGCTGCTCCAGTATCCCCATACCTCTTCAATTACCATTTTTTGGGATTTTTCCAGTGCAATTTGATCTTCCTTGATTACCTTTTGTTCGTATGTCAGCCTTCACAGGCTGGCACAGCCTCTGGTTGAACACATCTGGAGGAGGAGGAGGAGAAGGAGGAGGAATCAGCCAGCCTTAGCTGGGCCAGGATTTGCTGAGTTGACTTTTGGATGCCCTTACCTGGGGGAGAAGAGAGGCAGGGAGGGAGAAGTTGCTGGGTGAAAGTGTTTTTATTTTTCCAATCTGTGTTTTCCCCTCTTCCTGGGGTGCTGATGCTGGGAGTGTCCTGCATCTCCTTCCGCCCCCAGGCACAGACTGCTGAGAGGGTGATTTGCTCTGCAAGAGCCTCTGTTTGGGCTTAAAGCTGCTGTTATCAGAGCAGCTTTGTTCTCTTGGAAAGCCCTTTGGAGCTCCAGCAGCTCCTGTGGTGTGGGGCCCTGCTGAGATCTACACTTGCAGTTCATCAGCTGATAAAAGTGATAAGCTTTCCACTTTAGGAGAAGAGGTTGGAGGTTCTCTGTGCCCTCTGAGGAGGCCAGGGCATGCTCTAGAAGGGTGCTGGGGAAAGGTCAGGTGTGATAATTTCTTGTGTGAGCTGGCAGAGCTGGGAGGGGACTCCTGCCATCACACACATCCATAACCCAGCTCCAGCTGAGGCAGCATCTCATCCCACTTGTTCAGTTACTGATTAAACTGAGGACAGCTGCTTAGGGAACAAGTGGGAGCTCTTGAAAGGGAAGATCTCCTCAGGCCTGCCTGGCTTCCCCAGCCAGCTGGCTGCAGAGTCAGACCTGGGCAGCCTCCTGAGTGGGTCCTCCACCCACGAGTGCTTCTCCAGGCTCTCCAGCTGGGACTGATGACCTATTTGCAGTTTCAACACGTCTGGTGTGGATGTAAATTGAACCCTCTTTGCTTGCTGACAAAGGGGCCAGGCCATTGGTAGGATCAGCTTTTCCCCAGGCCATGCAGGTTGTGGGGGATATCAGTCACTGAGGGGTGACTAAAAATGTCACTTGTGAGTGGCCTGGCTCATGAGTGGTGATCTCAGGCTGAGCCTCGTGACTCCACCCTGAGCTGGGTGTTTTGGGGCTGTTCCTCCTTTTTGTGCACTGATCTCTGGTGGGAACATGTGGAGAAGGGTTCAGGGCAGACACAATCCCACTGTTCTCCACACTGAAATATCATCTCCAGGGGCTCCATTCCCAGTGGGAGATGATGTGGGTCAAAACATCTCTGAGCTGCCTCTGGAGGTGTCAGTGCTCAGAAGGAATGGAATCTGGGACTGGGTGCATCTTGCACAATAGGCCCCCCAAAACCTGCAATGGTGGACTTCAACGTGAACCTGCCTGACTGAGGAGAAACCCAGGGTCAGAGAGGCAAACTGAGGAGGAAAACCCACATCCTGTGACTCCAGACTGAGCACCAGGACTGCGGAGCCTTGCAGCAGAACTGGGCCCTTCTCCTCATTGCAGGAGAACTGAACTGGGCCCTTCTCCCTCATTGCAGCAGAACTGAGCTGGGCCCTTCTCCCTCATTGCAGGAGAAGTGAACTGGGCCCTTCTCCCTCAGTGCAGCAGAACTGAACTGGGCCCTTCTCCCTCACTGCAGGAGAACTGAACTGGGCCCTTCTCCCTCACTGCTCCCTTCCTCTCCTTCCCCACATGGCAGGGAAAATCTTTTCCTCCCATCACTGTAGTCTTTTTTCTGTATTCAGTTTTCTGTTGTATTTTTGATAAGGTTTAATAAACCTTCCTTAACTATGAAAAGTGAGCAGCTGTTTCTCACAATCCACATTCTGTGACTCCAGACTGAGCACCAAGACTGCAGATCTTCACAGCCTTGCAGGAGAACTTGCAGGGCCCTTCTCCCTCAGTGCAGGAGAACTGAACTGGGCCCTTCTCTCTCATTTCAGCAGAACTGGGTCCTTTTTCCTCCCTGCTCCCTTCCTTTCCCTCCCCAGCAACACCACACTGTAGAGGGGGCAGCCAGGCTTCACCTCAGCCAAAAAACGCCTTTCTTTCCCTTTCTTTGCTCCCATCCTGGCCTGCCCACAGGCTGGCATGGCCGTGCTATTTTGCTTTCATAAGCTGCATTATGTAAGCCGAGTCTTGAGTGGGGATGCAGTGCCAACTTGGACTCTGCAGCGAGAAGGAGCCACATTCCTGAGCACGGGCTTTAATCCCTGCCTCCAGCCACAGTCGGTTTGCTGGGAGGAATCCGAGGGCTGTGCCGAGCTTTTCTAATCCCTTGCCCCAGGTGGAGCCAGCTTGTTTGTTCGGGAGCTCCTTTGTCAGCAGGCTGTGCCCAGGTCTCCTCCCAGCAAGCCTTTTGCAGCAAGCTTGGCACAGCTCACCTCGGCACCCTCCTCTCCTTGCCCTTCTTTGCTGAACTCTCTGCCCTCCTTGGCTTCACTTTTGCTTCCTCAAAACTGCTGGGAAGGCAGGAAAATGGAAATGGGAGCTCCCACAATCCTAGCACCGGAAAACTGGCGTGGAAAACACAGCCTGGGTGACACCACGTTGGTGGCAAGAAACTTCTCACCTGTCCCAGCACTGGCTGCCCTCCCAGTGTCCCAACTGTAGGATGTGATTCCTGTCCCACCAAAGATCTTTTTATTGATGCCATGAGAGGAAACAGCAAAGCTGGAAGTCTACCTCCTCCCTGGCAAATAATAGTTAATATCCTAAGTAATCCATTCTCCAAATTCACAAATATAAGCCCAGTAGTGCAATATGATAAGAAAAGATCTGGATGTCCTGCACCCAGGGATGCTGTTGGCACCATCCTGGCAGGGTGCAGGGTAGCAATTGGTGTTTGGTGGTTCTCCAGCAGCCTCAGCCCTCTGCCCTAACCCCCTGCACCTGGGACTGATGATCTTCAGGACCCCATTTGGCCAGGCATGAGGGTTCAGAAGGAAAGGTCCTCACCCTCCAGGCAGGTTTGAAGCTGACAGCACTCTTGTTTTCATGTCCTGCGAGTGGGTGAGGCACCAGACTCCACAGGTTTTGCTGGCAGCTTCTCCACAGTGCCAAACATGTTGTTAAAATGAGAAATATTAATCAGAGCCAGGTTTAGGCTGTTATTTCTCATCACAGAGCTTTGTGGCTCCAACCCATCCATGGCTTGTGGAGATGCTGAGCAGCTGCTGGACTGCCCAGCTGCCTCTGTCCCAAGCCAGAGCCTGGCCAAAATGCCTAAAAAACTGGGAAAGGAGGAAATAGGAGCCTCCTGCCCTACTGAGATGGATTTTGGCAACCAGGGTGGTCAGCAGGTATTTGGAAAAATTCTAGCACCATTTCTTTCAACCACAAACCCCAATCTGCCCAATGCCTCTACATGTCATTCATTGCACTGTTAAGGATGGTTTATTTTCTTTCTTTTCACTTTAATCTTTTATCACCTGTAAATATCTTGTTTATTTACAGGTGTCTTTTTTACTCTGCTTAAATACTGTTTGTAAGATTATAGACTAATCTGTGGTTGGTTTATAAGTACAGTTATATTGAAACTGGTGTAAAACGTTGCTTAATGTGTTAAAAGCTCACAGTGTCTGGACTCTGGATTTTATGCAAGCAGGAAAATATAATTTCAGTTAAGGCACCACTTCAGCCCTCAAATGATCCTTTGGTGCTGTTTTAAAGTCACTACATACTGACTGATTTAAATGCTAAATTGTAATTTTCTGATGAACTTCAGAGTAAGAAGCTTAAAAGTGAAACAATAAGCTTCAGGTGGTTTTGTGTTTAGGTGATTCTGAACAAGTCCCCAGATTTGAAGTGGAAATAGCTGTGCCCAGGGCTGTTTTGTCCTTTTCCATTTCCATTTTGGAAGCTACCTGGGAGAAGCTGGGCTTAGAGATGGACTTAATCTGAAAGCTGGAGGCCAAGGCTTCAGGTGGCTGAATCACCATGCGCTTGCTCTGAAATACAGGGTATTTTCAGACCATTTTCCACCCAGACAGATAACACATGCTGGGTGATTAAATGGCTCCCTCTTTTCCACCTCTTCTTGTGGCTGGCTCCCCTGGCAAGTTCTCCCTCAGCTTCCTAGTGATCTCCAGCCATGGAACTTGTAAGATGGGAGCTTCTGCTGGAAGAGATAGTCTTGGCAAACCAAGAATCTCTAAGCAAAGCTCAGGGTAGGGGGATGGCAGTGATACCCCACAGGTTCTGCAGGAGAATGGGATGTTTGGGGTGGGAGTTTGTGGCAGCTTTGCCCAAAGAGCCCTTTGAAATCCAGCAGCTCCCCCTGCCCATGGAGCAGTGGGAACTGCTCCCATGAAATCTAAAGCAAGCACAGCAATGCTTGTCTTTTTGTTGTGAATAATGTCAGGCTTTTTTTCAGCAGTGCTATTGAGGCAGCAGCTGTATTTCACCCAGCTGGCAGCGCTCGGGGAGGAGATCAAGTGTTCTCAGTAGAGCTGGGCCAGATCTAGGGCTGGGGGAAGGTGGTGCAATCCTGAGCTGGGCTCCCAGATGGGGACTTGGGGGGATTTTGGGGAGGTGAAACAGTCCTGTGTGCTCAGGGGTCTGTGGGAGCAGCAGGATGAGGAGCTCAGCTGCTGCTGGGTGGGATTTTAGTCTTGTGTGTCACTTGTTGTTGGACAGTCGTCTTCTAAGCCAAAAAAGCAGAGGCACCTGGAGCTGTGTGTGTGTATTTCTGCACTCTGCCCGAGCATGCTGCAAGAGCAGAGCTGCAGCCCTGCCAAAACATCCTGCAGTTCTGGGAAGTGTCCTGGGGACAGTGCACCCATCCCGTGGGGCACGCCGTGCCTCCCTCTGCCAGGTACCCCTGGGCAGGTGCCAGCCCTTCCTCTGGGCTTGGGAACAGCTTGTTTTCAAGAACCTCAGTGCCACGGGAAGCAGCGCAAGCAGGATCAGATGTGCCCCTGGGCGCTGTTGGCCCATCTCCCTGGCATGGGCAGCACTCATTCCTCTGTCCTCATGCTGAGGGATCCCCCTGCCAGAGCCCTGAACTTTGCACAGAAGGACCTGGGAAGAAAAGTTGTCTTAATTAGAGTTGCAGCTCCTCTGGATCTTCAGCTCAAGGCTCTTGTCCCTCTGCTGTTGCCCATTAATTGGAGGCTCAGCGTGGAACATGGATGGGAAGGATGCTGGGGACAGGAGAAGGCTGGAAGGCAAGGAATATGCTCAGATGAGAGGAGTTTGGTTTGTTTCTTTGTTTGGAATATTTCTTTGGGCCATTCATTATATTCCAGTCTCGAGGAAACTTGTGACTTCTCTCTGTAAGAAAAACCTGGGATTTTTTTAGTGTGGTTTTTTGTTTGTTTGTTTTTGTTTTGGGTTTTTGTTTATTTGGGTTTTTTTGATTTTGTTTTTTGTTGGGTTTTGTTTGTTGGTTGGTTTTTTAGGGTTTGGTTTTGGTTTGGTTTGGTTTTGGTTTTGTTTTGTTTTCTCTCCCCTCCAGAAACCTGGTTCTTAGTCCTGAGGGGACCTTTGCTGTCAGAGCTCCATTCTCCCTCTACCTATCAGCGATTTCCCCTTGCTTTGCACCTCCCTCCACCCTTCACTGAATCAACAAAAGCCTGTGCCCTGTGCTGTTCCCAGTACCTGTGCTGGCTGTTTCCAGCTTGCCAAATCTGCAGGGACTGATGTGGCTCCTCCAGAGATGTTCCCCCAGCACAGCAGCAAGGAGGAGCAGTGGGAGCATGGAATAAATTACACCCCTGGCTGGTTTTTGCTGCCTGACTTGGTTGCTCTCACCCAGGGTTTATTGCCTTGCACATTTCTGCCCCATCCCCAGGTTCATTTGGGTGTGCTGGGCTCGTGGCTCCCTGGCATCCTTTCCAACCATTAAACCCAAGACAGAATGGGAGGAGGGGAAGACACCTCATTAATTTTTACTCCTCCCTGCATCCTTCCCAACTTTCTCCCCTGGAGGAGATTGGGAGGAACTTTATTTTGCACACCCCCTGCTTCCCACTGCCATCCCAAAAATCACCGTTGCCACAGCAAGGTTGGGCCCTTCAGGTCTGCATTTTTGGGGGGTTGTTTCTTGGCATTTTGGTTTAGTCTGGTGCTGTGCTGCAGGTGGTGAGGCAGAACATTGTGCTGCACAGCAGCTCTGTATTTAGAAGCAGAAGCAAGGCACAGGATGCACGTTTTTAGCATCCCAAATACATCGGGATCCAAAAGAGTTTGCATGCAAAATCCAATTATTGCTATTCCAGAGTGCCAGAGAAGCCTGGCATTCAACAGCCACCGAGTGGATGAGCCTGGTGGGTCCTGGCTTGGCTCCTGCTGCTCTCCTGGGACAGGGATGGGCATGGGCAGGAGCTGGGAGCCTGTTCTGCTGGGACAGTCTTGAGCTTCCATCCCAGCCCAGTTCACTGTGCCCAAACCATCCAACAGTGCTGGGGAGCAGCCAGGTGAGACTCAGACAGCAAATTCCTCATCAAAAAGGCTCCACTTTCCTTTTCTCTGGTCCCAGCTGATGTTTGATAGGAGCTGCAGGTGCTTAATACCCAAGGGCATTTTTGGTCTTTTTGTTTTTTTTTCCCCCAGGTGCTTTTTTTTTCCTAAGCAGGGAGTTGAGAGCATGGACAAAGAACAGGATGATATTCTAAAAGTGGTCACATTTTACTGTCCCTAAATGTAGCTCCTGTGCCAAATGGAGATTCATTTGCGCAGGGATTGTAGCAGTGCTGCCTGCTGGGCTGGTTTTGGGTGATGGGCAAGGTAGTGTTTGTCAGGAGAGGTAAAACATTGTTAGACACTGGGAAATAAACAGTTCACCTGCTGGCACAAGGGAAAGAAAACAAGAAATGTGTGAGCAGAGACGTGGCCAGCTTCAAACCAGCAATCAGAGCTGCACCTCTGTTCCTGGCCAGGCCCTGATTTGAAGACCTCTTTCCCCCTCTCAGACCTAAGGTGGGTTTGGGCCAGCACCTCTTTGGGGTTTTCCCTAGCTGTTCTGCTAGAGAATAATTCCTTTCCCTGCAGATTTAAGGACTTGACACCTGTAGTTTATCCACCTTCACTTTCTTGGGTAAGCAGGGCTGAAAGATCCCGTGACTCTGAAAGAGAAGATGCGTGAGGTGCTTCTCACAACTCTTCATGGGGTGGGAGGTCAGTCCTAGGGAGACAGGCAGAGGAATTTGAGAGGAATTAATGCAAACTCCTGGTTGAGCAGAACAATCCCCACCTGGATTATTCCTGGCCTGGAATTTTTCTAGGGAAAGGCAGGAGGGGGACGAGGCCGATCCCACTGTGGTTTCCAGCACCTGGGAAACGCTGCTGGAGATTTTTTGTGGAAAGATGACTCCACTCGTAGGTGCCACAGCAGGGCTGAGGAGAAGCAGCAGGCAGGCAGGAGGAACAAAGGCACCTTTGTGGCCCTTCCCCTGCCCTGCAGAGCTGGCCCCAAGCCAGGGAGGTGCCTGGCTCGCTCCTGGGAAAAATGCCAATCACTTGTTTTTAAAATTTTAAAAGTTTAATAGTAATAAAATGGTTAGGAAAATAGCAATATTATTAGAGTAATAAAAAATTTGAACAATTAGGATTAGGACAATATGAGACAACAGAAACAAAGAGTTACAGACAGCCCAGGTACCTCTTTCTCGGCAAAATAAGCTGGAAAAAGGACCCACGTTAACAGAGGATTAACCCTTAAAAGCAACAGCCTGTTGCATATTCATACACCTCATACACGATGCATAAATTCCATTCAAACACAGGATTCTGTCTGGGCAGTGTCAGCTTCTTCCTCTGAATCCTGATGGTGTATTCAGGGCTGAGCGAGGCAGGAAGAAGTTCATTTCTTCTGATAATGGAGCAGTAAATTCTCTGAAAGATTCAGGTGTCCTGTGGCTGCCATCTCAGAGTCCTCTCTTTAAAAAAAAAATATCTTACATAGCATAGTTTCTATTTTAACTATATTCAACACAGTACTTGAGTGAATTAATATAGCTTCACTTTCTAACATAACACATATAATATTCATTTGAATGTTTGTGAAAAGCAATCATAAAATACGCATTTTTCACACTCTCAAGGCCTGGGCATGGCTGGCTGAGCAGCCAAGAGCTGGAATTTGGGGCAGTTGCTCTCTCACCTGGAAAAGCAACCTCTCTCCTGGCAGCAGCACAAAAGGGGCTGGGATGGGGTAACTCCTGGAAGTGCTCCCAGCCCAGCTCAGGGTACTGGAGATGCTCCTGTACACCTCCAGGCACCTCCACCACCTGGTGGGCAAGAGGGTGAGGGAATGGCCACAAATTCAAAATTAAATTTATGAGTGCTGCCACACCAAGCAGGGCTGGAAGGATACAAGACTATGGGAACATCAAAACAGCCCAGATAAAACTGTGCAACTGTAGGGAAGCAAAACAGCAGCTTTACACAAACACTGAAATAAGGCCCACATCCCCTTCTGACTCTTGTAATGGTGAGGCATCACAACGTCTCCTGTAATCTTTCCCATCAGGAGGATTTTCTCCTTTCATGATTTGAAATGCTGGAGATGTGTGACACAACAGAAGGAAGGAATTTAACCAAGGTTTAGTAGAACCATGAGGGATAAAAGAGTGAGTTTCCCCTGTCCTGAAGGTTTCACAGAGATACCAGTGTTGCTAAGAGTTTTGCTCACACAAAACTGGCACAGAGGGAGGATTCCTGTGGGAATGGCACTGTGGGGGTCCCTGGTGGGTGGGGACAGTGCCAGCTCAGCATCACCTCTCTCTGTGGTAAACCAAGCTGTGCCATGCCAGGACATCTCTGGAATGGGAGGAGATGGATCTCTCCAGGTCTAGCACCCTTAAAAAATGTCAAATTCTACCAAGGAAGTGAAAAAATCCTCTGGAATGGGATGAGATAGATTTCTCTGGGTCTAGCACCCTTGAAAATGTCAAATTCTGCCCAGAGAATGGAAAAATCCTCTGGAATGGCAGCAGATGGCTTTCTCCAGGTGTAGCACCTTTAAAAACATCAAATTCTATCCAGAAAGTATAAAATCCTCTGGAATGGGAGGAGATGGATCTCTGTGGGTCTAGCACCCATAAAAATGTCAAATTCCACCCTGGGAATGGAAAAACTCCCATTGTTTGTGATCTCCCACTTGTTGCACCAGCATGAAATCCGCTTTAAATCCCTGTCCTTGCTGGGGGAGGAGAGGATGAATCCCTCCAGGAATGGGATGGACCCCTTCATGAATCCTTTCATGAATCCCTTCGGTGTCCCATCACCCCAGGAGAGGTGGGAATGGCTGTGCTGACACATCCCCCTCCCCTGTGACACCGTTCCAGTCTCACATCCCTGCTCCGGATTGGAAAACCCCTGGGACTGCGAGAGTTAATTCCTCATCCCAGCTGCTTTCCTCAGCAGGAAGAGGGATTGTGCTAGGCAAGGGGCACCACTGCAGAGGGGGAGGAGGCAAAAAAATAAAAAAAAAAAAAAGAAAAAAAGAAAAGTTTTGTGTTTAGACCTTTTACCTAATTTCCAAAGTTGCAGACCTGAGGGCCATAGCAACGAGAGCTGCCAGGGGTGTGATTGGAGGCAGCAGGCAGGGCTGGGCTGCCCCCCCAGCTTCCCCAGCAGCATCCCCTGATGGAACACAGCAGTGCTGAGGCCACTGTTGGCTTTCTGCCTCCCCTTCCCCACGGGAAGAGCTCGAGGCATGTGGCTCTGTGTGCAGTGTGATTTTATTTTTATTTCTTTCCCCCCCCAGATGATTGCCTTTTGCTCGTTTCAATTCTATTTTCCCTGGTTTCTGGGAGTTGTTTAGAAAGTTCTTGGGCACTTATGAAACCAGAGGAGGGCTGTTCTGGAAATCAGCAGGGTGGTGCAAACCCAGCGAGGTGTTGTGTGTATTTGTATAAACACAGATAAGTGACAGGGGCTGGCACTTTGCTTGAGTCCAACAACACTTTCCTTTTTCTGTCAAATAAGTCTTTGCAAAAAATACCAGGGGTTCCTGCAAAGCAACAGCAAAGATGTGATTTGGGGCAATAAAAACTGCAAATTGTTGTTGTTTATGCTTACAGCTTGCTGATTCTCCTTTTGGGTTTATCAGAGGGGTTCAACCAAGTTCCTCTCTGAGCACAGCCCATCCTGGGGAAATACTGTGGTTGTGCCAGCTGTGGGTTTCTCTGGGTTTGGATTGAAGGCACCTGAGACAGTAATTCATGTTCAGATCAAGTGTTTACTATTTCTTATCAGTAAAACAGTCTCACTACTGTGAGTTCTGCAACTTTTCATTAGAAGGCACAAAATGGCCAACAATCTCTTATTACAAGGTCTTTTAAGACTGAACTATCCAATTAAGAACTGACGCCTTGATTATTGTCACCATCATATTCTCTGGGAAAATCCCCTTGCCCAGGATTTTCTCCTGAGAAGCCTCAGATAAAAAGGAAAACAATAATTATCTCATTTGCTTCTCCTGTGTTTTGCTGCTTTGGAATGTGGTTTGGAGATTGTTTACCAACAGGTGGGTGTTTAATTGGTCTCATGTGAATTGTTTTTACTTAATGACCAATCACACAGCCATGTGTCAGGGCTCTGGAAAGAGTAATGAGTTTTCCATTATTGTCTTTTAGCCTTCTGTCTGTATCTTTTCTGTATTCTTTAGGAATGGAATGGAATAGAATAGAATAGAATAGAATAGAATAGAATAGAATAGAATAGAATAGAATATATTGGTTATAAATAGAATATCAAAGTGGGGATTGCAGGAGCTACTGAGCTGATGGAAATTGGGCTGATCTGAATTCCCCAGACCTTGAGGACCACTCCAGGCTTCAGCAGAGCACCTAAGCTTGGTTGTGTTTGTGTCGTGGCTCTCTTGTGCAGCAGGCAGTGCCTTCCTTCCACTCCTCTTCCTCAGTGACTTCACAAAAGCCACTCACTGAATCCCCTTTATTTTCCTTACACTGGCACCAGGTTATCTTTGTCATGGGGAAAAGCTTTCCAGCACAGAGCGGCCAGAATTTCTGCTCTTCCCAGCTTGGGCATGGCTGTGTGGGCTTGCAGTTATTTTTCCTGGAGAGAAGCATGTATTTCTGTCAGTGTTCTGTATCTCTTCTCTTCTCTTCTCTTCTCTTCTCTTCTCTTCTCTTCTCTTCTCTTCTCTTCTCTTCTCTTCTCTTCTCTTCTCTTCTCTTCTCTTCTCTTCTCTTCTCTTCTCTTCATTAGTATTTAGGAAAAAAGAAGGGTGAAATACCCCAGCCAAAGGTACCTTGGGATTTCCCACCATGGCCAAAGCTTTCTGTGCATCCCTGTAGGATTTGAGCAGTGAAACAGAGCTCATCCCCAGAGGGCTGTGTGCACAGAGAGCATCACCTTCCCCGGAATTTTAATAAGCCATGAAATTGGGTGTTCAGCTGTTTGCATTATTCTACTAGTCTGTGTGTAAAGGAATCACTGATTTTTTGCCATTCATCCCAAGGGTCTAGTGTGATTTTTCCATCTTTTTGTGCCCTTTGAATGTCAGGCTGTCTCTTCAGCCAGTGATTCCTCACCACCCCTCTCCCTTCCACCTGATTTACAGGGTGTAAATATATATATACATATATATATATATAAGTTCTGGAGATATGTATAAATTCTGGAGATTATATATATATGACATATATTTACATATTTTTAAAATTTTGATGCACATATATAATATTTTCTATTTTATTTATTTTTATTCTATATTTATATTTATTTTTATTTATTCATTATATATTTTATATACAATAGATTTTTTTATATAAATATATAACATATAAATAGATGTTATATTACTACACATTATATTTCTAATATATATAATATAAATTATACTCTATTTATAATATAAATATATAATATATAATAAATAAATATATTACTTATTTTATATATATTTTATATTTTTTTAATATATATCTATAGATGTAGATGTAGATGTAGATATAGATATAGATATAGATATAGATATAGATATAGATATCTCTCTCTATTTTTTTTTTTTTTTTTTTTTTTTGGTCTGGTTTTGGGGTTTTTTTTTCTGCAGAAAACCCTCAGAAGCATGGAGCACCTCTCTTTTCCCAGGGCTCTGAGCCAGAAGATATATTTGATGTATTTCCCTGGCAGACAAGAGCAGGATGGCTCACTTGGACTCAACTTTCTGGTCTCCAGGAATCACTGGAATATGAATAGGATCCTTATCAAAGCAGGTTCATCCGGGGGACAAGGCCACATGAATTGTTTGCAGAGCTCCAGCACATAAACAGCTTCATTCCTGATTCCTCATTCGCCCATTCTGATCCAGTGGCCAGCTCAGGAAGAGCTCAGCTGCAGGGGGTGACAGCTTTTGGCACTTTTGGCACCTTCTGGACCATTCCCAGCTTCCCAGGTGGTGTGATGGAGCATCATGGCAGGAACTTCCATCTGGGCCCTATCAATTATGGATTTGGGAGGTAAAAACCCAGTGCCTCTCCCACCTGGGGGTCTAAAAGTCGAGGGGGGAGCTGCTGTGAGCTCAGCATTTTTCCTTGGGGCAGTTTGCTCTGCTCTGCACCGGGGTGGGGGTGAAATGGTCATGAAATGGAAGTTAGGGCTTGGCTCCTTTCCCAGGCCAGGACTGGCATCCCAATATATGAGAGGCCACAAGTCACAGGGACCTTCTGTGCCCCAGCAAAGAGGCAGGTGACACAGGGCATGGCCAGAGCTCCCAACATCCGACCTCTCACTGCTGGGAAATTCTCTTTGTCATCTACTTAACCAGGAGAGAAAATCTTGCAAGCCTCCTCCTTTGTCTTGCTGCATTTTGGATGGCCAAAAGAGCTGTTATTGCATCCAGGCTGCCTTGCCCTGGGGTGTTTCTCTGCCAGGAACCTGCCCCTGGAGCACATCTGGGGGCTGCAGGATTGGGGCTGAGCTCGCACAGAAGGAAGGGTGTAGCAGCCTGAATTGCTGCTGACATAATCCAGGGTAAGGAAGCAAAAAGAACTTTTGCATAATATCCACAGATGTTTTATTCAGCCATGCAGTGAGATGTTCAGGTGCCAGCACCCACACCCAGAGGGTCTCATTTTGTCTCTCCAGGAGCCTGAGGGCTGACCCTGGTCTGGGGGCAGTACAAAGGTGAGGGATAATCAGGAAATAGGGAAGGTGTGGCTCAGGAACATAGGAACAGGGGAAGGAGCCCATGGGGTCTAAAAAACCATATTGAGATCATGGGGTCTCTAAAACCATTTTTGAGGGAAACTTCTAGTCCAGGAAATGGCCCGCAGGGTGTCCACAATTCCCTGTTTTTTATGTGATTAAGAAATCTTTTCTGAAGGATCAACTGAATCAACACAAAATGACAAAAACAATCAAAAGCACTCATAAGACAATTTTCAAAATGCAAACAATTCTGAGTTCCCAATGTCCCCATGTCCAGATTTCCTGGAGTGTCTTAAAGCTGCCAGGAGGGATGTGGGGTTTTCTTAGCATGGTTTATCAGGTTAATGAGGAGAAAAAATTCTTGCAAGGCTCTTCTTTTGTCTTGCTGCACTTTGGATAGCCAAAAGAGCTGTTATTGCATCCAGGCTGCCTTGCCCTGCTCTCCAGAGCACTCTGGGGTGTTTCTCTGCCAGGAATCTGCCCCTGGAGCACATCTGGGGGCTGCAGGATTGGGGCTGAGCTCGAAGCAAAGGAAGGGCACACACGAGGTTGATGTTGATGCTGGCCAGGCTCTCCAGAAGGGCTCATGTCTGCACAACTTCAGTCTAGGGCTAAATTTAAACACCAAAATGCAGCGTTTAGGAGCCCAGGGAATAGCCCAGCCCTCGTCTCCTGTGGCTGCCTGCAGCCAGAGCTCCCTTTGGCAAGGAAGGAGCTTTTGTTTCCCTTGGACTCTGGGCCAGCTTGGAATAATAACAGCAGCAAAACCCTGCCTGCCCCAGCACAATGAAGCAGGGCTGTCAATTCCCAGATGTGCAGGGGGGAAGTGCCCAGTGTGGCCCTTCCTGCTGCTTCCCTTCCAGATGTGGAGTAGCAGACAGCTGGTTGCCAGCTAAGACAGGAGTGAACAGTGGATTTTTGCCCTGGAGACCCTCTGGATCTCACTGCCCATGGCTGAGGGAAGGGGTTTGGGTGCCCTGCCTGGTTTGAAACAGCCTGAGAGTGCTGTGTGCTGCAGGAAACGTGAGGATGCCCTCCCTTTCAGATGGGTCTGCATCCTTGAGAAACCCTCAGCCCCCATCTCCTCCCTCTCAAGCACCTCTTGCTCCTCATCATCTCCTCCTGAGCAGCCCCAGCAGGGCTGGACTCTGTTAGAATCCCTGCAGGGACAGAGTCCCATCCCCTGCCCAGGGACAGGGGCAGCAGGGAGCCAGCCCATGCACAAATCCTCCTGCCAAGGCCATGCTGAGTGAGCCTCAGGTGAGCTGCTGTGGGGTGAATCTGGAGACTGGAG
The DNA here is from genome assembly GCA_020466415.1 of Ammodramus savannarum pratensis. Classification (NCBI taxonomy): domain Eukaryota; kingdom Metazoa; phylum Chordata; class Aves; order Passeriformes; family Passerellidae; genus Ammodramus; species Ammodramus savannarum. Next base: position 26,565,656 of record JAHXMQ010012336.1, on the reverse strand, counting down.
ACCTCATAATGAGATGGGAATGGTTCAGTTCAGCCTCTTTTGGGCAATCCCTGGGATTTGGGCAGCACAGAAAGGGCTGTCTGTGGGCACAGCTGCCTCTCAGGGTGCTGGGGGTGATGCAAGCCAGGGCACTGCATCTTGTGACCCAGGGCTGGCTGTACCCAGCCAGTGGAAAATTCCTCCTGCCCATGGACAACGTCCTCCTGCCTTTGGTTTGAAGCAGCTCCTGAGGACAGGCAGGAGATAAGGGGTGCTGACAGGGCCTGGCTGCTGGTTGGGGTTTTGCCAGGGCTTCCATGATGTTTGCAATTAAAGGAAGGTGGGAGGGAGGAGGAGGAGGAGGAGGACAGCACACATGTGACAGAGAGACAGAGCCCATGGAGGAGCTAGGGGTATCTGAGGAGGTCACAGGGAGGGATCCTCACCCCAAAGGCAGGGCTGGGATTGCTCACAGCCATGAATCAGCCTGGGGCCCTCCCAGGCTGTCCCTGTGCTGGGAAGGCTGGGACAGGGCTTTCCCCTGTGTGGGATGGGGATCCAGACCCTGCACGGGGTCAAGGCTGATCTGTCCCCATGCGGCAGCAGTGCTGAGCACTGGGAGAGGTCACCTGAAATTTGGGGGTGCTCATGGCATTCCCTGCAGTCCTTCTCTTCCCTTTCTCCTCTCATTTTCATGCAGCACTACTGGCCATCCATATTCCAGAGCCCACCCCATGCTGCCCTGACCCTTTGCAAACCCAACCATTTATTTAAAAAGCTTTTTTTTCCCCCGCTTTGATTGAATTTTCCACTGGGTAGACAAGGTGCTTTGTTTGGCTCTTTGTTTACAGGGGGAAAATGCTCAGCAGAAAAAAAGCCCAGGAGGTTTGAGTGAGCTTGGGGCTTGGAGCTGTTTCATTTGCCATGGAGGAATAATGCAGGTGTCTCAACAAAACACTTCAGGGGTTTTTGCAAAATTCAATCTTATAGTTTGTCTTCCTGAATGTGTAAAATTATCCCAGGGCATCCTTTGCCCCAATGGCAGCTCAGGATAGCTTCCAGTCTATCTCCAAAAGAAATCTGGAATAAAAATAGAAAGCTTTGGACACACAAGACCCTCTGAATGGTGTAAACAATCTGTCTTAGGATGTATTTAAAGTGAATTAGGAAGAAAATAGCTCAGGAGTCCTGAGGAGGTGCTAGGCATGATGCTGGAGGTCATGGAGGAATTCAAATGGGCATCAGGTAAAGTTCCCAAAAGAGAGGGACAATAAATGATTTCCACCAGGCTGTGAAGACAGGGCTGGGCTGGGTCTGGCTGTGCAGTGATTCAGTTATGGCATCTCAGTTCAGAAAAATCTCTTTTACCCATCCCCTTGAACTGAGATAGGGGAAAATTCACTTTTACTCATCCCCCTGAACTGAGAGATATTTAGGTATTTTTAGGTATATTATACCTAATATATAATAATATGTTATGTATCTATATAACAATATATTTAGATTTCTTTTTTCTCTTTTCTTTTTTCTTTTTTTTCCCTATTTTAGGTATATTTAGGTATTTTTAGGTATATTATACCTAATATATGTTGTGTATCTATATAACAAGATATTTAGATTTCTTTTTTTTCTTTTTTCCTTTTACTTTTTTCTATACTTATAAATCTATTTCTATATATATAAATAATAAATATAATACATATAAATATAATATAATAAATGTAATGTAATAAATATACTAAATATACTATACTATACTATACTATGATATGATATAATATAATATAATATGATATTATATGATATAATATAATATAATATAATATAATATAGGTATATAATATATTATATATATTATATATTTTGATGTATCCTTTCTCTTTCTTTAGTATAGTTTTAGTATATAATTTCTTTTAGTATAATATCATAACATCATAAATCAGCCTTTTGAGAACTTGGAGTCAAATTCTCATCTCTCACCTTGTTCTGGGGACCCTCACAAACACCACATTGGAGCTTGTCTGAAGTGGCTGAGGACAAGGACACCATGAGGGGGGGATGATTTTGGTGGGTGGGATGTGATCCCCGTGGCTGTGACCCTGCTGTGTCCCCTG
>JAHXMQ010012336.1:26548466-26559169 GCA_020466415.1 Ammodramus savannarum pratensis | reverse complement strand
GGGGATAGAGTGGGGCTCTATCACTTCTTGCAGAGCCCCAGCAGGGACGTGGCCAGGGGTGGGTGCAGTTAGCCAGCCCGGAGCAGAGCTGGGGTTCACAGAGTGATGGGATGATGCAGAATCACGTTCCCTGGGGACAGAAAGGGGCCTTCAACGGGGAGAAGGGGGGGAGTGATGGAGCACAATGCCTGTGATTTGTTGGCAGGCAAGACCTCCAGTCCCTGGCAGCACCTCAAAGCAGCTGTGAAGTGCCAGTCGGTGGCGATGCTCGTGATGTGGGGCGCATGACCCTGGCGTAAGGCTGGGACATGGGCAGGGACACAGCCTGGGACATGGACAGGGACACGGGCTGCCCTCTGAGGAGGGCACTGACCCAGCTCCTCCTCCTCAGGATAAATCCCCAGGGATGTGGTGGCCTGGCTGCCATCCTGTGCCATCCCAAATGTTAAAAATAGGTTAGAAACTGGTGTAAAATAGTTGATAGATCATTAAGCACGTACTGTTAGTTTGGTTATTATATTGTAAAAGGGGTTAAAAGGGTAGTTATAAGAAATTACACTTCAGCAAAGTGCACCTCAAGCGAAACGAGCCAGCCTGGACAGAGCTGTAATGGGCCAATCAAGCGCCTTCAACCTTCATGCAAATGAAGGATCCAAACAGAAACCAATCCAAAGGGACAAAAAACAGGATAAAAAGGGGGATCTGACCCACTGAATCTGTGCTGCTCCATCTGGGACATCGAGGACTCAAAAGAAGCCCCAGCACTGGTGCTGCAACACCCCTGATGGGAACGCTCCTGCTCGGCCCAAGTCCCCTTGTTTTAGGCCTTTATTTTTATTGCAATAAATGCTTTAGTACCAGGAGCCTGCTCTCGTTTTTAACATGTCCTGTTAATTTGGTTATGGTAAAAGGAGTTAAAAGGGTAGTTATAAGAAACTACACCTCAGTAAAGTGCAGCAACCCCAAAGCAAAACGAGCCAGCCTTGACAGAGCTGTAATGGCCAATCAAGCACCTCAAACTTTCATGCAAATGAAGGATCCAAAAAGAAACCAATCCAAAGGGACAAAATACAGCATAAAAAGGGGGATCTGACCCAGGGAAGCTGTGCCATTCCCCTGGAACATCGAGGACTGTAAAGAAGCCCCAGTGCTGGCACTGCTCCATCCTCGACAGGAACGCTCCTGCTTGGCCCCCCTGCTTTAGGCCTTTATTTTTATTAGAATAAATGCTGAAATCACTTTAGCACCGGGAGCTTGCTCTCATTTTTATCACCAAACACACTCTCCAATGTTGTGGATGAATTCATAGCCTGTGTCAGAAACAGGCCCATGCTTTTCCTTTAATTTTTTAACAGAAAAGGGGGAGTGTCGTATTGCACTAAACAATTCAGTTGTTATTTGGTTATTTAGTTGTTATTTAGTTATTTAGTCGTTTGCACTGGGAGTTTTGGTAATTTGCACTGTTCAAGTGATTTTTATCCTATGACGACATGTTCTTCCCTTTTATCCCCCCCCAAGTCACTGTTGGTGGTCTCTCCCTGGGTTACCCCTCACCACTTATATCCCATTGGTTGTGGTTCTCCTCCATCCCCTATTTCCCCTGGGTATAAAAGTCTCCCACCATCAGGCCACACCTTCTTTTTCCATGTATTTGTCCATCTGATGTGTCTCTTGGAATAAAGAGAGAACATTACCACGTGGAGAAGAGCACCTCTGGTCTTTTGCTTTTGTCTATGTAAGATTTGTGTGGGCTGGAGTCACTATCCAGCCAGAGTGGACCCAAACAGCCTGCCCAGACACAGTCATACACTCCACAGTTTTTTCCCCAAATCCCAGCAGCACAGAGGAAAACGTGTCTGTGGGAAAACTGAAAGAAAAGCCAGCAGGGAAAAGCATTTTTTATCAGCGAGCTGCTTTTGTACCTGCACAGTGAGATGCTTAAATAACTTAATGCAGGAAATCATTTTGGCTGCTGCAATTTTGAAGGCTCTGAAATAGCTTTGCTGCTCCCTGGGGAGCTGGGAGCATTTTAGGCCTGGCAGCTTCCAGCACCCTGCAGGTGAGGTACAGCTGCTCTGGGGGAAATGGGGCTCCTGGGTATTGTGCGATGCTCATCATGATTTTTATGCTTTTTTTGGAAGGAAAGTGTTTGGGGTGAGCAGCAGGGGAGAAAGCTTGTAAAAGGAATAGCAGCTTGCTCCAAAAAGCTGGGAGCATCAAGCAGCCACGGAGTGCTTTGTCTGGATTCTTCCTTGAGTGTCCCTCTCGTGGGAGTGTCACCCACATGGAGTGGTTTGGGTTGGAAGGGACAGCAAAGATCATGTACTTCCACCTCCTGCCATGGGCAGGGACACCTTCCACCATCCCAGGTTGCTCCAAGCCTCATCCAGCCTGGCCCTGGACACCTCCACGGGCAGCCACAGCTGCTCTGGGCACTCTATACCAGGGCCTGCCCACCCTCAAAAGGAAGAATTTCTCCCCATTATCCCCTCTAAACCTGCCCTCTGTCAAGCTGAAGCCATTCAACAGCACCCAGCACATGCCTCCTGTTTTCCTCCAATCACTTGTTGCTTTTGGCCTCCAGCCTTGCTTCTATCCCCAAGCCACCCTGGGCCAACCCTAGCCCAGGTGTCACATCTGATGTTTGTCACCTCTCTGCCCCCAGACAGGCACTCCTGGCCTCTCCTACCAGACATGGAGTCCAGCTGGGAAAATCCCCAGAACTTCTCAGAAAAGACTTGGCACATCTAGAAGCAAAAGTAAAGGAAGCTTTGGCTTTATAAAAAAAAATTTGAAACCAGATCACTTTGTCCCAAAGCAACTGAACTCAGCCTAGTACGTCTATTTTTTGTTACATTATGTACTGTACTCCAGCCTGTTTTCCCAAGCCTTACAAAAGCAAGTGGATCCTCATTTTGTTTGCCTGTCCCAACCCTCAGTAACATGCTGAACTGGCTGGTTTTGGGGAAGTCTGGCAAGGACATTCATTCCTCCCAATATTCTGGTCTTGCTGGCTGTATGAAAACAAGTGTCAGTGCTGGAGGTTGGCTCAATCCCAAGTAGTGAGGGAAAGGCTTGTTGGATCCCTGGTTTCCCAAAAATCCCCATCTGGTGGGAATTTGTCAGCTGGAGCACTGAGATGGGGCTGCCCTGATTGCAGGCACCTCCTCCCCTCCTCAGCCTGCCAGCAAAAACAGCCTGGGAGGATTCTCTGGTGTACTGGGATCCAGGGAAGGGCTGAGGGCCCTGCACCCTGCCTCATTCTCCAGTGATCTTTTCCTTCTTTCCATCCCTCTTGCAGTGGCCTGCTTTTCCCAGTCTGGTTGGTAATCTTAAGGAATGGAAGGCAATGACTCCTGAGCAGCTGGATTTTAGTCCCTGCCTATGGCACTGCTGCTCTGGCTCCCTGTAAATTGTCTCACCTCTGCCAGGACTGAGCCTTCAGTGCCTCATCCTCCCCCAGCCAGGGCAAAATGTGCCCTGAGGGTGCTGGAGTGGTGGGAAATGGGGATCTGTGCCAGCTGGGATATACAGCAGCCACCTCTGGCTTGTCACTGGAGAGCTGTGTAGGACAGAAAAGGCTGAGCAAGGCTCAGGAGTGTGTAATGCAGCTAAAAGGAGGTGAGATAAGGGGGAAAAGGGAATAAAGCGAGGCAGGGGCAGCATTCTGACCACCACAAGGCATCTGAAACAGGGTGGGATGCTTTGTGTGGGCAGCCACCAGGCGAGGGACTCGTGGCTCTGCTTTGTCCCAGCAGCTCAGGAGGGCAGCTCTGGAGATCTTCCCCCTGCCAGGCCAGGGCACAGCCTGGGGCTGGGACTAAAAATGTTGTAACAGCGTTTGTATCCCACCTCAGTGGGCGTTGGTGCTCTGGGAGGCTCCCATGGAGCCCCTCCCACCCCAAGGCACAGTCAGCATCATTCCCTGGGCAAAGGGAATGAGGCACCTGGGGAGCTGCTGGGGCAGGGGCCTCTCCTCCTGCCGGCCTCCTCACCCCTTCATTTCAACACACTCCTGCACTGCCAGCTTGTTTGCACAGCTCAGAATGTTCCGAGCATTATCAGTGTTTGCACTTTTGCCACTGTTTGTGCTGGTTGCACTTTAAAGGCAATAAAGTCAAGCTTTGTTTGCCCACAAGGAAGCCATGGGGTTTTTCCCCCCCAGCACACCAGAGCTCGCCCTAAAACATGGCACCAACAACCCCTGGAAGGGCTGGGCCTGGTTGGGAGGGTGTTCCTGGGGGAAAAGGGGCTTGGTATGCACAAACACATGGGGTGCACACCGTGCACCACCCCAAGGCTCTGCCTGCCAAGCTTTGGGCTTCACGGGGGAGCCTGACCCGGAATCCTCCTCCTTTCACCCCAGAGAAGCCAAGGAATCTATCCTGGGGTGACTTTAGGATGTTTGTGCCCCCATTTGTCTGTTTAGCCCAGAAATAAGTTTAAGAATGGAGGAGATTCTGAAATGTTTTTCCCAAACCAGTCGGCGAAGGGGCCGCTTGAATTTGCTTTCTGGAGGAAACCCCTTTGGAGGTTTTTCTCCCCAAATTGCCCTGACCCAGGACAGAACCCCACATCCCACAGCCCCAGCAGCCCCTTTCCTGAGTGGCAAAGCCACTTCCCTCCCAGCCCTGGGGCTCAGGGGGCAGTGAGGAGCCAGGTGCTGCTGCTGGCACATGGGGGTCCCAGGGGGCAGGCACTGACCTCACGTGTGTGCCCAGCCACTGCTGCTGTCCCCACAGCTGGCACCTCCTCCCTGCTGGCTGCAACACGCTGTCCCTGGCCAGGGGGTTGAACATTAACACTGCAAGGCCAGGGGAGTCTCCAGAGTGTCTGGGGAAGGGTGTTATTTCTGGAGAAAGCTGTGCTGGGAAAGCTCCGCTGCGCTGCTCGGTGACCTTCTCCCAACTCCAGAAAAGCTCCCTCATCATCCTCCTCAGCTCCTCATCATCCTCCTCAGCTCCCCAGCTGCTTTCTCCACCTCTCAGGCAGCTCTGGGCTGCCCAGCACAGGGTATTTTCCTCTCTGCCCAAGTCTGAGCTGCCTGGCTTTGTGCTGACCCTTCGGGGTGATGCCAACTCCACCACTATTGTAAATCAAAGGCGATTCCGACGAAGGGGAGAGAAAGATGCATCTGACTCCATGGTTATCAGAAGGCTAATTAATTACTTTATTATACTATATTAATTACTTTATTATACTATATTAGTCTATACATCTAAAACTGAATCTGCCTAGCACTCACCCTGCATACAACTGCCCAGAATCTTGTGACTGTCACCCAACAATCCCCACATACGCACACACACTCCTGGCCCTGACAGGCCAAGGAACCAAAACACACAGATAATAACTATTCTATTCTATTCTATTCTATTCTATATTCTATTCTATTATATATTCCCTGACAGGCCAAGGAAACAAAACGTCCTCACTTTGGTAAACAATCTCCATATTGCATTCTTCTTTTGCACAAACACAGGCACAGCAGGTGATAGGAACTGTGTTTTCCCTTTCTCTGAGGTTCAGAGAATGTGAATCTCAGAAACCTTTGGGAAGAATTGTGCCTTGCTTTTCTCTGTGAGGAGAAATGTGTGGGTACAGACCCTGCTCTCCTGAGCTCCTGGTGCCACTGCAGAGCCTGGGGATGGGGCAGAGCCCAAGCCAGGCTGTGGCAAAAAATCCACACACACAAAAAAACCCACCCCAAAACCAAAACTGAAAAACCAAAAAACCCCAACCAAACAAAAAAAAACCAAACAAATAAAAAAAAATCCCACCCCAAACCAAAAAACCCCAAACCCATAAACAAGGTGCATGCTGGCCAGGGGCTGAAAGGGACCAAGAAAAGCACAAGCCTCAGAGCTTAACTGGGGTTTAAGCTCATTAAAAAAGCAACAACAATAAACAAACAATCAAATAAACAAACAAAAAAAACACCCCAAAACACCCACCCCTCCCCAAAAAACGAAACCAAAAAACCCCAAACAAACAAACAAAAAAACCAAACCCCCCCACCAAAAAAACCAAACCCAAATCTGTAAACAAGGTGTCTGCTAGCCTGGAAGGGATCAGGAAAGGCACAAATCGTGGAGCTTTAGTGGGGTTTAAGCTCTCAAAAAACAAAACAAAACAAAAAAACACTGAAAAAAACCCCAAACCCCAAAAACGAAACCAAAATAAAAAAAAAAAACTAAACAAACAAAAAACCCAAAACAAAAAAATCCTCCCAAAAAAACCAAAACAAAAACCCCTAAAACCCTCAAAACAAAAAAACCTAAAAAACAAACTAAACCCCCAAAAACCCAAAACCCCAAAATGAAACAAAAATAACCTCAAACAAAAAACCAAAAAAATGAAACAAAAATAACCTCAAACAAAAAACAAAAAACCCCCTAAAAACAAAAAAAACACTAAAAAACCACTAAAAACCCCCAAAAACCAAAATAAAACCCAAAAAACCCAAAAAGGAAAAAAAAAGCCAAAAAACAAACTAAAAGAAAACAAAGCAAAAAAGAAAACCCAAAAAAAACCCACAAAAATACAAAAAAAAAAAAAAAAAACCAAAAAACAACAAACCACCCCAAACCCCTGAATTTAAAAAAATGAGCAAAGCTGTGTCTGTGTTTGAAATAATGCCTCGGCAGGACCCAAAATGCAGGTGCTGTGCTGGCTCACCCTGCCCTCTCCTGGACACGGCTCGCTGCAAGGCGCTCCCTTGGGGAAATATTTGGGATTTTTCACTGCCCTCCCTGCAGAAATCAGCCCGAGCCGGCTGAGGGGAGCAGCTCCACAGGGCTCTTGGGCCAGGGAAGGGTTGTGCCATGAAATCATGGATTTGTAGAACGGCTTGGAGTAAAATTCAGCTTAAACACCATCTAGTTCCAGCCCAGGGAAAATTGCATCCTTTGCTGTGAGCTGGTGCCTCCTTGGCCAGTCAGCACCGAAGGCTTCCTGAATTCCCCATTTTATTGGTGGGGAATTTTCCAGGCTTCAGTGCTGCCTCCATCTCAGAGGAGGAGGAGGAGGATGTTGTGGCACAGCCTGGCTGCCTGCAGACCCAGCACGGAGGGCTCTCAGTGCTGCTGGGGGGGTTCTTGGCAGGCCAGGGTGGAGCTGCTCATTCCAGCTGAAATCTGGAAAAGCTGAAAAGCAGCCTGGCATGTGCCTGGTGCTGCCTGCTGCACACGCTGGGCAGCTCAGCCCTGCCCAGCACAGCCTTGGCTGCAGCTCATGTCCTCCTGCTTCCATCCTCTGGAGCATCCCTCCTCCTCCTCCTCCTGATGCTGCCCTGCTCACATCCCCACCAATGCTCCCTGGAGGCACCCAGGTGTTGTTTTCCCTGAGGAAATGTGATGCCAACGTGATCCTGCCTTGGCTCAAACCCAGGGATTGAGCATGGGGTGAGCTTGGGCTGTAGGTACAATCCAGCCCCCAGTTTTATCCCAAACCTTGTAGTCAGGGAGCACAGGGTGACATGGACATACCCCTGGTGCTAATTGCTGCCTGGAATCCCAGGATAAGGTTTTTCCTGCTGGTTATATCCCTGTTATGCTCCATTCCCCACCCCTGGCCAAACCAGAGCACAGCAGGCCCTGGGATCCTCCTAATGAAATGCTATTTTTCAAAATATATATCACAGTTTTAGTGCAATTTAAAATGCTTGACATAAAGACACAGCTCAGCTCAGAAACTCTCCAAACACACCCAGCATGGTCTCAGGATTTAAAGGCTGAGCAGAGTCCTGAGCAAGTGCCATTGGGATTACAGCTGGTCCCCCAGCCCCTTCTCAAACTAGCAGGCCTTGGGATCCTCTTAATTAAATGCTATTTTTTAAAAATATATATCACAGTTTTTAGTGCAATTTAGAACACTTGACATAAAGACAGCTCAACTCAGACCCACATCCCTCCCAACCTCCAAAAACACCCAGGGATTAGAGGCCAAGCAGAGATCTGTGCAAGTGCCACTGGGGTCACAGTTGATCCCCCAGCCCCTTCTCAAACTAGCAGGCCTTGGCATCCTCCTAATTAAATGCTATTAAAAAATATACATACAAATATATTTCTATATACATATATATATAGAATATATATATGTATATAGAAATCTATTTATATATATATTTTTTTTTTATATTTTTACTGCAATTTAAAACACCTGACATAAAGAAACAGCTCAACTCAGAGACCCACATCCCTCCTAGCCTCCAAACACACCCAGCATGTCTCCAGGATTTAGAGGCAAAGCAGACACCTGAGCAAGTGCCACTGGTGTCACAGTTGATCCCCAGCCCCTTCCCTTTGCCTGGGGATAAAGAAAGGGCCCATTTTGGGCACTGCTCACCCCAGAGGGAGCAGCTGTCTGAGGCATCCATCCATCCATTCCCCCTTGGGAATGGCTCTGTTGGACCTGGAGCTGTTTATGGGATTACCAGGGCCAGATGAATGGTGATTTTTGTTGCAGCAGGCAGGCTGCACCCTGGGAACCTTGCAGGAGATAAATCACTGACCCAGTAATTGTATTTCTGCACCTTCCTCCCTCCTTGGCTTTAAATGAATGGGTTTAACCTGGTCCCAGCCCTCTGAAGAGGTGGTGCTGAGAGGTGGGAAGAAAGAAGAGGGAAGGGGCAGCAGGAGGCTCTCCCAGCCCAGGGTCTGGAAGGTCCTGAGGGTCTCCTCACCATGAACCCAGGTGCCTCCTCCTGTGCAAGGAATCCCATCTGTTCCTGCTCTTCCCTCCCTCCCAGCTCCAAGACAGAGCACAAGCAAGAGGATCTGCTGAGGCTGGGGAGGTGGGACTGGAGAAAATCTCTCAGCAGCTCTTGCTGCAGTCCTGCAGAGCTTTTCTGCCTGCTGCTTTTTTACTTTATTTGGTTTCCCCACGTCTGATTTTATTGGATATTTCTGCCTTTTTTGTGGCCCAGTACTCAGAACAGTCCATTTGGGAGGAGGCTTGATCCACACAAACATCTCCATGTATAAAAGCAGGAATAAGGAGACTCAGGGCACATAAGTGAGAGAGAAGAGGGGGATTTGATTTATACTCCCACAGTGGGGCACCAGGAGTAGATTTTTAGGATTTGCTCAATAAAAGATTCGAGGTTTCTAAAAGACACAGAACCCTGGAGCCCTTTCAAGCTCAGCCCCTGAAATAATAACCAATAAAAGATTTGAGATTTCTAAAAGACACACCACCCCAGATGCCTGAAATAATAACCATTTTGGAAAACACTACTCTAAAAGAAAAATCCATACATTTATGCCTCTTATACGGCAGTCCATGAACACCAGCATGAGTTCTGAGCTCCCAAAGGCCATCGGGGTGGGTCTCTGCTCCCTGTTCCTCCACGTGACAGAAATTATTCAAATTCTTCTCTCCAGGCAGTGATCCCGCGCTGCGTCGGCCGACGAGCAGACGCAGCTCTGGCAGGCGCTCAGCAAAACACCAAGTGAGCAAGATTTTCTGCTGCTCCTCACATCCTCACCATTCCTCAGAGCAGGGCGTAATCAGCCTCCGTTTGTTTTCACAGTTCAGCTCCAGAATGGATGGGAACACGAGCTGCAGCACACTGCTCCTGGAAAATGGGGGTGGGAAAGGTGCAATTCCTGCTCCCTGTCTCCTTGAGCTTTGCCCATGAAGCAGTTAATAAGTGAGACAGCCCAAATCAAGCCTTGCAGGTGCCAAAGGTGCCTCTAGACAGGTTTTTTTTACTGTCAGAAAACCACAGGCACTTGCTATGATTCAATATCCATGAGCTCAGCCTGCTTCTGTGGGCGATTTACTTCCCCAGTGTTGCAATGCATTTGCAAGAGTTAAGCCACAGTGTGCACCAGCCAGTTATCAAAATACAAAGAATCCATCAAGGCTATTAGAACATAAATTGTGCTAAATTAAGAAAGAAGAAGCTGAGAAACTGAATACCAAGACTGTAAGAATCAGATAACAGAGGGCTGTGAACCACCTAGACTGTAACCAATCACATACACTGAGAAATTCAAGCAGAAAATGAGTGAACAAAACAAAGGCACCAGTCAAGAAGTGTGTACTTAGTGGTTTGTAGAATCTATAAATATGTGTGTAATGTAAACAATGAACAGCTTCTACTTCATCATATTAGTTGTACAAGAGTCCTGGATTTCCCACAATACTCCAGCTGAAACATTATCACCCTTCCTGACTTCCCATCAGCTGGAGAAGGGAAAAAAAGCTCTATGTGCCTTCATACTACACCCAGCCAGCCTGGGAATATTGGCAAGGCTGTTGGACACCAGCTCTGTTCCCACAAAACATAGTGTGGGATCAAAAAGTAGATTTCTTGCATGGAGTGGGAAAAACACCAACACTTGAGCTAGTGATGGGGAAATGTTTGAAGGAAGACCTTGCATTTTTAATTTTTAGGTGATTTATGCAGCTCTCCTGGTGGCTCTGGAGAGTGTTGGTGTGACCCAAATATTGCAGGGCAGAACAAGGAGGATCCTTCCACTCTCCCCTCTGCCCGTGGCTGCTTCACAGCCTGCTCCCCATCCCTGGGTGCCACTGAGCTGGTGGGGATGATGCCTTGGGAAGGCTGACCTAGAACTGAGGCTGGACAGAGCTAAAGAATAAAGTAGGGATTTATTAAGAGGTATTAATTAGATCCACCTTGGGCAACACAAGAACCCAGCAGGGCTACACCCAACATGAACCAAAATGGTCACAAA
>JAHXMQ010012336.1:26517720-26542021 GCA_020466415.1 Ammodramus savannarum pratensis | reverse complement strand
CATGGGATGTCCTGGGTTGTTCTGTGCCCCTGGGCCTGGCTCTCCTCGCCCACACAAACAATTTGTGCCAGAAGCCCTGGGCTGAGCCTCCCCTGGGGTGGAGCAGCAGCAGCAGCACACACAGGGACACGCTGCCCCTGCCAGCTGTCCCTGCCACCCTCCTGGACATTCCAGGACATCTGCAGCCCCACACAAGCGCTGTCCCTGTGGTTTTCCCAACACAAGGCCTGCAGGACTCAGCCTGACCCCTCTTTGCTCACAGCAGGCAGATGTTTTCTCCCCAGCCCTTTAGGATCCCCAGAGCTGAGCAGATGTTTGTCCTATCATCCCTTCATGACTTCCCAAAAGAACAGGGGAGTGTGGGACTCCTCTAGGGGTGGCTGCAAAGTGTTGGGATGGCAGGACAATCCCCTCTGGCTGACAGCATTGCTGGCAGAAATTCCCCTGCAAGGCCACTGCCTTCAAGTCCTCAGGTTACCCTTCCTGAAAGGTGCCTGTGCTCAGCTGGGGCTGGGCTCTTTCTCCAGGAACTGACAGAACCAGAGCGCACAGCCTCAAGCTGCACCAAGGGAAATACAGGCTGGATATTAGGAAGAAGTTTTATACCGAAAGAGTGATAAAGTTCTGGAATGTTCTGCCCAGGGAGGTGGTGGAGTCCCCATCCCTGGATGTGTTTAACAAAGCCTGGATGTGGCACTGGGTGCCAGGGTTTAGTTGAGCTGTTGGGGCTGGGTTGGATTCAATGATCTTGGAGGTCTCTTCCAACCCAGTGATTCTGTGATTCTTACTGAGATCTCATGTAGATTTCTTTGCTTTAAACCATGACAACACCCCAGGCTGAGGCTTCAGCAGGATGCAAATTAGAAGAGCAGAAAATAATAGAATTTAGGTAGGAAAAGACCTCCAAGATTGAGTCCAGTGCTGTGTCTGCATGTTTGTTAAATATCCCCAGGGATGATGACTCCTGCACTTCCCTGGACAGCCTTTTCACTGCCATCAGTGTTGTGGACACAGCAGAGCTCCTCCATCTCCACAGAAGAGCAATTATCACATGGCCTCCACCACTCCCTGGGCACTACTGCTGCATTTCAGCACAGCTCTGCATCTCGACAGCAAACATGGGACATGTTATCCTGCCTGCACCACCAACTTGGGGTCCAAACACCCATCCTTTATGTCAGGGATGGACACTGCATTGCTCTAGGTGTGGCAAGGTGAGATGCCTCAGGAACAGGCCAGGAAAGACCAAAATGTGCTTTATTATTCTGCTCCCAGTCACCATCAGCTCATGCCCTGCGGCCTGCAAAAAGCTCTGGTGCAGGGAGGAGGCACATGGACTAAAACAAACCCACCATGTTCATTGTTTTCATCCCTGCAGCGTTCTGGAGGGATGTTCTGGAGGGCAATCCCTGTCCCTCTCTCCCAGTGCCCCAGGAGCTCGGGAATCACACCAGCCCTGCTCCCCAAACACAGGCAGAGATGAGGAAAAACACCAAAGAGGAGGGGGAAAAACAAACCCCTTGAAAAGATCTGCCTGAACCCAGGGAAAGACCAAGCCCTGCTTTTCTCGTCCCATCTCTAAAATACCTGTGATTAAGAACAAGGCTCCCTTGAGCAGCGATGAAATCTCCTCCTATATTTCTGAGTGTGAAAAGTGCATGTATTTTATGATTGGCTTTTTGCAAATATTCAAATGAACATTATATGTGTTGTGTTAGAAAGTGATGCTGTATTAATTCTCTTAAGTACTGTGCTAAATATAGTTTTAGGCTATAAAAATTGTTAAAATAGAAACGATGCTATGTAGGATACTTTTTTTAAAGAAAGGACTCGCAGCCACAGGACACCTGAATCTTTCACAGAAAAAGAATTTATTGCTCCATTATCAGAAGAAACTAACTTCTTCCTGCCTCTAAGGCAGTGTCAGGATTCAGAGGAAGAAGTTGATGATGACCAGACAGAATCCTGTGTTTGAATGGAATTTATGCATCATGGATGAGGTGTATGAATATGCAACAGGCTGTTGCTTTCAAGGGTTAGTCCCCTGTTAACGTGGGTCCTTTTTCGGGCTCGTGCTGCCCAGAAAAAGGTACCCGGACGTTTGTAACTCTTTGTATTTGCTGTCTCATATTGTCCTAATTCAGATTGTCCAAATTATTATTACTCTAATTGCATTACTATTTTTATAACCATTTTATTACTATTAAGCTTTTGAAATTTTAAAAACAAGCGATTGGCGCTTTTCACATGAGGGTGTTGTGCTTTGCTGGGAAAGGAGGGGAGCTGCCTCCAAGCTCCAACCCACGCCTCCCCTCCGGCCCCGCAGTGAAAAACAACGAGCTCGGGAGGAAGAGGAGGAAGAAGAGGAGGAGGAGGAGGAGGCAAAGACGCCGTTCCTTGCTCCTGCCCCTCGCATCTCCGCGGCGGAGATTGGCCGGGAGGGAGGGTGGGAAAAGGAGCCGGGTTTGGTGTTACTGGGCAGATTTGGAGATTTTTTTGGGGGGGATGGATGGAGGGATGGAGGGAGGGGGCCGGGGGCACAGGGCTGGTTTTGTGCTGCTGGATTCCTGCTCGCCTCCGCCGGCGCGCTGGGACACGGCGTCAGCTGCTCCTGGCTCGTTTGGGAGACAGCGATAGGGGGGACAGCCATGCTGGAGGGAGGGCTCGGGCTTGGTGCTGTGCCCGCCTGAATGTGCCCATTGTGCCGGCAGGGAGGGAGCAGGAAGCGCTGGCAGCGCCTTGGCACCTCCCCGGCAGCCTGCCAGCCTGGGGACCCCGGCAAAGGGGACAGGGATGTGCTTGGAGAGGGGGGAAGGGAGAGGAAATAGGGGAGAAGTTAAAAAATAAAGGAAAAAAAAAAAAAAAGGGCTGGAAGTAGAAAGTGTTACCGTGCAGAAAGGGGATTGAAAGGAAAGGGGAAAACACAGCCAACCTCTTTGTCTGCTGCATTTGGGCAGCAAAAATGGCGGTTTTCTACGGACAGTAAAAAACCTCCTGCCACTTGCCCCCAAATGCTAATTTCATCCCAGGTGGCTGGCCCAGCACAGGGCTAAACTGATCCCAGCTGGGTGGTTCACCCCATCCTGGAGCCTCTCTGAGCAGACCCTAGAGCCCCCCCTGTGCTTTACCACTGGAGATCCCCCCATTTTGCAGCCCCTGCCACCCAAACTGCCTCCTCTTCCTCCCTCCCCAGAGGATGGGAGCTGGGCAGGGGCACCCTGGGCACCTACACCTGTCCTGGCCATGTGCAGCCTGGGTTCACCTGGACAAGGTCTCATCCACCATCAGCACCAGCTGAGAAATGCCAGAATTGCTCAGCGCTCCCACACAGCACAAACTTAAACCTGAAACGAGAGCCAGACACTTCAGTGGCTGCAGAAAATGATTTTTTATTTTTCCTCTTTCCTTACAACATGTGAGAGCAAATTGATTTCTTTAGGCCAGAGCCTAAGAGAAAATTAAACCCCTTTCTCAGAAGGCTGTGCCAGATGCTCTCTCCATCATCCTGCAGGAATGTCTGGGCTATCTCTGGAAAAAGGAAAGGTGCAGGAGTCCGAGGTGGATGGGACAGGGTGGGAGGAAAACATCCCAAATTACCCTAACAAGCTTAGGAAAAGATAAAAAGGGATTTTGGAGAGCATCTTCAGGGCCCTGGTGCTTTGTCAGAAGAAAACAGGGATAGGTAGGACCCTCAAGCTGGACTTCAGGTGACAAGTTATGGGGCTAACACCTACTGGGTTTTTTATATTTCTTAATTTCGTCTGCTCATTAGTGTGCAAATCAGAAAGTTCATCACCCCATCCTCAGCAGAGGGAATATAAATAGGATAATGAAAGCAATCAGGACTTGTTTCATGCAAACAACCAGCAAAGCCATCCTGGTTCCAGTCTCCTGGTGCTTCCTGTGTGATGTTTGCATTAATTGAGGCATTTTGTCATGGAGAGGAGCTGACACTCAGTCAGTAAAGGCAGCACCTGTGGTTACACTTTTGGGGTGTACACACCAACAATTTGGGTTTGTCCAGAGCTCAGCACACCACTGGTGAGCACATGGAGGGCAACTTTAGGGGTGTCACCCTGCAAGGCTCAATCTGTGCTACCACCACAAACACCTTTTCTTGCATGTCCACCTTGGCCACCTGGCACCTTCCTGGTGGCCATTATGAGAGAAGATGGGGTAGGTGGCAGCAGCTTGGAAGATGCAGCTCTTGGCACCTCTGAAAGGCAAGCAAAGCCCAAGACAAAAGGATTTGGAGAGCCATGCTCATTAGAGAAGGAAGTGAGGTGTTTTTCCCTTGTGGATGTGAGCTTCTATTCATGGCTCCTCGTTAGGGCTCCAACAACCTGTGGACCTATCCCAACTTTGGGCTGGCAGTATCTGTGTTCCTATCAGCTTGGAATTGTCCATTGAGGGGAAAAAAATCAGAATCCCATGCAATTATTAACCTTGTGCTCAGTCTCAGCTCAGTGGATGCTCTCCTGGGCTGACCCAAGTCACTGACCTGGCCCTTCCGCTCTCTTCCCACTCACTCCACAGACTGGCCAAAGCAAAACCAAGGGATTTTAATTAAAACTGCTTTCCACCCACAATGGTGGGCATTTAGGCTGTTAATTGCAGAGCAGACAGCCTCTCAGTGAACCAGGGACTGTCCAGCTGGCCAGTGCAGCCTTTCCAAGTCAAGGGTTGGGAACATTGGTGCCGAGCACAAGAAGGGTCTTTCATGGCAAGGACACGTACAAAACGAAGTGGATGATGATGATCATCATCATTAGGAGGCAAAAAAATGGGAAGAACATTTTCTTCTGCTCAGTAAGGGTGGAAACTGGGCTTGGAGCACATCCCTGGCATGTTGAAAAAAACAAAATGGAAGAAGGACACGTCTGACCCTCACAACAAATTCCCCCATGGCACAACCAGGACAGTTGATTTCCTTTGTCCTCTCTCCACTCTTTACATTTCCTAGGGAAGGATGATCAGGTTGGTATTTGCTGTTCCACTTGAGGTATTGGAAGCTCTTGCTATAAGGGTCTTAAGATCAACAGAGAGGCTTGTCACCCAAGTCATATAAGGACACATCTCCCTTTTTCATGACAGCATTGAGGGAGTGGCTCCCAGGCTCTGTGAGATCACAGACAGCCAGAACAGATCCACAGAAGCCCTTCTCTGGTACCTCCATACAGCACAAACTCCTATCTTAGCGTGTGTTGTTGCTCCTCAGGCTCAAAGATGTGTTTTATAGTGGTGCTCTTCCTATCATTCTTGTTGCTTCCTGTATTTTGGTCTCAAATTTCTCTTTTTTTACACCCAATATTTCCAGTGCTGTTGATACCCCCTCAGCTCTGCCTTGTTCACACAGCTCAACATTGCTCTTCTGCTTTTTTGGGTCATTCATAGAAATATGAAATAAGCCAGGTCCTGAAGCTGATATTTGGGTGGGTTCAGGGGAAACATGGGACATTGATGGGGAACCTGCTCTAGTGGCAGGGGGCTTGGACTAGGTGATCTCTAAGCCCCAAACCTCTCTGTGATGGTATGAAAGGAAATCTTCTAGCTATGGAATTTCTCCCCCAAAACAACACAAGTTTTGGGGCTGTTTCGACCACCCAGCTGCCAAACCCACCTTCCTGGGGCCATCCACACATTAGGCTGATTATAATTACCTGCCAACCTAATTGCATCCTTTTCCTAGGAGAAAGGGAGATGCTGAGCGGGCTGGGAAGCTACTGGTAATTAGAGGGATATTTTTATAACCTGTACTGAGTGCTTCATATCAAGAGAGCAGAGCCAGGCATGCAAAAAGCCATGGTGTGTATCTAAAGCACCCTGCTCATGCTTCTCATGATTAAACAGCACCAGCAACAGCAGAATTCACTTGGCAGACAGGAAAACCCCAGCCCTGCCTTCATGGTCTGGGTGACAGGATTTAAAGGATGTTGTGTTGGTTTGCTTGCTCAGAGTTTAAGCATGGCTTTTCTAGGTGGCACAGGAAAATGAAATGCTCTTTGGAGAAAAAAAAAAAAACTTGTACAAAATTAGAAAAACTAGAAAATTCACCTTGAGGATAAAAAGGCTCCTCTCAATTTCCAAGCATGCCTTCAGGAAACCGTAATTTGGTCTTTCTGCCTTAAAATCATCGCCAGCTTTCCCCTGGAAAACAATCCCTGTGTACTTGTAATTGAGGGATGTTGACTGGAAGATGAAAACAAGCTGGTGAGGAAAGTTTTTGCTTTCAAGTGCTACGGCTTTGTTGTTTGGAAACTTTCTCTTTTCCATGTTCTCCTTCCCAGGCAGTTCACATTCTTGTTTCCAATCTTTACAGGGCCAGCCAGGCACTTGTGTGCGGAGCTGTTGTTAGTGTGTCATGGATAGCAACACATACCTAAGGGAAGGAGTCAACATTTGCTGGAAACGGGCCTGGCTGAACTCCCTTTCTCCCTCCCTCATCCAAATGGCCCCCAGCTTTGGAAAACTTTTCCTCCAGCTCTGAACTCGCTTGGCCCCATCTGCTATAAATAGTCAGAACAAAACCTCCTGGGCCAAATGCCCCGAGTGTTTCGAAAGCTTTGATCCTGTGCTGCCTTTTGGGAGCTGGAGCCTTTTCCACTCGTGCAGCTGGAGCCCATATCCTGCTCAAAGCAGGGCAGGGAGAGCTGTCCATGGGGCTGGGAAGGGGTGGGAATCCTGGGAGAAGCCCCTGTGCATGCAGACCCTCCTCACCTCTCCCAAGGTGACCCAGCTTTGGAGGAGGAGCAGGAGACAGGGGCTGAAATGGAGCCATGATACTGGCCTCGAGTCCAGGAACCTTCCAGCATGGAAAAGGGGCTTCCAAGGAGGTCAGGGAGGGACTTCTGACAAGGACATTGAGTAATAGGACAAGGGGCAGTGGTTTTAAGCTGACAGAGGACAGGCTTAGACTGGATGTTAGGAAGAAATTCTTCATTCAGAGAGTGGTGAGGCACTGACACAAGTTGCCCAAAGATGTTGTAGATGCCCTGAAGTGTTCAAGGCCGGATTGGATGGGGCTTGGAATAACCTGGTCCAGTGGAAGGCGTCCCTGCCTATGGAAGGGGGTGGACTAGAAGATTTTCAAGGTCCTTTCTAATCCAAACCACTTGATGATTCCATGAATCTCTGTGAGGAGAGCCTCCCTCAGCCAGAGATGGTAAGCAAACCCTCCTCCTCCTCCTCCTCACTCCCACCACTGGGTTTGTGTTCTGTCCTCGCTGTCCTGTGGCTTGAGGGTGCTTTGCTTCCCCATTCCTCCCTCTGGGTGTGCCTGGCCCTTGTGCCTTGGCACTGCTTGCCTTGGCCAGAGACAGAAGTGGAAAGACACAAACATCAGGGGGAAAAAAAAAGAAAAAACAAAATAAAACAAAACAAAACAAAAAAAGGGCTGCCCTTGCAGTATTTCAAATCCATTAAGCTCAGAGTGGGAATCCTTGGAGAAAGCCAGCTCTCACAAAACCCCAGGCCAAGAGGTTTGAAACAGCAGTCCCAGGATTTGCATCCTCCCTGCCACAAGATCCCAAGGGATTGGAGGAGCAGAGGTCAGGCACTTGCAGGGATGCTCAGCAGCCAAAGCAGGCACCCAGGCATGCTACTCCTCAGGGCAGCACCTCCTTTCCTACTCTGCATTTCCATGGTTTGTGTGTGTGTGTGTATCTCAGAGCCCCCACACCCCAGCCAGGAAAGCAGCTCTTGGCCCAGATGGCTTTACCCCTGCCACAGCTCTTCCTTTTGGGAGCAGAAGGCAGCAACACCAGTGTGCAGAGAGCAGCACAAGGCTTGTGGCAGAGCTGGGGCTGGGCAGCACAGGAGAACTCCCCAGCAGTGTCCTGGGAGAGAGGGAACCTCACTGCCCACCATGGCTGGCAGGACAGGGGCACAGCACCACACCACCCTCCCCTTGTGTTCCTTCAGCAGCAATAACATTTCTGAGAAATTTTGCTGCATCCTCACACTTAGGCCGATGCTTTCCCTCAGCCAAGAGACTTTAGGGTGGCTACAGGACATTTTGTTCCCAAGCAGACCCCACTTGAAACTGTTTGGAAGGGTTTCAAACCTCATCAGTGAGTGTGTGCCCCTTGCCTTCTCACCTTGGAGGAGGGGAGCAGTGTTGAAATCGTGGCTCTCTGGAGATTTAGGGGAGCTGGCATGGGTTTGGGCTGTATCTCTGAGGAGCCAGCTTAGCTAATCCTGTGTTGGGAAAGGGCTGAGGTCAGCCCCATTGCCCTCTGTCACTGGCAGGGATTAGTATGGGGGCAAGAGAGCCTGGAAATTATTCCTCAAGGGAAATGATAAATAAAGTAGACCAGCTTTAAGGGAGCAATGGAAACCCCCAGACAGTCTATTGCAGAAAGGAACAAAGATTTTGACCTGTTCTTCTCCCTGCTGCATCGCACAGTGGGTCAGACAGGGCTCGGTCCGGCTGCCTTGTGGAGTGGTTGGGCAGGTGACAGTGGCCACACAGTGTCCAGCCTGAAAAGAGTACTGGAAACCCCCAGACAGAGCCCATTGCAGAGAGGAACAAAGATTTCGACCTGTTTCTCTCCCTGCTGCACCCCACGGTGGGTCACACAAGGCTCAGTCCTGCTGCCCGGTGGGGTAGCTGGGTAGGTGACAGTGGCCACACAGTGCCCAGCCTGGTGTCACTTTGGAGACTCCATCCCGGGCTCTTCAAGCTCATCACCTGAATCCCTCCAGGGAGTTTTGGCCTCATTTCCCACAGGCCAACCCTCACCCAGAGCC
Organism: Ammodramus savannarum pratensis; assembly: GCA_020466415.1. Lineage (NCBI taxonomy): Eukaryota > Metazoa > Chordata > Aves > Passeriformes > Passerellidae > Ammodramus > Ammodramus savannarum. Next base: position 26,533,273 of record JAHXMQ010012336.1, on the reverse strand, counting down.
CCCCTGGGTGGGCTGCCAGTGCCTCCTGCCCCCCAGCCCGTGGCACCCCGGATGGGGTGGCCGCTTCCCAGGGGAACACGCTGTCCCGCGGGGGTTTTGGCAGCGCGCTGCCTCCGAGGCGAGAGCTGGCTCGGGGCTTTGTTTTATGTCCTGTTTATCCTGCCGAGAGAAACAGAGGAGTTCAGTGTGCAGGAATCTCGCGTCCTCGCCCTGCTCCCCCGCCGCATGAAAGCTGCTGAGCAAACAGGAGAGAATCAAAGGCGGCTGCGCCCCGCTGGGTTTCCGCACCGCCGGCCCCGCTGCCAGCTCTTACATAAGCTCGGCCCGGGGCTGAGCTCGGGGCTTTTTCCTTGTAAACCAAGCAGCAAAGACCCTGCAGCTGTGCTAAGCCCTCTGCTCAGCACCTCCTGAATATGCTCTTGGGGTTTTTGCCCCCTTGATGGACAGCCATGGTATATTCAGCTGGCACAGTGCAAGGGGACGAGGCAAGCTGGGCTCTCCCCAGAGCATCCTGCACTCCCCAGACTCAGCACGGCACTGCTGTATTTGCAGGCACCCCCGTGGCAGGAAGGAATGATGAATCTGACTCCATGTTCTCAGAAGGCGAATTTATTATTTTATGATAGTATTTATTATTTTATGATAGATATTATATTAAAGAATACTATACTACACTACACTATACTATACTATACTGTACTATACTATACTATATACTATACTATACTATACTATCCTAAAGAATACAGAAAGGATAGTTACTGAATGCTAAAAAGATAATAATGAAAACTCGTGACTCTTTCCAGAGTCCAGACACAGCTTGGCCCTGATTGGCCAGTAAGTCAAATTAATTCACAGCAGAATCCAATGAAACCTGTTTACCTGTGGGTAAACAATCTCCAAACACATTCCACATGAGCACAACACAGGAAAAGCAAATGAGATAATTATTGTTTTCCTTTCCTCTGAGGCTTCTCAGCTTCCCAGGAGAAAAATCCTGGGCAAAGGGATTTTTCAGAGAATGGGAATGTGACACGGCACCATCACTTCATTTTATCTCATCTCAACAATTGTGGTATCCCCACCATCAGAACAACATGGAACCATCATGAGGAGGCCCACAAGGTTGATAAGAGCATCTCCCCTCTGGAGACAGGGTGAGAAAGTCGGGAGAAGAGAAGGTGGCATGGGGACCTCACAGCACCTTCCAGTGTCTGAAGGCACCTACAGGGGAGCCAAGGAGGGACTCGTCATCAGGAACTGTAGTGACAGGATAAGGGGGAAGGGGTACAAATTGAAAGACAGCAGGGTTAGATGGGATATTAGGAAGAATTTTTTCCCTATGAGGATGGTGAGGACCTGGCACAGGTTGCCCAGGGAAGCTGTGGCTGCCCCATCCCTGGAATTGTCCAAGGCCAGGTTGGATCTGGCTCTGGCAGCCTGGTCTAGTGGAGGGTGTCCCTGCCCTTGGCAGGGTGTTGGAACTAAATGAACTTTGCAGTCTCTACCAACCCAAACCATTCTGGGATTCTCTGATTTAACTCATCTCACCCCCTCCAAGACTCAGCACTGGAGCATCTCACCTTCCCCTGCTGGCAAAAGAAGGTCCCAAATCTGCTCCCTCTCTCCTTTGCTCCCAGAACATCACAGGTTTGTCACCACTGGCCTGAGTGTGTGACCTTTCCACCCAGCACAGCCTGAAGCACCAGAGCATCTTGATCCTGTCTCTCTGGCTCTTAGGCAGTCCCCAGCTGCCCCCAAAGCCGTGCCCTGCGTGGGTTATGAGAATTCATTTCCCCAGCTCTCCTGGGCATGACCTCTCAGCAGAACAGGAATGAAAACCCTGTGGACATAAAAACACAGAGAATATTAAATCCTCTGTGTCTGTGCCCTTCACCACCAGGCATGGCCTCATCTTCCCCTCCAGCACAAGGTCATTCCCTGATTTGGCAGGGTGACAGCTGCCAAAGGAGGACAAGGAAGAATTATGTCACCTTACCTTCTCTTTTCATCCCTACCTCCTTTTTTCCCCCTCTCTGTGTGCTTTTCACAATGAGAAAAGGAAGAAAGAAGAGTTTCATGCTTTGAGAGGTCCCTGGGAGTCAGGGCGTGAGCAGAGGCGGCTCTGAGGGACCCCTTGCCCCCACACCAGTCCCCCTGCCTTGTGGGGTACCCCAGGAACAGCTCCTCAGACCCTCCAACTCTGCCTAGACCTGCCACCCATCCATCTCCAGCAATACTCTATTATCCTCTACCTTGCAAAACTATTCCTACTTCCTACATTTTTTGAACTCTCTTTAATAATTTCTAATTAAAAGCCATTTTAAAAGCCTCAAAATGCCATTTTCCTGGGTTTTCCCCTCATTTAAACTGAACAGCACACGGCCTTGTTTACCTGCATGCTTCCTGAACCCTCAGTAGGGAACTCCTTACTTTCCAGCATGAGGAATTAAATCAAATTAACTCATACTTGGAGCAGTGGCAGCATCAGGCAAATCCTGGCTTGGCTCTCTCTCTTTAGACTACATCTTGCGAACAGAAGGGCTGGAAACAATTTTGCTTTAATTGCTTTTTAAAATGCAGCCAGCAGATGGTTTGGTAACCCGAATTCATGACTTTCCACAGCTCCAGGCTGCTGGAGCTGGGAACCCAAGCCAAGAAGAAGCCAGGTAGAGAGGGACCCATCATGCCTACTTTACCAAAGCTCTGGCCAGGATGCCCAAGGCAGGATTGTCCAGGCTGGCCCAGAGGGACAATTTCAGTTGTCAGGGCCACCTTGGCACAGAAACACTCTGGGTAAGCCTGGAGAACCCAGGAGTGCATAACATGGGCCACAGCTTCCTTGGAGAGCACGACATGGTTTCTCCATGGTGTGGGGGACACGGCCTGGCCACACATCCCTTTGTCACTTTGTCCCTGGGGGCTGTTCCCATGGACTCATGCCCAAGAGCATCCCAGCTGCTGCTTAAAGGCTCATGAATCAGGCCAGCAGAGCCCTTTTCTTGCTGGCTCTCTCCCTGAACTTCTGTGTGACTTCCCACTTGTCCCTTCACTGCTCTGTGCCAGTATCCAAGATGTTTCTATGCCAAACAAGCTGGGAATACTGACTGCCAGGCCTACACACCAGCTGCAAACCTGTGCACTGCAGCAGGGTTTTACCAGCCCCAGGCTGACCCTCCTGACCCTGGTGGTTTGTCCTTCACATGAAGTTCCCACCTCTCCACAAACACCCAGGTGCTCAGTGTCCCACAGTTCCCAGAGCTCTGCCCCAAAGCAGCCCCATCACAGAGCAGAAGAACTAAGTCCATGCAGAAAACCTCACAAACATCTCGTGAAGCCGGGTTGTTTTTCTCTTACCAAGTAATTTGAAATTCTTGGAAGGCAATCAGGAAAGTACAAAGTATTCCAGCTCAGGACAGCCTGGGACTCATTCCTTAGAGGCACAATAGTTGTTTACTCAATCTCTCATACATTAATATCTAAAAATTCATGAGTTCAATTGTAAACAAGAAGTACTGGCTTTACGGTGGTGTCTATTTAACAATAGTGGTTCAAGCCTGAATGCTGATTTGCTTGTTATCCTCCTTCTAATCTGGTTATCAGAGGGTTGAGATCTTGCAAAACTATGGGAAATATTTCAAGCCCATTTATTTCTGGTTTTGAAAAGCATCCCTCTGAAACACAAGGCCAAAGAGAGACTATTTCAAATGAACGTCGAAGAGCACAGGCAGGGAGAGGAGCTGTTTGTGCCAGCACTGTCCTCTGGCTCAGGAACAAATGAGGAAGAAGCCAGCCATGGATACATCAGTGCTGGAAATCTGGAGAAGATCCCTGAGTGTTGAGAGGGAGGGTCCCCAAGGCAGTCACCTAAAGGGACCAGCTATCAGGTGTGCTGGTCAACAGCAGCTGAACATGAGGCCAGGTGGGCAAGAAGACCAAGGGCACCTGGGCTGTACCAGCCACAGTGACCAGGGCAGTGACTGTCCCCTGGGCTGGGCACTGCTGAGGCCACACCTCAATTCCTGTGTCCAGCTCTGGGCCCATCATTGCAAGAAGGGGCTGGAATGAGTCCAGAGAAGGGAACAGAGCTGGCAAAGGGTCTGGAGCACCAGGAGCAGCTGAAGGAGGGCTCAGCCTGGAGAAAAGGAGGCTCAGGGGGGACCTTGTCACTCTCTACAACTCCCTGACAGGAGGATGTAGCCAGGTGGGGAATGGTCTCTTTTTCCAGATGACAGCAATAGAACAAGAGGAAATGGCCTCAAGTCACACCAGGTTTAGATTGGATATTGGGAAAAGTTTCTTCATGAAAAGGGTTGTCAGGGATTAAAACAGGCTGCTCAGGGAAGTGATGGAGTCACCATCTCTGAGGGTATTTAAAGGAGTGTAGACAAGGCACCTGGGGTCATGGCTGATGACCTTAAAGGTCTTTTCCAACTTAAATGATTCTGTGATTCCATCTGCAGGATGGAGATGGTCCAGAGCTCATTGGAGCTCATCTTCCCTGCCATCTTTACTGAGTGGCACTGCCACAGCTTCTTCTCATGGCAGGTCTGTGTAGCCTCGACCTCCTCAGCTGGGCCCCCCCTACAGACCTCTCTCCCTTTTGGGATGTACACTTTTTCCTGTGGCCTCCAGGAGGTTCAACAGGACATTCATGGATAGGCTGGCAGAATTTCCCAGCTCCTTCACAGTCCCACATGAACACACTTCTGTTTCAGGAATTAATTGTTCCAGGGAACATGGATTTAGATCAGCTTTCTCATTTTTTCTGAGCAAGACAAACTTGTTTAGGCAAACAGGATGAGAGGCACCTCTCTGCTTGCAGAGTCAGAGAAGATCAGTCACCTCTACCTCGAGGATTTCTCCCACTTGTGCAGAGCTCAGACACTTCCACACAAGCCCCTGCTCCAAGAGGGTGAAGAGAAACAAGGCAGAGAGCACTTGAGTGATTATGGTTGTGTGTGATTCCCTAGCAGGTTGTTCCAGGGACAGAGCCCTGGAGCAGTCTAATCTCAAGAACTGCACAAGGAGGAAGATTCCTTGAACGGCAGGTTCATATATCTTTATCTTTGCTGCTGTCAAAGGGCAATAGCTGAGAGTGCAGTGTCTTGGAAAGCGTCCACGAAAGCTATCTTGAGGACATTGACAAGTCTGGAAACCACCTTCACTCTCCTGATAAAGATTTCAGTCAACAAATGCACTCCAAGGCAGGTTCCCAGGCAGTGATCACATCCTACTGGCTGGAAATATGTCAGTTCATGTTTGAGTGAAGCCTTGGGCTGGCTCAGCCCACAGCTACCTCGTGGAGATGCACATACCTGGTGTCCTGTGGGGGTCCAGCCCTGCAGGAACCAGCCAGACAGGTGGGGGTTATGGGGTGGTCACCCATATGCTGCCAACTCGGCATCCAAGAGCTCTCAGACAAGGCCTGATTTCAACCAGAGAAGAAACCCAAGGGGAAACGCTCCAAAATTCCATAACTCTCCCTTCCTGCCCCATGAAAGGCAGCAGGACATTCCATCCAAGAAAATCCACGAGTCTTTGATCTTCCCTCCTGACTCTGCAGCCAGAGACCTGCACTGAGGAGAAGTCAGAAGTGCATCCAGACCTGCAGTGCTGCAGCAATGCAAGAGGCTCCCTGTTCACCCCAGTAAGCAGCTACTTCCACAGGCACTATGGGAACATTAACTTAAGGACATTTATCTCTGTTTGCACACAGATACTCATGTTGGAAGAGCTCAAAGCCTCCAAACAGCCCACACCTCCCCAAGGAGGGTACAGTGAGGTGACTCCTCCTCAGTGGAGGTTTCTGGCTGCAGAGTCAGCAGGGAAAATCAAAGATTAATGGATTTTCTTGCATGGAATGTTCTGCTGCCTTTCATGGGGCAGGAAGGGAGAGTGATGGAATTTTGGAGCGTTTCCCCTTGGGTTTCTTCTCTGCACCAAACCCAGCTGAGACCATGCTGATGCCACTTCAGGCTGGTAAATACCCTGTTACCCATATATAAGTTATAACTATGGATATCTGCCTCAGGCTGTGGTGGGAAAGGCTCCTTCTGCTCCTGCATGGGCTGGGGGTACCATCCTGCAGACTGGGGAGGGCAGGAGCTCCTCCCTGACCGCCTGCAGTGACCACAAAGCCAAACTGCTTTTATGGCTTTGTCCAGATCTCGCCCATCCTGCCCGCCAGCCAGTCCATCCCAGAAGGCAGCTCCCTGTTTGTCTTGGATCACCTCCTGCCAGAGCAGAGCTTCCACAGCACGGCTCTTCTGTGCTGCCCGAGGGCGGATTTCCTGCCGTTTGATCTAAATTTTCCTGTCGTTTCACCGAATGCCTCCTGATTTCCCTCATCAGACCCGATCTTTCCATCAGGGAGGCGGTCCTGCAGCCCGGAGCTCTTTGGCAGGGAGCTGGGGAGAGATTTGGTGGTCAATGAGCAAATACTGCTGGAGCCGTGGAAAAGATCTTCCTTCTCTGCTGAGGTGGAATAAGCGTGGAGATGCAGTGCCCTCTGCTGATCTGGCTGCCAAGGGAGATGCAGGAAAAGCAACATGCAGGCAGCTTTGCAAAGCTGTGAAGGGGCAGCCAAGCCTCCAGTTTACCCACGAGCTCTCTACTGACAAGGCAGGAGCAGAACGTTCCTCTGCTGCTGAACTGGTGTTTGTCACAGCTCATGGAGCTGCTTGAGGAGCCAGGCTGGTACAAGAGGTCCCATTGCCACCTTCACCCCTGCAGGTTATAGCTGCATCTGAGGAAGGCAGGATGTCAGGGACAGCTTGCCCAGAGAGGCTGTGGCTGCCCCATCCTGGGAAGTGTTCAAGGCCAGGTGGGAGAGGGCTTGGAGAAAGCTGGGATAGTGAATGGCATCTGTGCCCATGGCAGGGGGATAGGAACGGGATGGCCTTTCAGTCCTTCCAACCCAAACCATGCTGTGATTCTCTGATCTGCACTACCCTCTGCAGTCCCATTTACTACAATGCCTCAGGTTTGAGCTTTTCTATTTTTCAGATTCTGGGCTGCTTTAGTGTGTGGGTCTGGGCTTCATATCAGGGGATGGTGAGCTCTGTGCACAGAGCAGGGAGACAAAACAATTCCTTTTCTACCTGGGGACCAAGGACAAATGATCCAAATCTCAGCCCCAAGAGCACAAACGATGTGGAATGAAGAGAGAAAAACAAGAAGGATAGGACTGCATGGGCTGGAGCTGTAATTGGACAATTAACTCCAATGTGCAAATGGAGCAGAACTTATAAAAGTGAGAGACCCCATGATCTGTTGTCCATTTCTGTGACTATTTTGGTTCATCTTGGGTGTAGCCCTGGCTGGGCTCTTGTGCTGCCCCAGGTGGATCTATTGAGGCCTCCTAATAAATCCCTGCTTTATTCTTTAGTTCTGTCCAGCCTCAGTTCTAGGTCAGCCTTCACAAGGCATCAACTAGACTGAGCACTGCTCCCCTTCTCAGGGAGAGGGACAGCCCAGAGAGATGGACACAGCATTAAGGGAGGAGAAGCAAGAAACTGAGAGACAATATTTCCATTTCTCCTTGACCAGAGGCTTCCTTCCTCAAGGGAAATGGGCAGCTTTGCCTTGAAATAGTGGAAAGAAGCAGCTTCACAAGTGGGACAGGCTGATGATCCAAGGGAGTAAAGGATCCTTACGGGGAACTGCATGACCCATGTGTGACACAGAGTCACTGCCATACCAGGACCTCCTAAATTACTGCCCCTGCTACAGAAGCCTTCCTGAGAACACCAAGACAGACATTATTTAAACAAAGGGCCAGAAAAGTCCCTTGCAATGCTTATGCTTGGCTTGCAGGAGTGGAGGCAGGGGCAGCTGCAGCCCAGCACTGTTCCCTGCAAGTCCATTATCAGTAGATTTGGCACTGCAAGGAGAGTATGGCGTGCAAGTGCCTCTGACAAACTCTCCTGATGCAGCCAAGGGAACTGCAGAGCAAGGGCACCTTCCTGCTCCAAACCTGGGCAAAGGATATCCCAACTGGTTTGGCTGGAGTTGGCAGAGCTCCTGGATCCCCACCATTGCACCAAAGCAAACCTGGAGCTGCTCCTGCAGCAGCACCATGGGGCTCACAGGACACCCACAGCTCAGAGCAGCTCATGCTGGAAGAAGCCACTTTCTTTTTCTTTTCCTCAAACCCTCCCCAACTCACTAGAGGCAGAAAAGCTCCAAGTGAGGTTTAAAGGGTACAAACACTGGCAGCAAAGTCCACTCCTGGTTAATAGGATTCACTTTTAGGAGATAAGACTTATCTGCATCTGGAGAGTGATAGGGGTTTATAACACTGGCAGCAATCTGACCCCCCAGCAAGTGTGGTGTACGTGGCACAAGCAATGTCCAGCCTGATAGGCATCTCCTGGTCTTGGACTGGGGCACCTTCCCATGACTGCAAGGCTTGCACATTCCTGATCTCTGAACATCCCTGCCAAGATTCAGTGCATTCAGTTTGCTTTCCCCTCTCCACTGATTCTTCCAGGACTTCTAGGTGATCAAGTGAAAAAGGGTCTGGCTCAGTTTGTACTTTATTCCAAAGCAGGATGGCCTTCCTCCTTTTTTGCAGCTATGGCTTTGCAGTTATGGCAGTCCCCTTCTCCAGGTGTCCACACTCCCTCTCTGCCATCAGTCCCTGATTGTTCCATCCCACACTCACCATCCTCCAGGACAGAGGAACCCTCTGCACCTCCACACTGTTCCCTGGTCTCCTGGGAGCTTCTCCAGCTGACACATCTAAGGGCTGATGTGTAAAGCCAAGCCTCTCCTGGAAACCAAATCGTAATTCCAGAGGGGAGGAGCACATAAAACCACACACAGCATCAACACAGAGGCCAGCCCCAAATTCTCAGGGCCTCTTGTTCAGTCTGACCCCTCTCCTGAGCACTGTTCATCACATTCCATGGATGTGTCAGCCCAGAACACTCCTTCTCCCAAAATGCAGCTGCCATTGTGGCCACCATCTAATGAATGACATGTAGGTACAGAAACATTTCTTTACATTGGGTAAAGAAAACAGAGTCACACAAATTCTCCTCAGAGCAAGAAAATAAGCTCAGAACACACAGACCTGATGCCTCCTGCATAAAGCTTTAATTTTCATAAGGAGCATCCCAAACCCAGCACCTTCCAAGGTACTCACACCCTTTAGCAGAGGCTGGGATATAGTTGGGAGTGGGTGAGGGGACATCAGGAGGTCACCACTGCCATGACCCACAATGCCATTTACCAAAGCCATACGTGCTGAGAGTGCACTGCCAGCATCTCTGTGGCTGTACTGTGAGACGCCCAGCCAGGACAATGGGCTCATTGCATTTTCCTGTTATCTCACACCTGCTGAAAAGTGCTGACTGAAGGAATGCTGAGTCAGGAGTGTTCAGATGGAGAATTTAATTCATTTTTCAGCACCTGCATGGCCCTGTGCCAATTGGAAGAGTTGCAGTTTGGGGAGCAGAGGATGTGTAACTCAGTGTCTTGCACCCCAAGGAGCAGCCTGCTTCCAAACCACAATGAAATGTGCTGGATCCAGACAAAGGGGAGGCCTAGGGGACCTGCAATGCCCCTTTAGGCAACTCAGAATTATTTCTTAGCACCTTCTGGCCTCTCCTTCCCAGACCCTGTGATGAGGTGCCTTGGCTGCTGGTGGCACTCGCAGTGGCAGCACATGGAGCTGATGCCAGCCCTGTGTTTTGTACCACTGATGCAGTCACCAGCATGTTGTCAGCTCAGAGAAGTCAACAAACCCCACAGCCATGCCCCAGGAGCGTGCCCCAAGCATGCACACAGCTCCTGTTTCCCTGAGCTCAGCAGCCCTGCCTGATAAAGATGCTTGGAGAAAAAGAGAAGAAAACATTTCCAGTGCTGGCTCTGTTCCCATCAGATAAAGTGTGCATGGCACAAAGTCCTTGAGGTGACTCTGGGATACCACCAAGTTAGGCAGCAACAGGGAACAGCCAGCTTCCCATCCCACTGGGGCTGTGTGGGACCCAAGGAAGAGCTGTGGCCACCCAAACCTCCCAGGGGGTGTCTCTGGAAAACACCTGCTGGCACCAGGGTGAGTCGGGGGGAGAAGCACAACAGCCTGCCAAAGGTCACACCCCAGCCATGCCAAGGCTCAGGGCTGGGAGCAGCTTCACCCCAGGGCTAAAACAGCAGCTCACTAGCTCCAGTACCACTCACAGGTACTGCCTGCTCCCTGTCTCAGTGTCCCCAGCTGTCAAAACCATCCAACCAAGGCCTGGCAAGAGCCAGTCTGGGCTCTTTTACATCTGAGCTGCTCCAGCTGTGAGCAACCCCCAGCAGCCTCTGCAGGCAGAAGGAGTTCCCTTGCTCATCTGTCCCACCTGGGTGGCTGTGGGGAGCAGGGACCCACAGTAGCCCGGAGTCAAGGAGCACCTCCACCAGCAACCCAACACTCTCAGAGGCCCTGGGGCTTCTGCTTAAGGAGCTGGACCCACCAGGCTTTGTGTTCTGTCCCCAGTCCCCAGGCTGTCGGCACAGCATCTCCCTGCATCCCTGCAGTTCCAGCAGGGTGACATTGCCATCTGCTGCCTGCTGCTCGGCAGGACATGCCTGCTTGCCTGTGTCACCCAGGCATGGCAATTTCCTGATTCAGTTTGCAGGCGGTGCTTGGCACTGCCAGGGCAGCTCGCGTTGTAGCTGGTGGCAGCTGGGTCTGGGAGACATCCTGGGCTGTTCGGAATTTTAGGAGGTGGCAGTTGGGTCTGGGAGACATCCTGGGCTGTTCGGAATTTTAGGAGGTGGCAGTTGGGTCTGGGAGACATCCTGGGCTGTTCAGAATTTTAGGAGGTGGCAGCCCACTCGGGGCCACAGGCCCGTGGACATGAACACCGGCGCTTTTCCGTGGGAAACAAAACTCACCTGCCTCCTCCTGCCACCGCTGTGGGGAGGCAGCATGGTCCTGCTGGGGACTGTCCCTGCAGGGACCCGTCAGTGTCACCAGCTCAGGGACAGCACTCACACCACCACCCCCACAACCGAGCTCCCAGCTCCGGCACAAACAACACAAAGCAGCAGTGCTTCATCCCAGCCCATAGCTCCAGCTCTGTCCTGCTGCAGGGAACATGGCTGGAATGCTTGTTTGAGGAACAGTCCACACCCAGCAGCACAAGGACACTGGGGTCATGTCCCAAACTAGGGCTCTGTCCCCTGCCAGCAGCCTGGCTTCCATAGCCATGGAATGACAGGATGGTGTGAACTTCTAGGAGATTTCAGAAGGGACTTTTTTAATGTTCTCTGGTCCAACCACCCTACAACCAGCAGGGACATCTGAGGCTGGGTCAGGTTGCTCAGAGCCCTCAACCTGCCCCTGGATGTTTCCAGGCATGGGGCATCCACCCCATTTCTGGGCAATCTCTGCCAGCTTTTCACCCCTCTCCAGGGTTTTACCACCCTCATGCTCTGGGCTGCTGTGACACAACCCTGCCCTTGGCTCTGCTGGTGACTCAGCCACCACATGGGAACACACACCTCCAGCTCTTCAGCCTTGGGCTCTTCATCTGGAAGCACAAAGATGGTATTTTTTAACTCACAGCCACGCCGAGAGATGTTCCTTTATTTTAAGCTTGAAAGCACCTACATATTGTTTCTACAGCTTGAGATAGGAGATGCCACCAAAGGGAGGAGAAGAGTAGTAATTATCTGCAGTTCAGAAGTTCAGCCTTCAGAGGAGGAATTGGGCTCCCAGCTATACTTGCCACATGATTTCAAGCTGATCTTTTGAAAGAGGCTGTGCCTTTTATAATTGACATTGCCCACCTGAGACATGAGCTTTTCACATCACTCCTGGGTTTATAGGTCATGGACAAAGACCAAGGCTGATGGTCTCCAAGAGGCACAGAGCCACAGAAGCGCCACAGGGAGAGCTCTAATGTCAAAGGATGTGATCCTCATATAAATTCCCACTTTATATCTGAGCAGCAGCTGGATCCACTGAAGTAGGACCTGCTAAAATACAGTGCTTGGGGATCAGCCAAGCCCAGAGGGTGATGGTTCTGCTTTGAAATGTGCTGGAGGATTTCCACTTTGAAATCCACTGGTAGAAGCTGACACAATCAAGAGCTGAGTAATGGGGCTCAGCCCCTGGAATGAGGAGTAAGCAAATCAAAAGCAAGAAATGGACGGTGCAGCAGCATCAGTATTAAAATAATCATAAAGAAAAAACAAAACTAAATTTAAGGTGTTTTTCCATCTCTAAACAAGAGAAAATACCTTTCTCTATGGAGATGGATATGTCTCCTGCTATCAGAAGTGGCCACAACCTAAAGAGTCCATGTCACCTCCACCTTAGGTCTGCCCTGAGTTATCACAAGAGAAGAGGACACCACTGATGGCTGGACAGATCATTTGGCCACACACTTTGGTGCTGGTGTGCACGTGGCTATGAGGGACATGAGTGGAATTAGGCTTGTCTGAAAGCAAAATCACCTTTTCCCCCACATCAAGGCTGGGCACTGAGATCTGCCGTGCCATTCCTAAACACCAGGGTATTTATTTCCTACGTTTTCCTCCCAGATGGGCTCAGATATGCAGCCTGCCCAGCCTCCCCCTCCCAGATCCCAGTCTGCCCAGTTGCTGGTATGTGGATGTACCACAGCCCCAGTGCAGCTGTGGCACAGATGCCCAGGAGCTGGCCCTGGATATGCTCCAAAAATCTCAGGGAAGATGCTCCAGCTGCCTTCTCCTAATGACCTATGGGGCTGAGGGGGGCCTCCTGACAGCCCCAGGGAAGTCCAGCCAGGATTTCTCCTGCTCTGAGCCTGTAATTTGGTATCCCATGTGCCTTTGTGTCTCTGACAGCTCCTGCAATAGGCCTGGGAGCAAATTGGACAGGGTATGATTTGGATTTCCTCCCACTGTTGCTTCTCTATGGGCAGACAACGTCGTGTTTATCCCATAACCTAACACTGGTAACCAGGGAAAATACCAGGCAGATCTCAGAGCAGTTCAGAGACTGCAAGGGAAAAGGAACAACCTCACAAGGAAAAGAAACCCAAACCCCCCCAAAAAAACGACAAAAAAGCACACTTCTCTGCATGCTATAGATTTTGTAACATCTCTTTCTTCTAAAATCATAGTTTTCTCACCCAAACTATACAACTTTGTGCTTTTCCAGTGTACAGTATCCCATAAGGCTTTTCCTTAAAAAGCCTTGCTGTGGGTAGAACCAGCCCAGGAGAAAATGTTCCTCACAGACAATCAGGGAGGATACTTTACTGTATTTTCCCCTATTTCAAGAGGCTGAAGGGGAGAATGATAATCATGACAATTAGCTTTTTTCTTGCTTTTGTCATGCTCTTTTGGAAAAGAGTGGGGCATGGGGAGGGAGCTCCTCACAGATACCCCAAAACACCCAGCATGGCTGGAGGGGGATCAACAATGCCAGGATCCCATGGCACCATGGAGCTCCTTTGGGTGGCCTGTGCTGGAAAAGGAATTCCAGCCCTCCTCCTGCTCTCTTTGTAGCTTGTGAGCAGAGCTCAGCTGGTTGCTGTGATGATGCTCCACCTGCTGCAACGAGGTGAACCTGTCCCTGTGTCCTGCAAATCTCTTCCCACGACTTTCTCTTCCCTGCTTTTAAAACATCCCCATTTTGTGGTCAGTGACAGCTTCCTCATGGCTTCAAGTAATAGAATCACAGAACCATGGAATTGTTAAGGTTGGAAAAGCCCTTCAAGACGATCCAGTCCAACGTTAACTCAGCACCCATCACTAAACCATGTCCCCACGTGCCACTGCTACACATATTCTAAATCCTTCCAGGGATGGTGACTCTGTCACTTCCATGTGGGACATGTCAAGCTTGTTCCAGTGCTTCACAAGCCTTTGGGTGAAGAAATTTTTTCTAATATGTCATCTACATCTCCTCTGTTGTATTATTCCCCACTCTGCTTCACAGTGATGCTGCCAAGACCCAGCAAACACACTTTTTGTGTGGTGTGGTTGGCTCTAGGGCAACAGGAGGTTATGAAATTATTGGGCAGGGGATTCCAGGCTACTGTGAACAGGGATCCATTATTTTTATCACATGCAGGCAATAAATATTGATTTCAGTGCCTTGGAGAGCAGCAATGCCCTGCTGGAGCAGCCTCACGGGTGCTCACGTCCGCTGTCACTCAGCAGTGACCTCCTGGCCCAGTTGGCTGCAGCTTCACAGGAAAATGGATTTGCATGTCTCTGGTTTCCTGTGGGCATCACAGCATTGATTCCTACAAGGTACTGCATCTAAAGCTGCTTCCAAGACATGGACTCCCATTTACTGCAGGCAAGTTTTCCCAGAGAGGGAAATCCAGAGGGAATGAGCACCTGGGGAGCAGGGAGTGGGATGGTGATAGCTTTGTCAGGCCTCCATCTGGTGAGGTGAGTGATGCTGTGCTCTGAACCATCTTTAAGAGGTTCTAACTGCAAAAAGAGGGTGATTTCCCCTTCCTACATGCTCTCCCAGCTCCTGGCAACAGGATGATATTCCTGTGCAAAGCCCTGGTCAGCAGCATTGGACTGAAGGCTCTCCCTCCCTCCCTCCCTCCTGATCTTCCATTTTACAAGTTTCTAGCTTGTCCCAAACTGTGCTCCAGAGAACACAAGACCTGTCCAGAGCATCCAGGGCCTGTGAACCTCCACATTCTTCCTTTTAATCCAAGACCAAGGTGTCCAGCCTGGGGAAACCACCCTATAACAGAAACAACCACGTTCTACCAGTGTCCCGCAGGAATGGCAACAGGAATTTGCACACTGGGCTTTGCCTCAAGGCCCTGGACCTGCAGCTGTGCCCAGAAAAGCTGCAGACAGGGAGGTGAAATATTCAGAAGCATTCAAAGACTGACTCCATTAGCCCATGCCACTCTTTAAGTCAAGCTTACTGCATCAGTTCATATCACGACAGAACTGAGCCTCAGGGGATCCTGACCAGAATCACATCTAAACCCAGCTTCAGCCCAGACATCACAGCAATTCAGAGCAGCATTTCAGCAGTTTGTGCCTTTCATGAGATGAACCAAATGTGGTATTCTTAGGCAAAGATGCAACAAAGCAAAGGCAGACTTGAAAGGGTTTGCAGAGTAGGACTTCCAATCACATTGGGAAGGAAATCTTTTGAATTCAACTAAAGCCAAAGAGACACTGAAGCAGTCCAGGCCATCATGCATCTTTGGTCTCTTTTGTTTCAAAATTCTGTTCCAACAGCTCATGAGCAGATTCTTTTCCTTTGCCTCATGAACCTTGTGAGCTGTCCTGTGTATTACTCTGCGTGATAAAGTGAGAAAGATGGACTCCTTGTACTCCTTGTCTGTGCCCAGAGCCCTTGGGGACACTTGGGACCCCACGCAGACCGTTCGCCTTTGTGACGTGAGGCTTGCGTGTGCCCAGAGCCCATTGTGACGTTTGGGACCGTGCCCTGACCAGGAGAGTATAAAAAGGGGCAAAGAGCCCCGGGGGTGCCACTCCCAGGAGAGCAGCTCCATCAGGAGCCAGCATCTTCCCGGGAGACGGCAGTGTCGGAGCGACTCCGAGATGTCCACGGACAAGG
>JAHXMQ010012336.1:26499002-26511376 GCA_020466415.1 Ammodramus savannarum pratensis | reverse complement strand
TCACACCCCCAGTGCCAATAGCACTGCCCCTGTCACCTCCCCAGTGTGACTGACACCACCAGGGACCACCCCATCGCCACCCCCCATGGTAAGTGACGCGTTGGCACTGTCTCTGTCCCCTGTTACACTGCTGCCGCCCCTCAGTCATGGCACACACCTTGTTAGGGCATAAAAAACCCCAAAAGGAATAAAAGTGCACCACAACTTCTCTGTGTTCAAGCCCAGCTGCTCAACCATGCTCCAAGACACTCCTGCCAGTGTTAAATTTAAGTTAAACCCTCAAATGCCCCCAGACTCAGATTCCAGGGGACAATCATGGACATGCAGCTACAGCAGGGTAAGGAATGCCCAGGTTTGGGGTGACAGCTCCTTTTCCTGCCCCTCATCCCAATCCCTTGCTGATAATCTCATTTTAGGATTTATTTTTATCCCTCTCAAAAGCATCACACAGCTTCAGCAAGTCTGGGGACAAATTTGTGTGGAGTTGCCAATCACAGGTCACGACATTTAGGAGATTGGTCCCTCTCCTGGGACATCACTTCCACCTCACACAATTTTCCAAACCAAACACTCTGGCTGTGGGTTCACACAAGATTTTGATGGATAGAGTGTGGAAATCCAGGAGCAGTAGGGCCATGTCCCCATGGCAGGCTGTGCCAGGCTTGTGTCACTCTGTGCCTCCTGCAAGCAGCAGAGCTGCCCACAGAAAATGGAGAAATGACTGCATGGGAGAGCACCAGTGCACGGGGTGTGTGTGTGAGCAATCCCTAAATATTCAGGAGAGATGGGAGAAGCCTTGGGATCCAGGACTCTGCTAAATCAAGGCAGGGGAATGATGCCTGTGCTATGCAGATGAGCTGTCATATTGTCTCCCACACAAGAGCATCTCCAAAGGAACCTACACCTACTGCAATTATCCTGCAGCATATGGACATTTATAGGTCAAAAAAAAAAAAAAAAAAAAAAAAAAAAAAAAAAAAAAAAAAAAAAGAAAAAAAAAGGAAGAGTAATGGTTGGCCAAAAAAAGCAGGAGCCCAGATAATTCTCCAGTGTTATTTTGGAAAGTGCAGACACTGAGCAGGATAAATTATACATACCTGAGAGCCATTAGAAAATGTCAGGTCGCCTCTAAAACGAATTAGAAAGGGGGGGGGAAATGCCTTCAGCTTTCTTGTGCAAGAGGAGAATGAGGTATGTAAATAATATTTCCTAATAAAAATGAGTCTTTGAGCAGATTCCGACCCTCCCTTGTGCTGCGGACAGAGTGTGGGGCTGCATCCTGAGAGCCAAAACCATCATTGAGCTGAAACTCTCTGCACTTTCATTGCTGGAGCAACCATGATGTATAACCCAGGAGCTCCTCCTGGAATGATTTCAGAGCAAACCCAGAATATTTGTTACCCTTCTCTAAATTTAGCGGGGGGGAAAAAAAAATAATAACTTCTGCTGCCAACTCTATGAAAACAACACATGTATCTTGACAGCAAATGATTTAAAAATGAAGAGCGACCAACAATGCAATGTTCTGGGTGCTGGGGGAGGAAGAGCACTGGAAAATCCTGAAGTTTGCATTTCCAAACTCTCAGCATTCACTTCCAGCATGTACCTGCACCATCCTCAGTGTATTTTTCCAAAGCTTCAGCCTCTGATAAGAACCAGATCCTCTGCTGACTGATGCTTCTGGTGGAGAGCTGAAACTGCTATAATTAGCACTGGAGAGAATTTGGGGAGGGATCTGTCTTTTTCAGTTTGGGTTTGTTTGTTTGTTTTTTAGTAAATTCGGATGTTACACATTTTAAAACAAAACACTTAAAACATCAGCACATGGGTTCATAATTGCAGAGTGGAGATGAGGAGCACGTCAGTAGCTGAAAAAACATTAAATTTGCAGGAAGTGACTGAAATGTTTGCACAGAAGGGGGCAAATGGAGATAAGACAGGCAGGCTGCTTGCATTCAGCTTGTAAAAAAAGAGAAACTTGTACAGCAGAGATTTACCCTTTCCAAGAGAAGTAAGAGAGGGGAAAGCTTGCTGGGATTTGTGTTCACAAAGAGGTAGAATATCTCTTCCCTGGATATTTTGGTCATTGCTGGGATGACCAAGGCACTGCTCTTTGCCCATTTGTATAATTGCCTTTTCCTTTGGCTTGTTTTAAATTTTCTTTGGCAGAACCACCAGGAAGAGTCAAAGCATGAAGATCACAGGATGGTTTGGGTTGGAAGGGACCTTGAAAATGATCTGGACCAACCTTCCACTAGGCCAGGCTGTACAAACCCACCCAGCCTGGCCTTGAACACTTCCAGGGATGGAGTTTTCCAGGCTGAACCCCTCCAGCAAAATCCCTTTGTGATGCCTGCAGCCACTGACTGCACAAGGAGGACACCCAAATTGTTTCAAACACACAAAGAGCTCAGCAAAGCCCCTCTAACCCAAAAGAGACAAAAAAAGGTCTGGTTTGGTTTGCATTTCTCAGCCTTCCTGAGCTGAGCTGTAACAGGCTCAGGATCATCTCCTCACACTGGGGAGAGCTCACAGAACACTCACCTGAAACAGAGGTGTCTCTTCTCCATCTGGGAAGAAAACAAGTTTAACATTTAAATCTGTCTGCAAGGTGGGAGCAAATGAACTCCTGAGCAGCTGCACAAAGCAACAAGAGTGCAATAAAACTAAACAGGTAATTACTGATGGATTATCTGGAGGCACAGGCTCACACCAAACCAGCCAGGAGAGAGAGATTTAAAATATCTGACAGCCAAAGCACAGCTCCAGAGCAGAGAATGGTAACAGGCAATCTCACCCTTGACACCTCTGGATCTGCTTTTTAATTTTTATTTTTTTTTAAGAACAGCATTTATTCAGATTAAAAAACAACCTTTGCAAGAATCCAGATTAGGTTCCTCACATCACTTTGCACACAGCTAATCTGCAAGTACCTCTGTGACCACATGGAAAGTAAACCTTATTTTATACAGGACAATTGCCAAGTAAAATATAGGTTTTCCTACTTTTTTCCCCCCCCCATGGAACTGAAACTCAAACTAATGAATCAGAACATGTAAAATGATCCCAAAACACCTGGACAGGAGAGGTTAAAATTGTTATCCTTGTTCAGCTGAAGAATCTATTGGTTATCTGCCCAAGATTTAATTAGCAAAAACCCTAAAGATTGACTAGCTCAGCACAAAATTCCTGACCTGAGCCAGTTTTATATTTGACAGGATAAAATACAGCTACTTAGGAGAGCTGGAAGAACACACCTACGACAGGTGAATGCTGATGAGCTTTCAGAGGGTGAAGGGCTCTACAGACCCAGCCCTGTATTGAGGAAACAAATTTGAGATATTCAATAACTTTTGGGTGCCCAGGATTGCCTTGGGATGGGATTCTGGCTGCTGCACCCTTTTGAGTGACTCTTAAACTGAAAGAGCAGAGGCAACACAGAGCAGCCAACACAATCAGAGCCACTGTCAATAGGTAATAACTTCAAGATTCCCAAATTGCTGATAAATCCGTGATACTCATATAAAAATTAATGACCCATTGGCTGCAAGCAACAAAGTACAAGGCAAAACCAGATTTGTTGATGTATCTATTTGCCATTTGCTGCCTGCCCTCACACTAGAAGTGTTTCTGGTTATGGTTGCTGTTAATTGCTTTTTATCTAACAGTGGAGCTTAGAAGCTTCAGCTGAGATGAGGTTTCACGGTGTTAGGCAATTACACAAACATGCAGATGCACAGAAATTCCCTGGTTTGTAATCTGGACGAGGCAGAACACAGTGTGATATCTTGGGCCTGAAGAGAGCCTTCTGATTTGGAAAGAAAACAAAGGCAGCATCAGGGAAGGTTAAAAACTGACTCACTGCCTCCTTGTGCTTCACCTGTTAGAGCTCCCAGATTAAAAATTCAGCCACGGCTGCTTGGATTTTAACTCATCAACAGGAACACACAGAAGCATCATGTTTTCAAACACTCCACATCTTCAGGAGACATCCCTCCTAAGGAGGGCTTCCTTGTGCAGTGTCATTATCTCCGACAGATCTGCTTTGGAAATTTCCTCTCGAGGCTCCTCCATGCTGACAAGTGAATGCTGTGCATCAGAAATATTTGTTCAGAGGCTGCCAGGCTCATCACTCACTTCCCTGCAAAGGAGGCAGTCCAGGGGGGATTCTGCTCTTCCCCCTCCTGTTGGCTCTGCAAAAACGATGTTACAGAGGAGACAACGAGGACAGCCACACGTCTGTGCCACTTGTCCCTCTGTGGTGATGCTCATTTCTCTGTGTCAGGGCTGCTGCCTTGCCCTGGCTCTCACAATTCCAGCCCCGTGGGCTCCCTCCTTCTCTGGGCTTAAAGGGCTCAGATATTCCTGCTGGCTGCCAGCCACAGAGCTAATTATTTGGGACCTCTCCATGCACATGAGCATGGTAGGAATGGGATTGTTTAACGAACACCTTTGGACTGATGGCAGCTCTTCATGGAGTGCACGAGTGATTTGTGGTGTCTCCGTGTGGATGAGGAGAGGATTCAGGCAGCATCCAGACTGGGGGGTTACCAAAGGCCTCCTGTGGCTCCAGAGCTTCTTCCTCCAGCTCTTCTTGCCACTTCATCATTAACAAAGCACTTTAGCTGTTTCATCTCTGAACAGGGAGATTTCTTGTGCACATATAAATCAGCCTCTCTCTAGCTGGAAAGCTCAGTTTTCTCCTGGCCAACCTTGTCTGAAAGCAAAGCCTGTATGACAAGAAGGAAAAAATACCTTCCCCTATTCATTCCCAGACATGGTACATGACAGTCTTTTCCCTTGCTGAAGTGTTATTTCATCCCATGTTCACCAATTATGAAAATAATTTTGCTTAGACAAGAGACGAGGAAAACACAGCGCAGCTCGTTCTTGTTTTTGTCACCAGAGAAGGTTTGATTTGGCCTCTTTGAAAGATGGCTAAGGACTCATTTGTCCTGATTATTCCACTTTGGAGCTTGTGCTGCTCTCCTACACGTTGGAAAGCAGATGAACCCAGTGGTGAACATGTCAAGCTTTGAAAGGTGTCACAGGAGGAGAAGCGTTATTAGTTCATCGTGCTAACAACAAAGGTGCCACGCTGGATTTGCAGCCTCTCCCTGACTGCTGTGTCTGTGCTTTCTGAAGCCAAAAGGCAAAGGCTCATTAATTAACAAAAGAAGCAGGGAGATAATCTTGTGATTAAGTTATTGGAGTGGGACCTGGGTTGATTTCTCAGTCCTGGGCTGGTTGCTATGTGATATTATTCAAATCCCTGCCTGGAGACGAGCAGGAAGGCGGCGGTGGCAGCTCCCCATAGGCTGCTGGTGCTGTGGGCAGGGGCTGTGCTCTGCACATCCCTCATTATTCCAGCTGGAGTCACCTCTGCAGGCAGACAATGCGAGAGAACCCCCAACTCCTCATGCACTGCACGTTCTGCAACTGGCCTTTGCTCAAAAGCTTGCTGTTTTTCCAGAATCTCCTGTGATTGACTAAATCACTCCTCTTAGTGGGCTTTTCTTCCCCCCTTTTCTTCTGTTTCCTAGTGAATGTCTTTACCTTCTGTCTGTTGCAAATGTGAACAGTTTTAATTAGGTGCTGTTGAAATGTCTTTTGCAGTTTGGCATCCTGTTTGGTTTTGCTCCTCTCGTTCTCTTTGCAGTTCTGTTCCTTCCCACATTGCTTATGTTTTCTTGTTTGTGGAAGCTTTTCTCTATATGCATAATTTAATCATGCTGCACTTCAATTTCATCTCTAATAAGCATAAATAGGGAAGAGGGCAGCTGAAGCCCATCTCTCCAGATGCTCCTTAAATAATCTTCTTTTCCTCCAGAGTGTCCCTCAAACGTTTCTAGCTGAACCCAAGGACAAAGCTCTCAGCTCAATAGATTTGTTTTCAAATTATATTCTTAAATGGCTTGATTTTTTTTCCACAGCTTCAGAGAGAGACCGGACTGAGCCTACACCTTCAGCTGAGGTCCAGAACAGCAGGGAAGTGTTCAAGAAACTCAACAAAGAACCAAAACCCCAGAGGAGGTGCCATTAACCCAGTTCCTCATCCCCTCTTTGTCCTGCTCTGGGGTTAAACTAGTGGATTTTGCTTTTGCTCAGATTATCCTTACTGAGACAGCAGCAAATCTACAGAGTCTTCTACCAGGTAGATTTGGTTTTGGTGTCTCCCTGCTCCATCCTCAGTGCCCTTATCTATGTGCACTGGGTGTCCCAGAGTCGTTTTTTATATATTAACCAGATCACTTTATCACCATGATCCAGTTACATCCAGCTTATCTGGGGAAGTCAGTAATTTCAATTAAGCTGCATTATGCATTTACTTCTAGTTATGTAAGAGAAGACAGATTTTCCCTTTTATTCCTCCTGATCTGCAGCAGCAGTCCCACGGAAATCATGACAAATGGGGCTGAAGTGAAGGGCAGAGATGGGACAGCTCCCCTCTAACACCAGGGTGTGCTCATCCACACCTAAATCCACTTCAGAGAGGGAACTTGGACAGCCCCACAAAGAACCTCTTCAGCTGCAGCCTCTGCAATCTCTCCCACGAGCTGCTCCAGCATTTACCTTACACCCATCAGGACCAAGTTTCCCCTCACTCCTCTGCTGGGTTCAAACTGCATTCTCCTTCTCCCACCACGTGTGGTGAGCAGGATTTGTACAAATCCTCTGTGTCCTGTTATCAGACCTCCAGGAGAAGCTGTGGATGCCCCATGCCTGGAAATGTTCAAGGCCAGGCTGGATGAGGACTTTGAGGGCAGGCAATGCACCCCCTGAGCAGCTCCACCCCACCCAAAGGGGATGTTTCAGAGGCAAAGATGAGCAAGATTCCATTTCTGAGGAGCGGGTGAATTCCCTGCGACGTTTCTCGAACATTTATTTTGCTGGGGTTTGACATGAGCCATCCCCTGCCATCACATTATCAGGGACAACTGCCTTGCTGCAGGGAAATCACTGAGCCAGGCGTGGGAGAGGAGAGGATTAGGCAGGAGAAGGCTTGGGGTGTGATGAATGGGATTTACAGGCAAACCCTCACTCTGCCTCCATCCATGGGAGGGGGCCACAGGCAGAGCTGAGCTCTTGTCTGCAGCTCTTTGTCCTGATGCTGCTTCCAGTCAAAAAGTGCAGGAGCTCACCAGCCTCTCCTCTGTGCTTTGGGGTGTGGGCAAAACCCTTTGGAGGTGCTCTGGGCTGGGATCTTTGACTTAGTCCTGCCCTTGGCAAGCACAAAGCTTTGTCCCTTCTTCCACACACGGTGGGAGCACGCCAGCAGAGCTGTCCTCAGCTGGCTTGGTGCTGCACTTCCATCTCTGCATGCAGTGAATCCAGGAATTCTGATTAAAGATATGGGTTTTTTGCTTTTGTGACATCAAAAAAGGAGACAAAAACCCCCAAAACAACAAAAAACCAACCAACCAACCAAAAAAATCCCCAAAACCAAACAACAACAACAACAAAAACCCCCAAAACCCCAAAAACAAACATCCCCCCCGCCAAAAACAAAACACAAAAAAACCCCAATTAAAAAAAAAAAAAAAAAAAAAAAAACACAAAAAAACCACAAAACACCCCATTCTGTAGTGTTTTCCAAAATAAATAGCATTTCATGACCAACTGCTCCTAGCTCAATCCTAGGAGACACCTTTTGAATTTGATTCCCTCCTTCCCTTAACCCCTTACTGGAAAAGCTGCAGCCCTGCACTCCAAGCTCAGAGGTCTGTTCTGGGCCCATTGGTAAAAATCCAAATTGTTAACAAGTGACTTTTCCCTGAAGCAGATGAAATCAGCACCCCAAAAATCTACTCCTTCAGTACAATTTTCAGGCTCCCCCAGGACAATTTAGAGGATTCAAAGCTTTGATCTGATTCGTGGCTTGAATCTTTTTTAATTCCATCTCCACCCTGAGACAAGAAGGGCCAAACACCATCAAAGGTTCTGGGCATGGGATGGCTCAGCCAGAAGAAAAAGATTTTTGAAGAAACCCTTCTCAGGAGAGCTTCCTGCTCAAGTTTTCCACCCTGAATTGAAGTGACCTCCAAAATTATCCAGCTTGTTCTTACCTAGGGCAGGCTCTGACACATCACAGGTTTGCTCCTGCTTAATTGAAGCAGGAGAAGCCCTGAGTAACCTGGCTCTGACAGGCACTGCTGACATTTTCTTTCTGAGAGGGGAAACCTCAAAGACACTCCTGCCTGATAAGGTCTGTTTCCACATTTCCACATTTACAAAAGAAACAGGTAAAAATATCTACAGCTTCTTAAGAAGGACGGGGCGGGGGGGGGGGAATAAGCCCTTTTTTGCCATGCAGAGTGGAAATCCTAGCTTCAGAATTAAGGCAGATAAAATCACAAGTTGCTTTTTCGAAATGCTGGCCAAACAGCTGCTGTTTGACGTTTGTGTGTGCAAAGTTGTTGTACAGAAAAAGGAAAGAGGGGAGACGTGTTTGGAAGCACAGAGGGAGCTGCATGCAGGGGAAAACACACATGGCTCCTTCCAGCCTGCATTGGGTGGGGTTTACTGCCCGCCTGGATCGTGGAGATGGAGGCATCACATCCAATGTTCCTGCTGGTTATTGGGGAAAACAACTCACTCAGGATAAAGCAGTGGTGTGAACACTGCCAGGGGGACCACCCTGTTTGGGTCATCTCATCTTGGAACCCAGGGAATGTTTCTCTGCCTGTGCTGAGAAGTCCTGAGCCCCAGGAGAACGCTGGAGAAAGCTTTGGGATGAATCGGAATCTATGAGTGTGTGAAATAGGCAGTGGTATAGCTTATCACAGGGTGAAAACTCAGAGTTTTGGGTTTTTAGTACGGAGGTAGATGGAAGACAAGATGGCGGATTTTGGGTGTTGTCTGATGTCCTTCTTGTTCTTCATCTGCTCCATTTTCTGCAGTGTTGGTGGCACAGAGCGATTGGTTGGAAAGAGCCACAATGCAGATGTTGAGTGGACAGACAAAATAATTAGCTATTGGTATAAATATACAAATGAAATACGTTCTAAGAGCTAATTGGACAAAACAGCTTTAAAACACCTTGAACCTGTGTGTCTTGTGACTCATGGTGCCTTCTCTTTGTGCACTGAGATGTAGAAGGCATGCAGAACTTCTGATAAGAGAAAAATAAACAACAACCTAAAGACCAAAAAAACCAAGAGTTCCATCCATCTCATTGCTGGCACAGAACTTTTTAGGGGTCTCCCCATCAGGGGGACCCACAAGGGAGGTTCCCACAATCTCATGTCACTATAGGACACGAAGTAACAAGATGGGGTCACGCCGCTCTGCTAAGGCAAAAAAGATAATATTTAATTTCTAATTCTAACATTTATAGATTTCCAAAAGTGACAGTGGATTGGAGGGTGACCACCTCTCCAATGATGCTGGACAAACCAACAGTCCATCAAATTTCTCTTCTTCTATTAAAAAAATGCAAACCAATAAGTTATTTATGGAAAGTGTGTGAGAGAGTTCGTTATAAGAATGTAAACATCAGAAGGCTTAGAAAAACTTAAAAAATCAGGGTGGCAGTCTCATACTCCTCCCATCAATGTAGAAAACCTCCAGGGAGGATGCTGCTTAATGTGGGTGCCTTTTTGTGCTCCTGGATGGCAACCAGGCCCCCTGCAGCTTTTGCAAGGGGTCTGGTGAGTATTGTATTTGCAGGGATTCTCGTGGCAGGAAGGAATGATGAATTTGATTCCATGTTCTCAGAAGGCTAATTTATTATTTTATGATACTATAATATAGTAAAGAATGTTATACTAAACTATACTAAAGAATATAGAAAGGATACTTACAGGAGACTAAAAAGATAATAATGAAAACTTGTGACTCTTTCCAGAGTCCTGACACAGATTGGTTAATGAGTAAAAACAACTCACAGCAGAATCCAATGAAACAATCACCTGTGGGTAAACAATCTCAAAAACAACTCAAAACCAAAACAAAACAACCCAAAACAATCTCAAAACAACAATCCCTTGTGGGTAAACAATCTCCAAACTCATTCCACGTGAGCACAACACAGGAGAAGCAAATGAGATAAGAATTGTTTTCCTTTTCTCTGAGGCTTCTGAGCTTCCCAGGAGAAAAACCCTGGGCAAAGGGATTTTTGGCCATTAATTAAAAACAATTCACATGCATCCAATCCAAGGTGCACCTGTTGGTAAATCATCTCCAGACCACATTCCAAGCAATCAGATAATCATTGTTTACATTTTGTATCTGAGGCCTCTCAGCTTCTCAGGAGAAAAATCTCAGGAAAAAAATCCTGGCGAAAGGGATTTTTCAGAAAATATGTGACATTACCACTGGAGCAGGGGACAGGGGTGGATGAAGCTCTAAAAGCTCAGCCCCTTTTCAACACAGCCCCGTGGCCACCGAGAAGTGCAGCTGCAACACGAGAGTGAGAGGTGCTTAATTAGAATGAAAGATGGGGGGGGAATAAATAGAATAAATGAAACCCTTTAAATGAATGGACAGCAAAGAACAGGCTGTAGAACTGCAGTGCAGAGAGAAAACAGGCACTGGGAGAAAAGCAGGCAGGAAAGAGGGATGGCAAAGAGGGAATTCCAGGCTCTATCAATCCCTGGATATCAGCTCTGTGTTCTGGGAGCAGGATGAGCACCCTGGCCATGGCATCAGGGTGATGGTGTCCAGCTCTGCCCTCCTTTCACAGCTCTCCCTGGCTGCCTGCAAGAAACCAGACACCACAAACTCCTCAGCTTCTTTGCCTTCATCAATATTTTAATAGTTCCTGGGGTTTTTTACTGTAAGAGACATCACTTCTTGTTAATTTGAGTGCTGGAATGGCACTGGCAGGCAGAATACCTTGGCTCTAAATGAACCCTGAGGGGCAAAGGGAAATATATTCCTAAGAACACCAATTGGAAAGAATCTAATTCAATAATAGATTTTGTTTGGTATCACTCTGGCACCAGCAGTCATCTTCCTGTTATTTTTAGGTTCTGATGACGCCAACAGGTTTTGTTGTTTTTTTTGGGTTTTTTTTGGTCTTTTTTTCCTTTATGCAAAAAAAATCCCCAGGAGAAAATTTTCATGGTTTAATCACACAGAATGAAATCACAATTATTTCTAGAATTTAAGACTTGGTGCTTCTAGATCAACACACAAAATATTCAGATTTTTGCTAGAGTCTAGAGAGGAGGAAAAGGATCCTTGGGGTTTGGGGAAGGAGGAAGGGATGGGATGAGGACAGAAAACAAACACATATTTACCCAGCAAGAGAATAACAGGGTTTTAGATGTAGGATGTTACACAGCTCGAGAGGCAGAATTTGAGTTTAGAAATACAAAACAAATATCAAAATCATCCTTGTTTCATGTGACAGCCTCTTTCTTTGTGCTTTTTCTTTCCAAGGGATTAGTCACGGGAGTATTTATTTGAGGTATTAGCTGCAGCAGCTACACAAACCAGCCCCCAAATATTATGAATTTCTGTCCCAGCATTGTTTGTGCTTTCCACCAAGTCATTAAATTCTTGATCTGTAAAAAAGAAGTCTGTTTTGAAGCTCTTTCCCCTATGATTTCCTTGTCTTTGTGCATCATGAAGACCTTTTATTTCTTTTTTTTTTTTTTTTTTTTTGTGCACTAAGTGGCTTGATAGGAGGCTGAGGATGGAAATCCACCCCTAAAATCACCACCAGCTGTGCACCCAGGGTGTTGTAATAGGGAAAAGGTGTCTGCTGCACCTCAAACCCTTTTTCTTTGTTCCCTCTGGAAGGAGCAGCAAGCAAGGTGAGGTTCTGTGGAACATCCCCATCTCTCCCCAGGACAAAGGAAAAGCAAAGACCATCAGCTGTTCCTCCACAGCCAATGGTGGCAAATTCCCAAGCAAAGAAAAGATGATGTTCCAGGGCTGGCCGAAATGAGAGTCAACCAAACCCTTAGAAATGAGGAAATTTGGACTCAAGGATCTGTATCCCTTCCCCACATTTACTGCCAGGCTTTGAGGCATTTTCTGTTCTGTCTGGAGCACTTGGGATAAAGAGACATTGGTTATAAAACTGCTTGGCTATGAGAATAACTATAAATCCCTGTTTTCAGTGGTTTTTTTCCAAGCTTAGATGTCACTTCTGGGCTCCGAGTCATGTAAGAATCCCACAATATTCAAGGTTTAATAACTGGTGAATTCTTGCTGGTTTGGTTTTATTTTTTCTTTTAATTATTATGTTATTTTTACAATTACAAAAGGTATTTGCAAAACATTTGTTTTGGTTTTTTCCCCCCAGATAGCTTCTGGCTGCTTTCAAGCTGAAATTTGGCAGTCAGCACACATCTCTTATTCAACAACAGACACAGATTCTGCACTTTAAAACTTGTGGTGGGTACAGACCCAAGAGATTTTTT
>JAHXMQ010012336.1:26470120-26496321 GCA_020466415.1 Ammodramus savannarum pratensis | reverse complement strand
AGCTCACCATCCCCTGATGTGAAGCCCAGACCCACACACTAAGGCAGAACAGAATCTGAAAAACACAAAAGCTCAAACCTGAGGCATGAAAAGAGCCCCATGCCAGGAGAGCTCAATGTGCACTGGGCAGGCAAGGCAGGAGCCGCTGCCTGCATGGTCAGAGGGATGTCTGCAAGCATCCAAGAGCATGTTCTGTTCCCTGCACTGCTGAGAGCTCACATGCTTGTGCTCAGAGCCAAGGCTGGGATGCCCAGGGCTCGGTATCACCTCCAGGACAGTCTCCTTCTCCCATCAGTGGAGCTGCTTGTGCCTCCATGAAACAGGATTTGCTTCTCCCACCCTGAGCTGACACGTTTCAGGGAGCAAAGGCTGTCTCCTCCTCCTGTGCCTGCAGATGGCCTCTCCCCCAGCATCCCTGTCCCCACTGAGAGGCAGGCTGTCACTGCAGCACAAAGCACTGGCAGCCTGGCCTTCCAGCAGCCTCAGAGCAGCACTGAGACAGCTCTTGGTGCAGAAGTGGCAGCACCTTGCAGGCACCATGCATCCCATCCCTGCAAGTGCTCCAGGCCAGCTTGGACAGGGCTCTGAGCAGCCTGATCCGGTGGAGGGTGTCCCTGCTGCTGGCAGGAGGCTTGGAACAGCATGAGCTGTAAGGTCCCTTCCAACCCAGAGCATTCTGTGCTCTGTCACCGTGGCCACATGAGCAGCGCAGCTCTATTCATGAGAAGCTGTCAGCTTGCAGCTCCCTCCTTTCATCCTCGTGCTCCCGGGGGCTGGTTTTGCTTAGGATGGCTCTTCATGGGTCACCACCAGCCCTGCTGCTCTCTCTCCCCTCCCTTTTGGTTATGCCCTCCCTCCCTTCTCACCCTCATCACCCCTTTGGTGGCACAGTGACATTGAATCCTGTGTCACAGCCAATTCTTATGGAAATTTTTATGAAAATCCTTTCTTAGGATTTTTTCTTCCTGAGAAGCTGAGAGGCTCCAGGAGCAAACATTTATTATCTGCTGCTGTGGAATGCAACAGGAGCAGGAGAGGGATGCCCAGGAGGGTCCCTCCTTGGGGACACTGCCAAAAAAAGGAGCTCTGTCTCCTCTCTGCAGCACATCTTGGCATTGACACCAGGCTGGGGGTGTTGGTGGCTTGGCCACCACCATTATTGCATGGATTCTTGGCTTTATGGAATCAGAACCAGGCAATTCCAGGTCCATCCAGTCTGTTCCTCAAAGGAACACCTCTGCCATCCTCTGCATGATGTGGATGCCAACACACCTTGGCTTTATGGAATCAGAACCAGGCAACTCCAGGTCCATCCAGCTGAGGTTCCTCAAAGGAACACCTCTGCCATCCTCTGCATGACCTGGATGTCAGCACATCTTGGATTTATGGAATCAGAACCAGGCAACTCCAGGTCCATCCAGCCCAGGTTCCTCAAAGGAACACCTCTGCCATCCTCTGCATGATGTGGATGCCAAGACCCCAGGGCTGGGCTCAGCTTCCAGCCCTGCAGGACCCAGGACCCAGCCTGGGGCTCTGCATTCCTGCACAGCAGTTTTGCTCAGGCCTTGTAGAGATCCTGACCCACAGGAAAACAGGAATTGCAAGCACCAAAGAAGCTCCCTGTGCCTCAGCCCCTGCTTTCTGTTCAAGCTGTCCTGGCAGGCGTTTGTCAGGAACAGAGGATGCAGTGTTCCCTGTCTGCAGCGTGTTCTCCGTATGGCAGCGCTGGCAAAATCAACCATTTCTACTCAGGGCTGTGAAATTCAGCCTGGGAGCTCTGTCTAACCCTCCTGACCTGCAATTTCCCAGCTAAAATAAGTTTTTGTTGTTGGGAGAAGAGCCAGATTCCCTCTTGGAGCTGCTGGAGCCTCTCCTCAAGCTGTGGGACAGCATTCCCCATCTCCCCCATGCCTGCAGTGCTGCAGAGCCATCCCCTCCACTGTGAGCACAGAAAAGGGGCAGAATATGGGGGGGAAAGCCTATTTGTCAGCCTGATTTCATCCAGGAGGTGATTGTAGAACAGCACTTAGTCGCTTTTCCTCCCCAGCCTGAAACCTGACCCGTCCTCATAGGCTGTAATAACATCAGTGAGTTAATTCACTGGAGCTGCAGTCACTTGTGTGCCAAAATAGGGCTGAAACTCTGTCCCTTGGTGCAGGGGGGCAGGTGAGAGCCCTGGGGAAAATGGGGCAGCAGCTCAGCCCCACCAAGAGCAGCCCTGGCTGAAAGCCTCCTAAATTCTCACCATTAGGGGGAAAAATAAAGGATTTCTGCAGGGGGAAACTGTGAAACACAATTAAAACATTCAGGCAGCAAATCCACCAAATCTCCTTCTCCAGCAGTTTCCTGCAGCCCTCTTGCTTTGGCTGACCATTCCAAAGGATGGTTCTGCACCAAGGGAAATACAGGCTGGATATCAGGGAAAAGCTTTTCACAGAAAGAGTGATAAAGTTCTGGAATGGCTGCCCAGGGAGGTGGTGCAGTCCCCATCCCTGGGTGTGTTTAACAAAGCCTGGATGTGGCACTGGGTGCCAGGGTTTAGCTGGGGCTGGGTTGGACTCGGTGATCTTGGAGGTCTCTGCCAACCTTGTGATTCTGTGATAATTCTGTGAAGGGGTGACAGACGGAGCTTCTGAGGGCAGCAGCTTTACAGCCAGGGGTGACAACGCAGAAAGGTTTTTCCCCTGGGAGTTGCTGGGCTCTGCAGCACCCACCAGCCCTGCCAGCCAGCACAGGTTGTGTCAAACACCAAATCTCCGTCCTTAGCACAGGCTGGAGAAGTCAGTGCAGGAAGAAAAGAGGCCAAGACAAGGAGAGAGTGCTGGCTCATGTCACTGCTAATCCCATCTGCCCTCCAGTGTTGGAGAAGTGGGTGGAAAGATGTCCCTCTTCCCAAACCTTCATTTTGAGTCAGAAATACACAGATTCCAAAAGCAATCAGAAGGAAAAAAGGGCAAAAATTCTCACGTTTATTGAGACATCTTCTTTTAGAGACTCGTCTGACACAGGTGGACCTGGTAATTTAATCAATGCATTTCACACGCTTGGCTAATTGAGATGGCATCCCTTGGGAATAAACTCGTTACAAATACCAGGTGCAGCTTGTTTCAAATTCTTTCTCTCCAGCTCCCTAAAATTTCCCAGACCGATTAATGGGAACTCTTAGCTAGCTTTCCTCTCTCTGACCAGACTATTGCATCCACAAAACCAGCCCTGAGATTTGCCAACTGTGAAAAATGCGTATTTTACAATTGGCTTTTCGCAAATATTAAGATGAATATTATATGGGTTATGTTAGAAAGTGAAGCTGTATTAATTTTCTTAAGTAGTGAGTTAAATATAGTTTTAGGTTATAACAAAATGTTAAAATAGAAACTATGCTATGTAAGATACTTTTTTTAAAGACAGGACTCTGAGATAGCAGCCACAGGACACCTGAATCTTTCAGAGAAAGAGAATTTATTGCTCCATTATCAGAAGAAATGAACTTCTTCCTGCCTCACTCAGCCCTGGAGATGCCATCAGGATTCAGAGGAAGAAGTTGACACTGCCCAGACAGAATCCTGTGTTTGAATGGAACGAAAAAACCCAAAAAAATCACCCAACCCCCATCCACAAAACCCCCAAAAATAAGCTTGATGGCACTTCCATGAAGTAAATTATTATAAAGGATATAATTATTATAAAGGAGTAAATTATTATAAAGAAGAGAGGCTCAGGCTGGGATAAGTGCTGGAAAACCTATGGCTGTGGAAATGGGGGCCACCCTTTGATCAGTGAGGGAAAAACTTAAATAAAATTTGAAAACTAAACCAAACAAAACTAAAACAAACCAAAAAACCCAAATAAACCACCCAACCGCCATCCACAAAACCCCCAAAAAATAAGCTTGATTGCACTTCCCCAAAGTAAATTATTATAAAGGATATAATTATTATAAAGGATATTTACTTCCCTGAAGTAAATTATGATAAAGAAAAGGGGCTCAGGCTGGGAAACCTATGGCTGTGGAAATGGGGCCCACCCTTTGATCAGTGAGGGAAAACTAAAATAAAATTCAAAAATGAAAAAATGAAAAACTAAAATATACAAAAACCCCAAAACAATTAAAAAAACACCAAAAAACTAAAAAAAAAAAAAAAAAAACAAAAAAAAACAAAACCCAAACAAACTAAAAAAAAAGGGAAAAAAAAACCCCCAAAATAAGCTTGATTGCTCTTCTCTGAAGTAAATTATTATAAAGGATATTTGCAGGCCCCTGTCAACATTTCAGAGGCCAAGGGAAGGGGGAAGGACTCATGGCTCTGGCTGAGGGTGCTGCACACTGCATCCCTCACCCAGAGATGCACAAACCCCCCTTATCTGCCCTGATGCCATAGGATGAAGCTTTGCTGGGAAATACAACCCTGGATTTATTTTCTTCTCTGCTCTTCCTCTTTTGGAAAGGAAAAATCACCCAAAAATCCCCAACTCCTCACATCATTCACGATGGCCGCGATTCTGTGGATCTGCGAAAATCAATCTGGAGCTCACATCATCTGTGGCAGAGCGCTCCATAAATTCACTGAGTCCCTGGGGAGGGTGTGTGGGAGGCAGAGAGAGAGTCTGGCCTAGGCCTGGCTTTAAAAAATAACCCATCCTTGTCCCTGATCCCTCTGCCTTGCACCCCAAGCATCACTGGCACCTCTGCTGAGGTCTGGAGCTGCCCACTGCGGGGGTCTCACACCCATGCCAGGGTCCCTGTGGCAGCTCATCCGTGCACTGGGACACTGCAGGGACACCCAGGGACAGCCAGCTCAGCCCTGCAGTGCCTCTGAGCTGAGCACAGAGCGTGCTTTGGGGGGATTTGCAGCCAAATTGGTTTCCACCCACTCAGCCAGCCCTCCCAGCATCCCACTGCCCCGTGCCAGGGACACCCTGCCATGGGGACAGGGAGGTACCAGCTGGGGAAGGAGAGCAATCCATGCTTTTTTGGCATCGGTTTGGAAGCCAGAATTGTGTTGGTTTGGGGTTATTTTTAATTATCCGCACAGAAATAGCAAAGTCAAATGAGCAGTGGGCTCTTTCCTGCTCAGTGGAGCTCCAGCAGGAGATGGGATTGTGAGAGCAGGCAAGCTCAGCCCTGCCTGTCCCCTTGCTCCCTATACAGCCAAAAGGTGACACAAAAGAGCTCCCAAAAACCTCCTGGGAGCCAGCTGGCTCTCCTGTGCATGGCTAGGGGTCAGTTTGCAGGGAATTCCATGGGATTTCACCTGCTCCCCATGGTGCCTGGCAAGCGCAGGTGTGCAGAGCTACACCCCTGAGCAAGGCAGAGCAGTGCCAGGAGACAGAAATAAATGAGAAGAACAAAAAATAGAGGTGCTGAGCCAGGCCAGGCTGTTCCAGCCCTTGGGGGAGGATAATTCCTGTGGGGAACACAGGGAAAAGGAGCAGGGTTTGCATGGGATGGTTTGTCAGCTGGGTGCTCATCTATGGGGGGATGCTCATCCATGGGGGGATGCTCACCTGTGGGAGTGAGAGGAATGGGGGATTTGTCTTTACAAACAAACCCTGGGTCTGCTGGTAGGTAAAACCAGCACTGAGAGATAGAAGAAACAATGGGAAGGATTCCACTGTTTGATGAATGGAATGAGGGAAGATTTGTCTTTACAAACAAGCTGTGGGCCTGCTGATAAATAAAGATAGATAAATAAAGTTAGATGCAGAGAGGTGAAAGGAGCAATGGGAAGAACCATAAATTCCATAGGAACTCCACTGATAGATACAAGGCAAATAAAAAGGGGGAGGGGAGGTGTGCATTAGGCAGTAGGCATTTTGGGAGGTCTGTACCTCTCAAGTAGCTCAGGCAGTGGGGAAAGAGCGAGGGAAATTGGGATAAAAAGGAGGCTGTGTCCTCTGAAAATGTGAGAGAGCCCATGGGAAATACCCATGACCTCTCCCTTTTTTCTTATAAAACTTGTAGGACTCCTCTGTCTCCTTTTTGGACACACACCTCTGGCCTTGGTGGGTAGATATAGGGGGACACAGTATGGGTAAATGAAGGTGGTAATCTTATCCCCTAAAGAATTGTGGCTGAACCAATTACTAAAGATTAGGAGCAGGCCTGATGTTAACAGGCCACAGCTGTAGCCAATAAGAACAGTGGCATAAAAGAGTGGATTGGTGGGAATCTGGAATCAGCTGGCTGCTGCAAGGATCAGGAACAGTCAGTGCTTAGAGGAGGTGCCTGTGAGAAACATCGAGGAGGTACGAAGCTCTGGTGATATGGAATCCTTGCACCACAATGATAATAGTAAGACAACACTGATATATAAGACAACAG
This sequence comes from Ammodramus savannarum pratensis, assembly GCA_020466415.1. Taxonomy (NCBI): domain Eukaryota; kingdom Metazoa; phylum Chordata; class Aves; order Passeriformes; family Passerellidae; genus Ammodramus; species Ammodramus savannarum. The sequence continues at coordinate 26,489,999 of JAHXMQ010012336.1, read as the reverse complement.
GTGGATGTTCCTGGCAGGCATGGGGGGATGCTCACCTGTGGGGGATGCTCCTGGCACGGGGGAAGGCTGTCCCAAGGAACTGCCAGTGCTGTGGCAGCCCACGAGCCGGCAGCTCCACGTGGCTGCCGCTGTGAGTAAGCACCAGCCCCTCTTCAGGGCCCACGCACATCCTCGGTGTGCTGGAAGTGCCACCAGAGGAAGGGAAGGGAAGGAGGCGGCTCTGATCCGAGATCTGAGCCATCAGCTGTGCCCCCAGCAGGAGCAAACCCTGCCCTCCTCCTCCTTGAACCCATGGAATTGAAACACCTTGCTAGGATGGGGAAAAGGAAGAGAAACGGGTTCATTCTCTCAAGTTCCTGCCCCTTCCTTTTGTCCTCTGCAGCCCCAGGGGCTTTGGGTTTGGCTGCAGCAGCTTCATGGCCAAGTTTCCCTTGTTTTGCTGGAGGAGTGAGCAGATCTTTGACCAAAGGACCAGAGCCAGGCTTCCCTTGCAGGGATGCGCAATTGCCGACATGCTGCCTGTAAAATAATCCAGGAAGGCTTTAGAGAAATGCCTGAGCCTGCAGAGCTACAGACACACCCCGATCCATGGGCTCTTATTTGGCTGTGCAGGAGGGAAAGCAGGACAGAGAAGAGCAATCCAGCATGATGAGGAATCCATCCTTCTTTTCCCAGGAGGAAGACCCAGGTTAGGGGGTGATGATGTGCAGCTGTGCCATGGACTGTTCATGTCCCCCAGGCCATGCACAGCAGCACCAGGGGCTGGGATTGCTCCCATGGGAGCCTGGGCTGGGACAGGGGCTTGGGAAGGTCCTGGAGCACTCCCAGAGCAGGATTTTGGGCTCTGGTGGCCCTGCCCCCAGTGGCTCCTCAAGGAGGAGCAGCCGCATCTGTTTCTGGGGTAATTTTGTTCCCAATTTATCCCCTGTCTCCCGGAGCTATTATAAGCAGGTACAATCTGCATCGCCATTGTTATTCAGATGATGTACAGATAATTTTAACCTTTCTGTTCCATTTGTCAAGGGGCTTTTTTTAGCCTCTGTGCCTGCCAGGCAGAGCTCTGGCTCTCCCACAGCCAAGGCCCCCTGTTTTGCAGCACCAATTTCCCTTGTGAGGGTGAAGCTCTGCCTCTGCACTGCTCTGGGTGTCTTCTCCGTGGCCCCAGATATTTTTAGGGGATTTGGGGAAATGTGCTGGAGGTGGTCATGCACTCAAGCAGCTGCATCCACCACTCATCCAAGCTGGGGTTCCATGGGATGTCCATCACACTTCAAAGGTTTTCAGAGCTTTTGGAACAGCTTATACTTAAAACAGCACTTTGAGGGATGTTAATGCAGCACTTCTAGCCCACTCAGGAGTTCATACTCTCCTCAAACTGTTTCCAGCAGTGCTGCAAAGGCCTCAGAGCTGAAGGTGGCATCACCACCCTGCAGAGCCTTCCCCACAGTCAGGACTGCAGATCACTTTTTTGGCTATAAAATGGGAACTCACTTCCCAGCCTGGAAAAACTGCTGGGCTGTCACTGCATTCATCACCTCGGGAAATGCTCTCAAAGCTGGGCCATCTCCTGGAACTCCACACTTCCCACTGAAAAAACTTCTTATCATTTTATGAGCCAGAGAAGTGAAAAGCAGATCTGTCAGCGTTTGGGAAATAAAGGGAAATTTGCCCAAAGTGAAGGGCAGGATAAAAGCAGTCCCTACTACAGGTGATGTGGGCTTGGTCCTTGCTGTTGTGAAACACACAGGGTAAAGCTCAGCTCAGGGGGGTCCAGAGAAGGTGGCTGCCTTCATCCTCCCCTGAGCTCTTCTTGGCACAGTACAGGGAAAGGAGAGTGTTCTTGAGAAGCCACAAAGCAACCCTGTCACCCCAGCTCAGCCTGGAGGCAGCCACAGGCTGCTGTCTCACCTCTGGCTGACGGAGAACTTGTCATGCTTTTAACAAAAAAAGGAAGATGTGACTTCAGCATCTTTGCTTGACAACTCACCCACAAGCTTTGGACCAGGCAACAGCATCTGCAGCCTCCTGGCATCTCTGGAGTGCAGGCATGGAGGGGTGGCCAAGCTCTTTGGATGCCCCCAAGGCATGGGGGGGCATGCAAAGTGACACCATTCCTGCAGTGACACCGATGTCACCGGGATGCTCTTGGCTTCCCCTGGCCACTTTGCTGCAGTGCCACCACTAACAGCTCCTCAGGCTCCTGGCCCTCCCAGCTCCCCCAGAGCCCAGCACCTGGAAGCAGCCAGGTCTGAGCCCCAGCTAGCCCAGGACAGCTCAAATATCCTCCCTGCCCCTCTCCTCCACACGCCATCCCACATGATGGCAGTGCCAGCACAGACTGTGTGCCTCCCCCTCCCTGCCATGGGGACATTTTCAGGGGTCCGTGACAATACCCAGAGTCCCCACAGCACGGGGAGGGTGCCAATGAGACCAAGCCTGCAGCGCTTCTTTACAACAAGGTTTTATTTTTCTTTCCTTTTGACAAAAAACATTGAGGAGTTGTACATTGTTGGTGGTCAGCTCGGTTCCCCGTTCGGGTCCAAACGAGCAGCTTTATGTTACAACATCCCACCCCAGAGCCTGGGGGATGAAGGCAGACCATCTCCCACCCACCCTCCCTCCCCAGGAGAGACACCAGCCCCACGCCTGGGGGCACAGGAGGATGGCACAGCTGGGCTCTGTGTGCCAGGGCTGCCACCCCTCCTCACACAGCCCCCCCAGGAGATGTGCAGGGCTTCCAACCCAGTCCTAGCGCCCAACTGGGAACCAGTTGCACGCCCCTGGTGAACTCCTGCCTGCCCAGGGCATGTCCTGTGTGGGCAGAGGTTGAAATCCATCCCTCCCTGCCCGTTCTGCCTCCGAGTGGCACAGTCCTGGTGTCCGGGAGGCTGCGGAAATGTCCCGAATTCCACAGAGGAGAGGTTGCACAGCGGCAAAGCCCAGTCCAGCGCCTTGAAAAGCAAGGCACGGGCTGCAGTGGTGCCTCGGGGCCGGTTCGGTTCCCCCCTCGGTTCTCCCGGGGGGTGTTTTTGGTTTCAGAGATGCGCTGTGGAGGTGCCACCGTGTCCCCCGCCTGTCCCCAGCGCTGCGGCTGCTCCGGGAGAGGCAGAACGGGGCAGTTTCGGGCCCTTTCCGGGTGAAAAGGGGCTGTGATGTGTCGCACACAGTTTCTGTACGTTAGTTGAACACAGGGCTGACATGCCAAAGAGCTGCGGTTCGGGCGGTGGCTGTGCCCCATCCTGTGCCACCAGCACCGCTGGCCGGCCCCATGCTCGGGGATGGAGGAAAGAAAAGCGCCCAGAAAGCTGGAAATCCGCATGGAAGGTGCCCCCGCTCGGAGAGCATCGCTGCCTCCCTCCCACCCGCCAGGCACAGACACAAAAAGCCGCCTCCTCCTACCCTCCCTCCCCTCCGCGGGCTCTTACTCAGAGCCCGGCGCATTGTCAGACACCTTTCCGCATTTAGAAGGAGACGATACCGACACCTATATTTAGAGCAGGTACGGCATCGCCTTCCCCTGCCCCCGGTCAGACCCGGCTCCCCCAAATCCCAGAGCTCCGCAGGCTTCGGGGTGAAGCCACGAACGGCTCATGGATGGCTGGAAGGGGACAGGAGGTGCCCGTGTCCCCAGCCACCAAGGGACCTTCCCCAGGGCTGCGCGGGACAGGGTTTGTCCCATGGAGGCAGAGGGGATATGCAGGATCTGAGCCTGTGGAGTTTTTGGATCCCGGGGCAGGTTTGGGAAGCAGCAGAGGGGTCCCCCAGCATCAGGGACCGCTGGAGGCAGGAGGAGCTCTGGGCCCTGGAAAGGGGCACAGGGAGCACTTTGGCCATGGGAAAGGGGGGGGTTGTCCATGCACAAGCCCTGGAGCTGGAAGCCTTCAGAGCCACTGGGATTTGCTTCTCACAAAGCAGAGCTCCCCCAGGGGAGCTTACAAAGCGGTCAGGGCATGGTGTGCACATGCAGGAGCAGGGCACTTGGTGCATCTTCCCATCAGGAGAAGGCATGAGCTACCCAGGATCAAAGCAAAGCCTGGCCAGAGCTGCTGCTCAGCTGGAGAACAGCCCCAGAGACCCAGACCACAACAACCTGCAGCAAAGCAAAGCTGTGGGCAGGAGGAAGGGCAGGGTGAGGGCTGTGCTGCCTTCACCTGCTCATCCCCACCTCCCATCTCCACCCACGGCCACCACACCTGGCCCGAACACACCGAGCATCCTCCAGCCCTCAGGACAAACCCTTCCCTGAGGCTCCAAAGGCACAGCACCCTCCAGCTCCCCAGACCACGCTGGGGCTGACACCAGACACAGCTCACAGCAGAAACACAGCACTGCTTACCAGGATGGGCCACCCATCAGCATGGGCCACCAGCAGCACCTCCCTGGGCACAGCACTGCACCCACTGCATGGATCCTTGAGAGCTGACAGCACTTAATTAGCAGATTAATTAATGACTGGAGCTGGAGGGTGGCCCTGTTCTGCACTGTCAGTGGTTGCAGGAGGGCTGAGCCTCCCTGCTCAGGACACTGCTCCTTCCCAAAGTCTCCCCAGCTCTTGGGTACCCTCCTGCTCCCACACTGGGGCCGTGGGGTTTGCACAGCCAGCCCCCCATGGCAGTCCCTGGAGAGGGCACAGGACATGGCTGCAGGGGAAACTGAGTCAGGGCTGGTCCCAAACCCCAATGCCTGTGCCCGGAGAAAAGATCTTAAAGGTACATCATGCACTCACAACATCTTCACTCCCCTGCACACATGGATATCTTTTTTTTTTCCTGGGAAAAAAAGCAAAGAGGCCTCTGAGAGAGGGGTTTGCCATCACCCCCTTGGCACTGCCTTCTCCCTGGGACAGCTCTGTCCTCATCCCTTGGGCATCCCCCTCCTGCAGGCACCGAGTTGCCCGAGGAGCCCTCGCCACAGCCGTCTCTGAGAGAGAAAATGCAATTCCCAGCGCTGGAAACACCTGGGAGAGGGAGCAAGGTGACATTCCCAATGCTCTGTACAGCAGCCCCCCGGGGAGGCTCAGTCCTGCCCCCACCAAAGCAGGCAGCAGGACCCCAAGGGGCTGGCCAGCATTGTCGGGTGATTAAAACAAATCTATGTATGTGTATATCTTTATATATACAGCATATAAATATATATACACACACACACCCCGTATATACACACACAGGCACACCTAGAGTTCTCCGTATATAAATAAATATATGTCGGTGGGACACAGGGTACATCCGGCAGCACTGAGCCCCCCACCCCCAGTACAAACCAGTTCTGCCCCCTCTGGCAGCCACAGCTGCTCTGCTCTGCCTGGGTGCATCCCAACCCCTCATCCCCTGCCCGCACGGTCACATCCTGCCCCTTAGCCAGGCAGGATGAGACCCTCGGGGAGGGAAGTGCAAAGCCACAGCAGCACAAGCCCAAGCGACAGAGCAAAGGGGGTGCGTCCCTTGCATCCCTTTGCTGGGACTCTCCGGCCGTAGGGAGCAGAAAATCCCTCGGGATGAGCTTTCCGGGGGATCCCTCTGGGGCAGGGAGTGGGGCTGCGGCCAGGGAGGGCTCTCCCTGGTCCCCCAACACACCAACCCGTCCGGGCCGCTCTGCTGCCCATCAAATGCTTCTCTGTGCAGAAAAAAAAGGTGATAATAATAATAACCCAAACTCAGCAGATTTTAATTTTTTTTTTTGCACAAAGATTTTTTTTTTTCCTTTCTTTTCTTTTTCGTAGTGGTTTGTTTTTTTTTTCTCTCCTTTCCGGTCGGTTTGGGGTGGGGGCTTTTTTTGTTTGGTTGGTCGTTTTTTTTTGTTTTGCTTTGCTTTGTTTTGTTTTGTTTTTCGTTTTTTCCCCCTGCGTTTGGTTTTGGTTTTTCAGTTTCATTCCCAGGCGCGGCGAAGAGCATGCATCGGAGAAGGGCAGGGCGGGATGGACGGGGGGCAGCCGAGGCGAGGTCGGGGCGCGGGTTTGAGGCTCGGGGGACAGAGGGGCAGCTTCTAGCACTTGTCATCTTCCTCGGTGTCGCTGAGCACGTCGATGCTGGCCCCGCACATGACGCCTTGCGCCGCGCCTCGCCGCCGCCGCCGGTAGTGCCCGTTGGGCATCTGCCAGCCGTGCCGCTGCGGCGGCGCCGAGCCGATGGTGTTGGAGCGGCCCAGGCTGGTGGCCACGGCCGCCTCGAAGGTGAGCGTCTCCTCCTCACCGCAGTCTGAGGCGTGCGAGTCGTCGTGCAGCGCCAGGTAGGGCTCCGAGATGTAGCGCTGCGGCGTGGACTGCCGGCTCTGCTTGCCCGCCGGAGAGCTGGAAGGTTCCGCCGGGCCTGCCGCGCTGGGATCCAGGCTGGAGGAGAGCAGCGGAGAGCCGCCCTCGCTCTCGTCGGCCGGGGGAGAGGTGTCCCCGGCGTGCCGCAGCATGGAGGCGTAGGACAGCAGGGGACGCGGCTTGGGGGGCACCGGCGGCAGCTGGCGGCGGCCTCGCCGGGGAGTGCTGGTGTCCGAGATGGAGGGGATGGAGCTTTCGCTCAGGGAGCCCATGCCCTGCAAGGCACCGGGACACCGTGGGCAATGCAGGCAGAACCACACACCAAACCACACCAACGATCACCACACCACACCAAACCACACCACACATCACCACACCAAACTACACCACACCACACCAACGATCACCACACCAAACCACACCACACCACACATCACCACACCACACATCACCACACCACACATCACCACACCAAACTACACCACACCACACCAAACCACACCGCACCAAACCACACCACACATCACCAAACCACAGCACATCACACCAAGCCACACCACACCACACTCGGGAAGTGCTCTCAAAGCTGGGCCATCTCCTGGAACTCCACACTTCCCACTGGAAAAACTTCTTATCGCTTCATGAGCCAGAGAAGTGAAAAGCAGATCTGTCAGCGTTTGGGAAATAAAGGGAAATTCGCCCAAAGTGAAGGGCAGGATAAAAGCAGTCCCTACTACAGGTGATGTGGGCTTGGTCCTTGGTGTTGTGAGACACACAGGGTAAAACTCAGCTCAGGGGGGTCCAGAGAAGGTGGCTGCCTTCATCCTCCCCTGAGCTCTTCTTGGCACAGTACCACCACACCAAACCACACCACACCAAACCACATACCACACTACACTGGACTATTCTGGCTACTACTATTGTGCTGGAGTGGAGTAGGGCGGGTACGGGGGTTGGCCCTTCTATAGCAGCTGAGAGTCATGGGTAGAGGCTGAATTGGGTGGATTTTGCCAGAATGAGACCTAGTAGGGGTAGTGTAGGAGTTTGGGAAGGAGTGGAAAGTTGTTGGATTTCTCAGGTGTTTGTGGTGGAAGCCAGTCCACACCACACCAAACCACACCAAACTACACTGCATGTGACTGTGTTCACAGGGGTCCAAGGAAGAGGGAAGAGATGAGGATCTGACTCCATGTTTCAGAAGGCTGATTTATTATTTTATGATGTATATTATATTAAAACTGCACTAAAAGAATAGAAGAAAGGATTTCATCAGAAGGCTGGCTAAGAATAGAAAAAGAAAGAATGATAACAAAGGCTTGTGGCTTGGACTCTCTGTCCGAGCCAGCTCACTGTGATCGGCCATTAATTAGAAACAACTGCATGAGACCAATCACAGATGCACTAGTTGCATTCCACAGCAGCAGATAATCATTGTTTACATTTTGTTCCTGAGGCCTCTCAGCTTCTCAAGAGGAAAAATCCTAAATAAAGGATTTTTCATAAAAGATGTCTGTGGTAACCACGCATCACACTACACCACACCACACCCTTCTCATGTCACGGATATATTTCATGAAAAATCCTCTCATTGGGATCTTTTCTCCTGAGAAGCTGACAGGCCTCAGGAACGAAAGGTAAACAATGGTTTTCTGCAGCTGTGGAATGTGACGGGTGCATCTTTGATTGCTCTCATTAATTAATAGCCAATCAGAGTCCTGCTGTCTCGGACTCTGTAGTCAGTCACAATATTTTATTATCATTCCTTTCCTTTTCTATTCCTTGCTAGCCCTCTGATGGAATCCTTTCTTCTATTTTTTTAGTATACTTTTAATATATCATTTAATAAAATACATATCATAAAATAATAAATCAGCCTTCTGAAACATGGAGTCAAGATTCTTGTCTCTTCCCTCGTCCTGAGACTCCTGAGAACACCACCACACACTCCCCACATCCTGAGCTTTTTTGCCTTTATTTTGTGAAAAATCTCTTCGCTGGGATTTCTCCTCCTGGCAAAGATGAGAAGCCTCAGCTTCTCCATGTTTTGCTGCTTTGGAACGTGATTGAGAGAAGCATTTACCCAGTGTGTGAATTGTTTTAACTTAATGACCAATCCCAGTCCAGCCGTGTCGGACTCTCTGAGTCTGTCACAGGTTTTCATTATGCATTCTTGTTTTAGCCTTGTTCTGATGTATCTTTTCTCTTTCTTTAGTATAGTTTTAGGTTATAATTTTTAAAATATAATATAATAATGTAGTAAACCAGCTTTCTTAGAATATGGAGTCAGACTCATCTCTCACCTCATCCTGGGGATCTCAACACCACAACACCTGTGGAAGCTGCCTCTGTCTTGAAAGGATCATTCTGCACCATCCCTGCCCCACGAGCTCATCGTGTTCTGTGGCTTCCTCACAAAGAGAAGCACATGGGCAGGCACTGATGTCCCTGGTGACCAGTGACAGGACCCAAGGCGACAGCATGAAGCCATGCCAGCGGAGGTTTAGGTTGGATATTTGGAAAAAGTGCTTCACCCAGAGGATGGCCAGGCATTGGAAAAGGCTCCCCAAGGAAGTGGTCACAGCACCAACACTGACAGAGCTGAAGATGCTTTCAGACAATGCTCTTGGGCACATGGTGGGATTCTGAGCTGGACTCGATGACTCTCGTGCTCTGTTCCAATTTAGGATTGATTCCATGCTCTTGGCGGTCAAAAGCAAAAAGCCCTCCCAAACCCACCCTAGATAGAGCTGACAGCTCGCCATGGGTGGCATCTCCATGGGTGGCATCTCCATGGGTGGCTTCAAGCTCACTCAAGCACTGGCCCCTCCAGGCTGGCACACCTGACCTTGGCAGGGAGCGGATGCCAAAGCAGCGAGAGGATCAGCATGACATCCACCCCTGTCCCCAAATACTCTGCAGGGATCTCAGGAAACACAGAGATGCCACCAGCAGGAGATGAGACGGTTCAAACCTCCCAGAACCGGGGCTTATCTTCCCGTTTTTCCTTTATGCTTAGGAAGGGATCCCTGTCACCCACCTGCCTGCTGGGTGTCTGTGACCTGCCCTCGCTGGGTGACCGTGACTCGCGCCGCCGCTCTGGTGACTCCTCCTGTGCCTGGGGACTCCTCTCCTCGGAGTTGCAGCGGGAGATGTCCGGGGACAGCAGGTGCTTGCGCTCTTTGGACCGGCCCCGCTCCCTGCCCGAGCGGTGCCCCTCGGACCGGTGGCCTGCAGGACACCCCCGTCAGGTCAGTCCCCAGCACCACCCCTCTGCAGCAGCTCGGCTCCACAGGGGTTTCTTGGGGGTGTTTTTGGGCTCACCCGAGTCGGCGTTGAGGCGCCGGGCGGACAGCTGGAGCGAGGAGTGGTAGCTGCGCCGGCGGGACTTGTAGGTGTTGTCGCTGCTGCGCTCCATGGAGAACTCATCCAGCCAGGAGCTGTTGGGCCGCTTGTCCCGGATGGTGGAGAAGGATCTTCGCATGGAGCTGGTGTCTGTCACCACCTGCAAGCAACCCCGGCCAGCCGGGGACAGCATTAGTGCCAGGCAGGGCTGGGGGACAAGAGGGATCCGTTCGTCCCCACCACCGGGATGGCCACGCTGTGGGATGGGGAAATTTGGGGTGGGGGGCAGCCAGCCTGAGGACAGCCCCCCAGATAACCTCTGCACAAAGCAGGGGTGGGAGGGAAGCGGGGTTTGGCCTCAGAGCTCGTGGGCTGCCCTTCCCCAGCGGGCTGGAGCTGTGCTGCACGGGCAGAGCCAAGCCCAGGGGATGGGGGAGAGCAGCAGCACCTCCTGCTCGGTGTGGGGACACAGAGGGCACCAGAGCATTGCTGCCTCCCCAGCATCCCTCCCCACTGGGAAAGCAGGGTCAGGAGGAGCAATCCTTGAAAAGATTGTTGGCAGAGAGAGGTCCCCCAGTGCCCTTTGCTCTGGGTTCATTTTTCCAGCTGCCACTGCTTTTCCACACGCGTCCCTACTCTTCCTTTATTCCCACATCCCCAACCCTTTCCCTGAACTCATTCTTTATCTCCCCACTCATGCTGTTGTTGTATCTTCCCTTTCCTTTTCTTCCTGCCTCCCATGCTTCTCCTTCCTACCTTCTCCCCTCGTTACACCCTGTGTTTTCACATGTTATGGGGAAAACATCACCTCCTTCCATACTTCCTTTGCTTAGTTCTAGCAGCTCTCTGCCACTGCAGCCTCAGGCTGTTCTCCATCTCCTCTCACCTTTCCTGCTCCCATCCCCTCCTTCTGGTCCTCTCCTTTGCTGCTGAATGACCAAGAAAGCCCATGAGACAAAGCCTCCCTTTGTCTTCACACCCTCACAAAGAGCCACACCAGGAGCTGGTGCCTGCACCAAGGTGAGACAGCAGAGCCAGAGACTTCACAGCAAACACCAAACCCCAAAAAACATCTGTGTCTGGGGGGAGGCTGAGCACAGGACAGAACAACAGAGAAACCAGGCAGACAGATGAGGAGGTGAGACGTGGCCTGGGCTCCCCTGGACAGACAGAGCACGTGTTGGGACGATGGCAAAGGACAGAGAAGGCTTTTCATCACCTGTGGTCCTCTGACAGCTGGGCTGGGGCTCCTCAAACCTCAGCCAGTGCCCAGGGCTGCAGGAAAGGAGGGGGACAACATGATCCTGGACCTCCCCCACGAGCCTGGAGATGGATCCCCCAGGCTGCTCTCTGCTGCCAGCATCCCCCTTGTAGGGCACCAGCAGCTCTCCTGCTTGTGCAGCACCCAAAGAAGGGGAGAAGCTCCGGTGTCAGGGTGCTGGGAATGCCACAGGGCTCAGCACAGAGAAGCCTCAGCCTTATCTGGCAGGCTTTGATCACCTGTGGGGGCTTTGCTTGGTTTTACCTGGGGATCCACAGTGAGACGAGGCATGGAGGAGGCCCTCCCAGAGACAGCGTGGTCCTGAGTGTCCACGGGAAGGTAGCTGCCACGGTTAGAGGGCTGCACTCTTTGAAACTCCCTAACCTCTGGCTCCTGGAAATAAACACACAGCCAAGCTCTTGGGATGGGCTTGGAGCAGGGCAGCACGCTGCTTTGGCCCTCTTGGCAGGGGACAGCCCTGCTTGCTCAGCCAGGGACACAATTTAAGTTGGCCAAGAACAGGTGGTAAAACACTAGCACAGGTTGCCCAGAGAGGTGGTGGATTCTCCCTCCCTGGAAGTGTTCAAGGGCAGATTGGATGGGGCTCTGAGCAACCTGATCTGGCTGAAGACATCCCTGCCCATGGCAGGAGGGTTGGGAATAGATGAGCTTTAAAAAGTCCCTTCCAGCCCAAACTATTTGATGATCCTATAAAAAACAGAGTCCAAGCCAGTAGAATTCATCACATTGCCACTGAAAAATACCCTCCAGTGCACAGTGCCCAGGTGAGCCCTGATGTGGTGCTTCATGGCCAGCTGCCCTTGCACCTCTACAGTGACAGTGCAAACCCTGCCTGGGCCTGGGGACACCCTGACTGCTCAGGGTTTAACTCCAAAGGGACAAATGGATAGGATTTTCAAAAACAAGTCTTCCTGGCCACATCCCTGTTAAAAAAGCACACACTGCCCACAGCACTTAAATGCTTTGGTTAATTCCCAGATTTTGGGGGACTCTGTGGATGTTCATGTTCACTCACGGTGTCGATGAGACGGGCACAGAGCGACACTGGAGGTCACTGGGAGGTGACTTTATGGGGGCAGGGGGGTCTGATGTGCCCCCTCCCCACGTGGCTGGAGTGGCCAAGGCAGGGGACACCTGCCTGTGTCATACACAGGTGACACAGAGCTGCAGACCCTGGGGACACAGGCTGGGGACACAGGGCGGTGCCACACTGTGCCGGGTGGCACAGGAATGCAGACATAGAGAGATGTGTGATATATAGAGATGTGTGATATATATAAATATGTGAGATATATATATATACACACACAGACAGACAGGAGGCCAGGGAGGGCTGCTCCTGCTGGAGACAGTTTGACAGCTTGGCTGGGGGGACTGGGGACAGCACCACTGACAACAAAATGGACACGAAATCCAAAAACATCAGATACCATCACTCAGCACGGGGTAACCCACTGACATGAGTGCTCAGTGGAAAAAATAGCCTGTGGAGAGAACGATATTTTACTGCAGCACATTGCTCATGGTTCTCACCCCAAAAGCACTTGTGCTGCCTGGCCCCACAGGTCAGGGCAGGTCCAGGCATGGCTGTGTCCCCAGTGCCAAGGCATCCAGGGATATTTGTCCCGTATTGGATCTGCTGCCATCCCTGAGCTGTGCTCGCTCCCCACACCTCCCCGTGCCCACCAGCACCTGTGCTGGGGCTGCAGAGGAGCAGTGCATGACTTTACCAGGGACTGGTGCTCCTGGAACTGCTCCTGGGCTGGATCCATGCACGCTAGCTGGAAGATCTCCTGTGGTGAGAGCGGGCTCAGCGAGGGGTACCCGCCTCGGCTGCTCCTGCAAACACAACCCAGCTTCAGGGAGGCCACCACCCTGAGACCACCCCTCCTGCAGCTGGGGAGCCCCCTGCCTGCCCCCCCAGGCTGCTGAGACCCCGTGTTTGAGCAAACATCGAGTTCCCTGGAGAGCTGAAGTGGTGCCCCAAGGCAGGAGAGGACAGCAGTGCCCCGAGTCCTGCAGCAGCAGTGGGACATCCCAAGGGCAGTGACAGAAACCCTTATCAGCTCATTCCCACCAGACAGGGTGCTGGAATCCCCTGCATTGCTCAACAGCTCCTGGGGTCCAGCTTCACCCTTCCTGCAGGAGCACCCACAGACCCCTGGCCATCCCTTGTCCCACCCTGGCTGCTGCTGGCGATGCTGACACACACCAGGTACCTGGAATCCTGCAAAAGCTTTGTGCCAGGAGATTCCTGCCTGCTCCCAGCAGATATTTAACCCTTTCTGCAGCCCAGTGCCAGCTCGAAGAAGGAAAGAGGGGCTGCAGGAGCAGGGAAGTGGCAAGGCAGCACTCACAGGCCCGAGAGGGTGTCCTGCTGGAGGTACGGCAGAGCCTTGGCATTGGAGATGATCTCCTGGGGCAGAGAGGACGGCTCCATGCGCTGGAACATGGGGGCATTCTTCTGCATTGGGAAAAGGAAGAAACTGAGCCTGTAGGAAGCATGGATGAGCACCCATTGCTTCCCCAGCCAAGCTCCCACCACTCAGAGAAAGAGGACACCATGCTCATGCTCCCTGTCAGGGACTGAGGATGACCACAGACGCACATTGTAGTCCCCTCACCCAACCTGAGCTGTTGTTTTCACCCCAGCTGGCTGCATGTTTGGGTTGAGAAGGAGAGAGGGTGATCTGAACATCCCTGTCCTGCCCTGGCTGAGCCTCACCTGCTCCTCCAGCTGCTGCCGCTGCTTCTTGGCCTTGCTCTGCTTGTAGTAATCCATGATCATCATGGCTGCATATATTTTCCCAACAGTCAGGTCAGAGGCTGGGAGCATGAGAGGGAACAAAATGGGGTCACTTGTGTTGTAAGATAAGGCACTGATGTGGATCTTGGGAAGAGCCCTGCTCTGGGATACCCTGGTGACCCTCAAACTCTTGTCATCACTTTAAAAATAGAGAATGCTGAGCACCCAGACACTCCCCATGGGGATAAAATAGATGGAGATGTTTGAAATCATCACCACCCTCAGCCACCAAGGCACACATCCTCATCATCTCATCAGGTGTGCTCAGCCTCCCTCCCTGCTGTGCTCCAAAGAGCAGTCACAGGAGACCGTGGCTTTGGCAGGAGTAGATCCCTGCAAACTGGGGGCTTTTCCAGAGAGCTCCCAATCAGAATGAGGCAGAACAAGGCAGAACAAACCCTTCTCCACTTCTCCTTGAGCTGGGGATGGGTCTGGCCAGTCCCCACCTCTGGCCAGTTCCCACCTCCCTTTGGGAAGAAGTTGCTGTTGGGATGAAGGGAGTTTGAAAGCAATGACAGCTCCCCCAGAGACTCACTTTTTGGCATGGGTACCAACAGGTCCAGCATCTTCTGGGAGAGGTGAGGCCAAATGGTCAGGATCTCCTTTTGAAGCTCGGAGTCCAACTGCTGCCAATCTGCACCACCTTCAAGAGCAGGGAGCAAAAACGGCCCAAACACATCAAACCTCAGCACCAGGGTCCAACCAGCCCCCCTTTCCCATCCTGCAGTGAGGTTCCACCTCAGCATCCATCTCTCTGGGCTGGGAGGGCCACCTTGCATCAGCCAGCCTGGTCTCCTGTTCCCACAGGGAAACCTTCCTCCCATCCCCTCCATATGTGCCTCCATCTCCCCATCCCCTGCCCTCCCACTCAAAGCTGCCACCTTCAAGCTTGCCTTGGGTCCGTCTCTGCAGCTCCCATCCCACTCCAGCCCACACACACCTGCTGCTGCCCCACTTTCCTTGTGCTGGTGAGCAGATCATGTGCTGGTGGAAGAGCAGCTCTGCTTGAGAAACCCAGAAATGCTCAGTGAGGCTGTGCATGGGGAGCAGAGTTCTCTGGCCAGGGCTTTGCTGAGCTTAGCAAGCCCCAGGAGCACCAGAATCTGTCAATGTGCCCCAGCAGGGCCACCCAAGTACAGGGGCAATTTGGGTGGGCTGTAGGACACCTAGGTTCAAATCTCTGCTTTGTCTGGAGGAGTTTGAACCCATCCTTGCTGTCTGAGCACTGGGCTTTGGATGACATCTCACCCTGGGTTGGGTTTTCTCCCAACAGCTGAGCTGTTCCTAGGGGATGTTTTATTGAAAATGCCATGTTTCTGCAGGAAGTTTTTGATCTGATGAATCACAGCCTTTCCAGTAACAACAACAAAGGAGGTTTTCCTACTCTGAACATTTTATCCTCCCTGAGAGACAGAGAGGTTTCTTTTCCCCACAGCCTCAGGAAGCCAAGCACGTCTTTCCCATCCTTGGTTTGGGTTTTTACATGGGGAGGAAGGGGAATTCTCTCTCTCCTCCATTACACAGTGGACATTGAGCTGTTTCTTTTCTCTAGAAACAGCTTCTGATGAAGAATTCTCTACCCCTTTCCTAAAGAAACAGATTTTTTTTTTGACAGAAAGTGGCAGAAATTTGCCTGTTCAATGTACTTGCTCCCATCTGCCTGCATCCAGGCTCTGGATCCCAAAGTAGCTGTGAGGTCCTCAGCCCAGCCAAAGAGAAAGGGACTTTTTTGAGAGGTGATAGGACAAGGAAAAAGGATTTTAAGCTGAATGAGTGTAGATTGAGCTTGGATATTAGGAAGAAGAAAGGGACTTTTTTGCGAGGTTGTAAGACAAGGAAGAAGGATTTTAAGCTCAGTGAGGGTAGATTGAGCTTGGATATTAGGAAGAAATTCAGAAGCTGGTGATGCCCAGAGAAGCTGTGGATACCCCATCCCTGGAAGTGTCCAAGGCTAGGCTGGATGGGTGTTGGGAGCTGTGGGATGCGGGGTGGGACAGGATGATCTTTAAGGCTCTTTCCAACACAAACCCATGCTGAGATTGCACAAAAGGACTACGATCGGTCTGCAAAGGGTTTCAGAGTGCCTCTCTGTGGCACAGGCGTTACCTTTGGCAATTTTGATGTCCAGGGCCGTGCGGATGAGGGCCATGAGGGTGGAGGTGAAGTGGACTGTCATGTCCTCGGCCACGGGCATGTTCATCAGCACCAGTCTCTGCGCAAGAGAGAGAAGAAAACAGCGGACGGAAAACAATATCGAAAAACACATCGACCAGGCTGGAGGAAAAGAAATTAAACATTAAACAAAAAAAGGGGGGTGGGAAAAAAAAAAAGAATCAAAATTAAAAAAATAAATAAATTAAAAAAAAAAAATAAAAAGCAACAAGGAGTGTCAAAACAGCACAGCCAAAAAAGAAGGGCGAGGATCACCCCACCAGCCCCCCCACCTCCCCGGCTCCTTCCACCCCAGGACACCGGCTCACTGCCTTCCAGGGCTCCTCCTGCGCCACAGGAACGGCCCCTGAGCCCCCCGCCCCACGTGCCACAGCAGCCCCCGGCACTTTTTTGGGAAGACACACCCCATCCATCAGGGATGCAGGCATGTGGGATGTGCGGGAGGGGAGGCGGGCTCAGGTTTCCGTTCCCGAGGGGTTTGGCTTTCCAGCTCTCAACCCTTCCCAGCTGGGGCAGGGGAGAGGAGGGTCCCTAACCTCCAGGGACTTCAGATGGGCTGGATATTCCTCTAGCATGCTACATCCTGGCACTCCCTTTTTGCGTCTTTCAGAGATGAAGTTTGCCAGCACATGCAGGGGGGTTCCAAATTATCCATGGGTGGGGAAGGGAAAGGAAGGGAAAGGGGAGGGTGGAAAAAGTGCAGAAGGAAAGAGAAAAGGGCAACCAAGGCAGGTTAGACACGCCATGCTCCTTCCCCACCCTGGCAAGGCGGGGTGCAGACCGAAGTGACCAGATCCACTTTCCAGAGAGTATATTTTGCTTTGTGAATACCTTGGGTTGGCCCTTCCCTGCCCATTCCTGTTCACCCAGCTTCTCACGTCCCTTTCCTGCTTTCAAGCCTCTCTTTTTCCCCCTGGAAAGGTGTGAGGGTGGATGTATGCTTGTGAGAGCCTGAGAGGGTGGAAGCATGTTTGGAAGTGTGCAGGAACCCAAAAGTGCTATCCCTGCTAAAAGGCCAAGAAAAACCCCAATTTCCTCCTCGACAACAGATCCTCCTGTAGCTTTGGGCCTTGTCCTGGCAGCTGCTGCCCTCAGAAAGCCACACAGCTCCCACTGCACATCCTCCATGGCTTCCCATGCTCCTGATCCATGATCCTGATTTGCAGCTGGGACCTGACTGACAGCCACCACTGCAGGAGGGACAACTCAGAGCTGCCTTTGGAAGGCCTCTGGCTTTGCCTTCCACAAGCAAGGGAAAGGGACAGCCCCTGCTAATGGTCCTGGCTCCTCACACACAGCAGGCCTGCTCCTATAGGATTTGGGATTTGAGAATTGGGATTTGTCCCCACTGCCCACCTGCTTCCCATCTCCATGAGCTTCTGCACTGGCTGGGATCAGGATGGTTCCAAGCCCGTGGGCATGACCTCCTGAGGACATTTCACCCTCCTTAACTGTGCTACAGAGCTGTTCCTCACCTCACGTCCTGCAGCCCTCCCAGTTCCACACTAGCGCTGATCCTGCCCCTCCTTTTCCCCTGGGAGCTGTGAGTGACCACGGCAGTGTCACACAGGTGGGTACCAGCCAGTGTGGCCAGGGCTCGTGTGGGCACACTGAGACAGCTCTGAGCTGCCTTTGGAAGGCCCCTGGCTTTGCCTTGCACAAGGCTTGGACAGCCCCTGCTGATGGTTCTGGCTTGTCACACAGAGCAGGCCTGCTCCTGTGGGATTTGGGATTTGTCCCCACTGCCCACCTGCTTCCCATCTCCATGGGCTTCTGCACTGGCTGGGATCAGGATTATTCCAAGCCCCTGGGCACAAACTCCTGAGGACATCTCACCCTCCTAACTGTGGCCTCACCTCACCTCCTGCAGCCCTCCCAGTTCCACACTAGTGCTGATCCTGCCCCTCCTTTTCCCCTCGAGCTGTCACTGTCACACACTGTCACACAGATGGGGACCAGCCAGCGTGGCCAGGGCTCCTGTGGGCACACTGGGACAACTCTGAGCTGCCTTTGGAAGGCCTCTGGCTTTGCCTTGCACAAGCAAGAGAAAGGGAGAGCCCCTGCTGATGGTCCTGGCTCCTCACGCAGAGCAGGCCTGCTCCTGTGGGATTTGGGATTTGTCCCCACTGCCCGCCTGCTTCCTATCTCAATGGGCTTCTGCAGTTGGATCAGGATGGTTCCAAGGCCCTGGCC
Organism: Ammodramus savannarum pratensis; assembly: GCA_020466415.1. Lineage (NCBI taxonomy): Eukaryota > Metazoa > Chordata > Aves > Passeriformes > Passerellidae > Ammodramus > Ammodramus savannarum. Next base: position 26,471,957 of record JAHXMQ010012336.1, on the reverse strand, counting down.
ACCAACTCCTAAGGACATCTCACCCTCCTAACTGTGGCCTCACCTCACTTCCTGCAGCCCTCCCACTTCCACACTAGTGCTGATCCTCCTTTTCCCCTGGAACTGTCATTGTCACACACTGGGGACCAGCCAGCGTGGCCAGGGCTCCTGTGGGCACACCAGGATCCCCAGGAGTGAGCCAAACACACGCTGGACACCCCAACAAGTCCCCAGCTCCCCACCTCCCGCTGTGGCCCGGCTCCTGCAGGGCTCTGACCCCCAGAGAAGGAAGGGTTGATCTACCTTATAGGCCACTTTGGAAGGACATCTCTTGCCGAGGCCTAGCGGTGGTGACATAAGAGTCAGCATTTCATACATCTCAGTGTAATGGATTCGGCCACTGCTCATGGAGGGGGAAGGGGAGGGAGGGAGATGCAGAGAGAGGAGGCATTCCCAGAGAGCGTAAAAAAAAAAAACAAAAACGTACGAACGGAAAAATAGTACAGGAAAAAACAGGAGAGAAGAAAAAAAAACAAACAAAAGAAAAAACAAACGGACAAACAGGAAAAGAATAGGAAACCCGTTAATCAAGGCAAATCATACATGAGAGACTGTCCTGATGTGGATTTATAGCACTGCTCACACAGACCCAGGAATGCTGGCAGAAAGCGACTCACCCCTCTCCTCTCTGCTGCTGGCCTCAAGCGCCTGTCTCGCTACCAGCCTGGGACGAGTCCTGTGCTCTGAACCCCTCTGCTAAAGCCCTCCACGAGCCCCCACCTCGTCCCACAGGTTCCAGGGCTGTGTGCGAGTGGTATAAATCAGATACACGGCACTCGAGCCATGGGTTATTGCAGATAAGGGTGCCTTGCACCGCGGCGCTCCGTGGCCTCCGGAGCCTCTTCCCTCCCGGGGGTTGCCTGGTATTTGCTTGGCATGGCCACCTAACCCATAGCCAAAGGCTGTGTATCCCCAGCTGGTGGGGTCTATGCAATTGGGAGGCAGCATCTTGCATAGAAGGCAGTGGGCCAGGGTCACTTGTCACAGGAAGATGCCCAGTTGCTTCCGTCTGGCTCTGCGGATGGAGCACTTCCCCACCATGCAGCAGTGCAAAAAAAGGCATGCTGAATCGGCTGGAACAAAAAAAACGGGAGGAAAAGTTGGGCATGCCATGCTCCCGCCCTGGCTCTCTCCCACATGCGGCTGCAAGTTCCACCAGGTTGGAGTTTAAAGAGTCTCAGCAGAGGCAGCTGTTTGGGCCTTCCAACATTTGGGGTTGGTTTGGGTTCCCCACGGGAGCAGTTAGGGTGGGATTTCCCTCCCTCCTCCCCTCCTTGCACTCCTCTGCTCCATAAGGACCTGCCTGGGATTGCTGAGCAAGGAATGCCACCAAAGATTGGCCACCCCAGGCTGGGGTAGCTGGGCTGTGCCTGCCTCTCTCTGCACATCCACATCTTCCAGGGATCCTGGGCTTGCTCACCTCTTCTTCCCCTTGTGCCAGGACCCCACCCTGCCACTGTGAGGTTTGGGATGGTCAAATCACCTCATGATACCAAAGGCATCCACCCTCACTGCCAGACAGGAGCCCATCTCAGCCGGGAGAGAGGGCACTGCTAAAAAATTAAGGATGCCCATGGGATCTTGGCTTCTTCCCTAGAATGTGGTGAGAGCAGTGTGGAAAGGGGAGATGAGGTCTCCTCAGGGTTTGGAAGCAGCCCCCTGGTCAAAAAGGCCCCTACCAAGATAAATCCTGACACTTCAGGTGTGAACAGAACTGGTGACAGGAGCTGTTTGAGGTGCAGACACCCCAAAAGATGGTTGATAAGAGCTCTGGAGAATGATGAGCAGGATGATCAAG
>JAHXMQ010012336.1:26433478-26470020 GCA_020466415.1 Ammodramus savannarum pratensis | reverse complement strand
GGAGTTCATTGTCCAATTACAGCTCCAGCCCATGCAGTCCCAACCTTCTTGTTTTTCTCTCTTCAGCCCACGGTGTTTGTGCTCTTGGTGCTGAGATTTGGATCATTTGTCCTTGGTTCCCAGCTGGAGCAGGAATTGTTTTGTCTCCCATCCCCTCGCCATCCCCTCATATGAAGCCCAGATCCACACACTAAAGCAGCACAGAATCTGAAAAATATAAAATCTCAAACCTGAGGCCTCAAGATGACTCCTAAGGACTGGTGCACACCCAGGATGGGGAATCTGACCCATCCATCCGTGTCTGGACAGAGATGTGTCCCATGGCTACAGAACAAGGTGGCCACCAGGGATTAAATCATTCATTATTCTGTGATTTTGTGATTCTGTAAACCCTGTAAAACCACCAGGCATTAATGGCTTGGCCTGGGAGAGGCCTGTGAGTAGCAGAGGAGGAAATGAGGGAGACAGGACATCTGTCCTCCTGTGGTTAGGAAATAAGTGCTGTGCCCCACAGGCTGTAAGGAAGGGAACAGCAGGAGTGCTGTGAGAGCACAATCAGGAAGAGGTGAAGTTATTTTCACCTCACAGGGATATCTGCTGTGGAGCATTCACCTGGCAGGCAAGGCAGGCTCACTGAACTGAAAGGTGTCTGCAAGCTGACTTGGCATTTTGGGATCTTGGCAAGATGCAACATCCACATGGATTTTTATTTTTTTTCCATCTTTTGGGACTTGTTCCAGGGCAATCGGAACTCCTGAAAATTTCCTGTTCTTGAAATATCTCCTGCACAGGGAGGAGGAGACTGAGGTAACACAAGGTAGAGATGGGGATGGGGATGTCTCTCCCACATGACAACAGAAGCTGTTCTCAGCACTCTTTGCTTCCTCCTCTCCCTGGATTTATCCACCTTCACTGCTCTGCCCATCCACAGCCAGCAGAAATCCGATTGCTCTGAGACTCCCTCTTCCAAGGAAGCATCAGCAGAGAAGAGAGGAAAGACTCCAAGAAGCCTTTCCTAGAACAGATGATCCCATCTGAGATTCTTGCAAGAAATCTGTTCCCAAATCCAACTTCCTAAATGAGGTGACCAATCATCCAGGCCTTGTGTTCTTTGTGCTGCTTTGCCTCTGGCAAAACCATCCCCACGTCCAACTGTGGAGGGTGGCAGAGCTGTTCCAGGGGTGGCATCTGGAAGGAAAGCCTTCCTGATGTTTCCAGAAGGATGTGGTGACTGCAGCACGCTGCAGCAAGGAACCCTCCTCCTCTGCAGAGGCAAGAGCCAGGGCTGGGCTTGTCTGAGCTCCCTCGTGCACCTCAGGAGCCGTGAGGGATGCAGGAGGAAGAGCAAGCTCTGTGATTCATCCTTTTGTGCCACAGGCACAGACAAAGGTGTCATGGCACTTCAGAGAACGCAGCAGATGTGGGATTTTGCTCAAGTGTCACCCCAAAATAATTTTTTTTAAAAAAACCCTTCAAGTCAGAGAGATACGAAGAGACTAAATCGCTGCCCTGGACTCAGGGCTGGTGTCAGGACCCAGGACATCCCTCTGGCTGTCCTGAGCAGCCCAGACCCCTGCCAGGGGGCCCACAGACCCTGGCACAGAGCACAGAATGCCCCTGTGGGTTTGATTATGACCCGTGGAGCAAGTTACCAACCTTGTATGAAAATCAGCAAGCCACAACAGTTTAAGTAGAATATTAGTGAAGTTATCACAGAGTAGAAAAGTAGATTTTAGAGTTTTTGGTATGGAAGTTCAAGAGGCAAGATGGAAAGAACTAGGTGTGTCCAGCCTTTCTCCTTCTTCTTCTTCTTCTTGGCCTCCATCTTCTGCTGTGATGTTGGCACTTGCAGATTGGTTTAGAGTAGAAGCTCACTGTCGAACATAGGTGATAGGTATTAGAAAGTAATTGTAAATATTGTAAACGTAGTTTTTAGTATAAAGACGTAACACCGCCCCAAGGGCAGGCAGAATGCCTTGGGCTGTCTTGCTGAGCTGACCTCAGCAAGCCAAGAGAAAATTATTTATAGATAAGATACAATAAACAACCTTGAGACCGAGAAATGAAGAGCCCTGACTCCTTCTTCAAGTGCTGGGCTGGGAAAAGAGACTTTCCAACTTTTCTGGAGTTCACTCTGACCAGCTGGAGATCCCGACAGGCCAGCAGCCAGGAGCTGAGCTCAAGGGAGAGGAGCTGCCAAGCTCCAGAGGTGTCACCATCTCCCAGGCAGATCCAGGCAGCTGTGTGCAAGCCTAGCAAGAGTCCCGCTCCTCAGTGACTGTTTGTCCTGCAAAGTGCCACCCTCGAGGGCAAGGCTGTTGGGACAGCACAGCATCCCCCAGGGACAGGGGTCACCTCCTCATCCTCCCTGTCCAAAACAACAGCAAAGTCCCCAACAAAACCCTCCCAAACCCCTCGTTGTCCCCCCACGAGATGCCTGGAGGAGTCGAGCAGGGACGGTGGCATTTGGGCTGGCGCCCCTCGGGGCTCTCTGCGCCGCTGGAACCAGGGCTGGGGGGCTTTGCTGGGGGGCACAATTTGTCACAACCCACGCCAGGAGGCTCTGAGCCCCCTGATGCCTCCCCTGGCGGGGAACAGCTGCTGGCTCTGGGAGGCAGTGGACCTCTTTAAACTCGGAGGAAAGCAAGGTCAGGGTTCCCTGGGGAGGCGCGGTGGCAGTGGAGCGGGGAGCGGGGTGGATGGTGTGTCCCGTGGCCAGGCTGTGGCGGAGGACTGGGAGGCAAACCTTGCACGCCACCCTGTAGGGGCAGTTCTCTCCTAGGCCCAGAGGAGGCGAGATCACCCGTACTAATTTGTACATATCCTTATACGAGATCCTGCCGCTGCAAAGGAAGCACAGGTGGGTTAATAGGACACTGAGAGGGTGGAGGGGAGGGTGGAGAGCTTAACGGGGGGATGCTGGGGCTGTCTGTGGGGCCAGACCCCCAGCTCTTCTCCTTCTGGCTCTGTCAGACCCAGAGAGGAGAAAAAGCTGTGAGCATCAGCTACTGCCTTTTCCACCACGAGAGCTCGCTCTCATCTCCTCACACTGTCCCATCCTCACCCTGGAGAAGGACAGTTTTGGTGGTGAGCCCTCCTCGTTGTGCCCCTGACCCCTGGGCCTGGTGGGATTTTACACAGGGTGAGCCTGCAGCTTGGTGGAGTTCTAAGCCATGGAGCTGTGCCCCATCACGTCACCAGAGCCCCTGTCCTCACACAGCCAACCCTCTGAGAGCCACAAGGTCCCAGTGGGGTTGGCAGCTGAGCCACTCGTGCCTCCAAGATCTGGGGAACCTGAGACAGGGAAGGATAATGTGACCAGCTGCTGGCTGTGGCACCTGGCTGTGGCTCTGCAGTCCACTCCTGTGCTCTGACCACCAGCCCAGCTCTGCCAAGGGTGCACATTATGAGAAGCAAACCTCCCCAGACACACACACCCCCCCTTTCCTCCCAGGGAAGCACATCTGGCCAGATGCAGCCATCCCAGGATACAGCCGTATCCTCCGGCACCGCGGGGACCAGGAAGCAGCCGAGGCACAGAGCTGGCAGGAGGGGGTGCAGGATGCTGAGCTCCCCACTCTGCTCCAGCCCAGAGCCCCTGGGGAAGCGTGGGGTGGAAGTGCTGAGGTGCAGCTGCTGCAGCCTCCCGGGCATCCTTGGACAAGCTGGGAGGGAAACCAGGCGGGGAGGCAAAGAGCAGTGTCACCATCCGACCCCAGGCGCTTTTGCCTCTGGTTTCTTTCTCCTCATCCTCTCCCATCCCCTCTCCATTGCTGGCCAGAAGTGAAGAACCAGCCAGACCCCAAACCCCATCCCTGCTCCCCCCTGGTGCTGGGTGTTGTCCCCAGGAGAGCTCCGTGTGCTGTCGGGATGCGCTGGGAGCTGTTGGGATGTACTCACCCGTTCCTGGCCTGGCACAGGGGCCGGGGCTGTCAGACTGTCTCCTGTGTCCCCTAAGCACTGGCTACAAGCATGGCTTGCTCAGCAATCAGAGGGGCACATGGCAGGGACAGGACAGCTCAGGCCTGTTTTATAGTGGCTCCATCATGGGCCATCATAAACTGGCCACAGGCCACCACCAAGTGCCCAGTGTGAAGAAACCCATCCCAAGAGCCACCCCACAGCAAGCAGCTAGGAGTTTCACTGCTCCACCTCCTCTCCTTTCTCTGGTTGCACCTGATATTGAGCATAAAAAAAAACCTTGGCTGGGGCTGGTCTCCTGGGGCCAGGACATGGAGGCAAAGGGAGTGTGAGGGGTGCCAAGGCCAAGAGTTAAGATGGCACAGCCTCTCTGCAGTGGTGGATCATGGCCCCATGGAGTCCCTGGGCTCTGGAAGGGGCCACACGAGGCATCCTGGTGGGGCTGGGGCTGAGTGAGGGGCAAATACATTCCCAGAGCTGCCACAGGTCCCCCATTGCTCTAGGGATGCTAGGGACCATCCAAGGAGGAGGAGCAGTGGAGAGCAAGGCCTCTGCAGCAGCAGCAGCAGCAGGAGGAGCAGAGCCAAAATCTACCAACCCAGGGTGTGTATGGGCCCTGTGAGCCCCCACCACTGCTGGGAACAGGCTGTGCCTCCAAACAGGAGCCCTGCTCTCCAAGGTCCTCATCAGCAAGGGCAGGAGTGCAGCAGCCAAAGCCCTCCCACCTCAGAGGGGTGAGTGGGCTGGCCAGCACAGGACACAGCTCCCCAAACAAGGTCCTGTGCAGGTGGTTTGGCAGGAACCCAGCAGATCCCCATGGTGGGAACAAGCCCTGCTCAGCCCTGCTGTTATCAGGGGCTGTGGGTACTGGGGAACAAGGGATGGAGCCAGTCTCAGGGCAAAGGCTCCCAGCTGGTGCTTGGGGACAGGAAAGGAGGCTGAGAGGGATCTGCCTGCTGGGCAGGGAGGAGAGGAAGAGCAGGAACGTCCAGCACTCAGGATGAACACCCCATGGCAAACTGAACATCACCCAAGACGCCTGTGCCACCAACCAGCACAAGAACCAGCTGCTGCCCTTGCAATGACCACAGGTGACAGCAGCACATCCCTGACTGTCCCAGACATCACTGAGAACTACACTTCCAGTAGGAGAACACAGAGACCCTTGTTTAAAACCAGCTCTGAGAGGCTGTCTGGGAGAGAAGGAGCTGGCTACATACCACGCTGCTCGGTCATACTCTGCCCAGATCCGGACAAACTCATCCAGATGGTGAGGGCCCAGGATGGAGGAGTCCCGTGTCAGGTACTCAAAGTTGTCCATGATGACTGCCACAAACAGGTTGAGCATCTAAATCAAAGGGGGAAAAGGCAGAGAGAAAGGAAGGTGAGGGGAGAGGGAGCAGAGAAGGGAAGGGAGAGAGTGGAAGGAAAGTGGGGGAGAGGGTACAGAGAAGGGAAGAGGAGAAAGAGTGATTGTGGGAAGGTGATGGAAGATGACATGATGGCTGACAAGGGGGATCCCCAGAGCCCTCAGAGGAGAAGGCAACTCACCAGGAAGGAGCAGAAGAAGATGAAGGACACGAAGTAAACATAGGCCAGGTCGGTGCCGCAGCGCTCGTTCTCGTTCTGCCCTGACGTGGCCGTGGTGTCCGGCTCGCAGCCCTTGCCCTCCAGGCAGGACAGCATGATCTCCTGCCATGCCTCTCCAGTGGCACTCCTGTCCCCAACACAGCCCTGTCAGCAGCTCCTGGTGGCACGGATGCCCCCAGGAGAAACCTCACCACTCCCTGCCCACATTACACACATCTCTGGCATGCAGAGGAACGTTTTCCATGGCTGCTGACCTGAAGAGGAGCATGAGGGAACCCAGGAAGCTGCGGAAGTTGTTGTGCCTGTTAATGTGGCTTTCCTCATCGAGTTTGATATTGCCAAAAACCTGCAGAAGACAGAAAAAGTGCTCAGCTCTTCAGGCAAGAGCTCCTCAGCCAGGGAAGCAGCTGCACGTTCATATTGCCGTCCTTGAGTGTTGGGGAAGATGAAACAGGAAAGCCTTATAAATGTGATTGCTTGGTAAAATATTTTGAGAATACGGAAACTATAAGTGAGACTGAAATGAAAGCAAGCTTTGAGATACCTCAGTTACTGAACAACTGGAAAACAATGGTGTGGCCAGCTGAAGGTAATCCCCTTTTGATGGAACAACACCCTCTGCTTGCAGACAGGCCCAAGGGTCAGAGCAGACCCTACAGCTTGGCAGAAGGGCCCAAAGAGGAGTTTCTAGGGTTTAAAATGTAACACAGTATGGTCATGTAATGATTCTTATAGGCTGTATGGAAATGCTATAGGATTTGTATCTTGTATTAGACTGGTTAGTGAGAATTAGAATATTCAGCAGAGAAGAAGATTTATGGTATTGTAATGGGAACCTTGCTCTCTTACCCTCTTATGCTCTTATCCTCTTTTACTCTGTCTCTCTCATCCTCTTTACCACACTCTTCTCTGGGGCCTGCTCTGAGCTGTGGCTGGCAGCTCCCAGCAGGGCCCTGCACCCAGGCCTTTTGCAAGAACCCACAAGTTCCAAGACCTGGCTGCAGAGATCTCTCACCTCCGTCCGTCCCAACCATTCTGCCCCCATCGCTCCTACACTTGAGAACATTCCAGGTTGGGTTGGACAGGGCTCTGAGCAACCTGATCTAGCTGGAGATGTCCCTGCCACGGGGCTGGACAAGGTGGCCTTCCAAGTCCCTTCCAACCCAAAACATCCTCTGACTGTGTGATTGCACAAAAAGTGCCCCAGCAAACACAGGCTGGTGCACAGCCAGCATGCCAAGGAGCTGGTGCCAGGCAGCCATGGGGGAAGGAGACTCTGCTCTCCTTGGCAGGGATTTGCTGTGGGTGGCAAAGGCTGTGAGAGGCTGAGCTGCCATGGAAACAGGAGCATGGAGGGCCTGGGATCAGCTGAGTCCAACCATTCCACATCCATCCATCCATCCATCCATCCATCCATCCATCCATCCATCCATCCATCCATCCATCCCTCGATGCCATCTGAGCACCACATGGCACCCAGCGACCTCAGCCACGCTGGAGGTGCAGGGACAAGGTCCCACTGCCCTGAGTGGGTGCTGGGTCACACTCCTGGACACTCCCAGGAGATTTTCCATTGCTGGAGGAATGGTCTGTGGTGCTGGGGTGAGGCACAGCTCTGCAAACAGCATGGAGAAGGGCTCGGGGATGGAGGGACAGACCCCACCATCCCCAGGTCCAGGAGAGGCAGCAAAGATCAAACAATGGGCAATAATCTAACAACAACCCTCTGCCAAAGCTGTGCTAAGACATTAGTAAAGTGCCTCAAATTGGAAATATGTGCTGTTATTACTGTTAAATATTTATTCTCCTTTCCCTGAACCTAAAAATACACCAACTGCAGAGTATTTTTTCCCTGTACAGGTTTTTTGGAATGTGTAATTGTAGAATATTTTCTGCCTCCAGCTATTTTGCTCAAATAACGCCCACAGACTTTACTGCTTGGGGATTTGTTCACAATGGTGTTAAAAAAAAAAAAAAGAAAAATTAAAAAAAATAAATCTAATACTACCACCCGGCAGGGAGGGGGGCTGAGTCAGATGGTGGCTGTTTAGGAGAACACCTGGAGCTGATACTCAGGTGAGTAAGACAGGGTGGCAAAAATCAGCCACTGGAAGGTCCTAAACAGCAGAGCTGCCAAGCAGCATAAGCCAGGGGCCTCTGTCACCCCAAAATGAGGCACTGGGTACTGTGTCAGCTCATAGGGCAGCTCCACATCTCCAGAGGATGCTTTGTCACATCTCCAGCGTGGGATTTAGTCACAGCAGAGGCGAGCCAGCCCTGCAGCACGTGTAGAGCTGAAGAGTTTGGCTCACGTGCCTCTTATTCACCAGCTGACGCCTCCCCCTGCTCTGCAGACCCCCCAGCAGCTGGGAGATCAGGGCAGGGCCCCAAAGGGGAGCACCCAAACAGACTGACAGCAGCACAGCTACAGGGACAAATGGATGGCAGGCACCCAGCTGAGCCCCCAGGGCCACAGCTCTAAAGGTACCAGCTGTGGAGCTGGACTGAACAAGGCCATGGCAGTGTCCCCAGGGCCCTGCAGCTCCCAGAGAAGCTGTTCCATCCTCAGCACCCTCCTGGCACAGTGTTGCACACAAGGCTGGCTGCTGTGTGCAACACCGGGGGCGTGTCAGTGCCACTGTCTGTGCCAGGGGGACACACGGACACGTCTGTCTCACCTGCATCCCAATGATGGCGTAGATGAAGAAAAGCATGGCAATCAGCAGGCAGACGTAGGGGAGTGCCTGCAAGAGAAGCAGATGAGTCACCTCATCTATCACAGGTCCAGCCCCAGAGGAGTACAGCACACACAGGTGAGCTGTGCCGCTCCATCTCTCCTACAAGGCCTTGGGAACAGCCTGTATTTGGGAGCAGCACCACATCCCTGTGGCCTGGTGTCCTAGGGTGATGTTATGATGCTTGTATCCCTATTTCTGTGTTCTGTTTATGCTGGATATTATGTTCTGCGCCTTCAAGACTGGCTCTGAAGAGTCAATGCTTTGTTTTGGTTTTGTTATCAGCTGCTCCCCCACAGCTGGTGGGGACACAGAGACAGGGCAGTACATGATGCTGCTTTTGCTTTTTGCTTGGCTTTTTGCTTTACTTTTGCTCTTGCTTTTTGCTTCTGTTCATTAGTTAGTTTAGCTAAGCAGTCTGAATTTTTCCCTGGACTGTTTTTACTTTCCCTTTTTTGTGGACCAACTTGAAGCTGCTCCAGACTGGGACCTGGGAAACACCGACAGTTTGCACCTTGTGGCTGCAGCAGCTGCCCCGGCACAGGAGGGACTGATAACAGAACAACCACCCCCAAGAGAGACTTTCTGAATTTGTCATCTTTTTCAGAGCAGTAAAAGAGTTTTGTCATCTGGTATTGTTAATTTTGTGTGCTGGGGCGTGCTTTGCCTGTTAAATAAACAGGTTCTTTCCACTTCTCTCCAAGGAATCCTTCCCAAGCCAGCTGGGGAGGATTAGGGTTAGGATTAGGGGAAAGGGGCCCTGTGGGTTTGCTTTCTGGAGGGACCCCCTTTTGGAGGTTTTCTCCCAAATTTGCCCTAAACCAGGACACCTGGGAAGAGGCCAGGACACACAAGACTGACCTTGAAGGACTGCACAAAGGTCCAGAGCAGGATGCGGATGGTGTAACCCTGGCGGAGCAGCTTGATGAGCCGAGCAGCCCGGAAAAGCTTCAGGAAGCTCATGTTGAAGCTGCTGGTGTTCACCAGCTGGGGGGAGATGAGAGGGTCAGAGGGAGCTGGGGGCTCCCAGCACCACCCCACAGCCCGCTGCTCCCAGCCCCTGCCTCACCTTGGTGTCCGTCAGGATGATCTCCGTAATGCTGCCGATGACCGTGATGAAGTCAAAGATGTTCCAGGTGTCCCGGAAATAATTCTGCAAAAGAAAGAGGAAGAGAGGGAGCGTGGATTTGAGCTCAGGGATGGCAGGTCTGAAGGGTGCTGGGCCACAGGCCAAAGCTGCTCATGGGCAGTGGCGGAGACATCAGAGCCCATTTGTATGCAGCCACAGTGTGGAACACCGTCCTGTGTCTGAGACACTGGCAGACCTGAGCATGCCTGCAGCAAGCAGCTCTTCCTGGGAGATGATTCATGCCTCCAACAGACCACCCTGGCAAATGGGAGCAGGAAAAGCAGCCACAGCCTAGGACAGTCTAAGACAGCTCGGCACATTGACCCTCACTGCCAGGAGGCTGCTGTGCCCTCCTCTTCACAGACACCTGGATGCATCTCAGGCCCTGCTGTTTGTGCAGCAGTGTGGGAAACAGTAAAGGTAAGAAGATTTTCAGAAAGCTGTAAAAGCAGGCTTTGGAAACAGAAGGAGCAGAGAAATTAGAACTAGCTACAGCTGCAAAGTCTGAAAGTAGAAAAAGTTACAGTAGTACAGCAAGCAAGGACATGAAACAATAGCTTGAGTTTTAGACTTGGCTAAGATAGACCTTAAGACTGCAGAAAAATATGCTTAGCAAGATAGTAGAAGGTTTTAAGCTTAATAATGGAGTATTGTGTATTGTTAATAGAGAGCAGACAAGCAAGCATTGTGTGAAGCAGGTGTAAGTGTGCTTTTAATGATTGGCTCTAACAATCATCTGTAAGCTTTAGCAATGTGCTATTAGCTAGAAAGATTTTTAAATGCTTTGTAACAAAGAAATATTTGGCTGTTGTTGACAAGATGTGAGCTTTTGCCATCTTTCTGTTGTCTCAACCATGTAATGAAGTTGATGCTGCAATAAAGCTCAAGGAATGTATCCCTGTCCTGTTTGTGACAAACTCCAAACACACAGCAGCTGGCACAACACCAAATGTGACCATAACTGGGAGCAAGGAGGGTGGCTAGAAACCCTCCTGACAGCGGGCTTTGTCTCTCATAAGCAGCAAGGAATAGCTGAAGAAACAGCAATCCATGGTTTCAGATCCCAAATGAGCAGCTGGGAGTTTTAGCACTGTGAATCTATCAGGGAGGTCTCACTGCTGCTTGGGCACAGCACAAGGACAGAAGTGCAGCAGCATCTCCTGACTTATGGGGACAAGGCAGCAAGACACTAGCCTGTGCAGCAGCACTGCGCTCTGACAGAACATGCATGGTCCAGGCACAGAGCACAAGGCAAGAAGTAAAGCAGCAGTGTGGCTTTCCTCAGCACTGGAAAGTGCAATGAGAACCACAGGACTCCAGCCCAAAAGCAGCTCTCAGGCCAGGATCCAAAATAAGTAGCAGCAACCTCACGTTATTAACACCTTCCCTCTGTGATCTGTGCACTGCCAAAGTGCAAATGAACACCCTCCTAAAGAACAGGAGCAGGCACTCACCAGGAAGCCAAAGGCAATGATCTTGAGGACACACTCCAGGGAGAACACCATGGTGAAGGCAATGTTCAGGTACTTCAGGGCCAGCTCATAGGTGTATGGAGCAGAATAGTACTGATGGAAACAGAGACAGCACTAGCCAGGAGGGGCCTGCCAGCCTCGGGGCTGGTGACTGTCCCAGCACAGACCTGACATGGCCTATGTTTGCTGCCCTGGCTGCCTCCAGAATTCCTTCTTTTCCTCACCCCTCCCTCAGGACAAGCCTGTGGTGGTCCACGTTCCTTGCCTTGGGGGCATCAAGAACACCTCCTTGCTCTCTCCACCCCTCTCCCAGGACAGATGCCACTCCTTCTAAGAAGGGAGCACAGAGGAAATCCAGGTCTGCCTGCAGCAGTTAAGAGGTCTAACTAATTTGGGTCATTTCCTTTAGAAAAGGTGCCACCTCCAGTCTGGATCCTGTGTTATTTCACAGGGATATGCCCGGGGAATTCACACACTGTCTCAAAGCATCTCCACAACCAAACCTCCCTCTGCTCCCATCCTGACTGATCCTACTGCTCCAGACGAAGGGGACAGCCTCCCTCTGAGCCCCAGCTCACCTTCATCATGAGCACCACGGTGTTGAGGGCTATCATGGCCATGATGGTGTACTCGAAGGACGGGGACACCACGAAGTGCCACACGCGGTACTGGAAGGTGTGTCTGTTCTGGGGCATGTACCTCGTCAGGGGCTTGGCACTGATGGCAAAGTCAATGCAGGCCCTCTGCAACAAAATAATGCCCATCAGACCCCCATGGACACCTGGGAGTGTCACCTTGGTGTTTTCTGAAAAATCCCTTCACCAGGATTTCTCCTCCTGGGAAGCTGAGACGCCTCAGAGAAAAATGAAAACAATGTTATCTCATTTGCTTCTCCTGTGTCTGGTTGCTTTGGAATGTGAAATGCATTTTGATGCTTTGGAATGTTTGTGCTGCTTTGGAGATTGTTTATCCAACATGTGAATTGTTTTGACTTAATGACCAATCACAGTCAGGCTGTGTTGGACTCTGAGGAGAGAGTGAGGAATTTTTTATTAGTATCTTGTTAAGACTTCTGTAAGTATCCTTTCTGTATTCTTTAGTATAGTTTTAGTATAGTATTATATAATATGATATGATATTATATGATATAATAATCATATCATATCAATCATATCATATCAGCCTTCCAAGAACACAGAGACAGATTTATCATTCCTTCCTGCCACAGGGGACCCCAGAAAATACCACAGGGAGTGATGGTGGCTGCCACAATTCCTTCCTTCACGATTTTGGAAGGCAGCAGGCTCATGGGTTTCTCACCTTTTCCATAGCAAGGGAGTTCCAAGCTCCCAAATTCCTGAAAGCCTCATGGAAATGTCCTCGTTCCCCCTGCCCAGACCATACCTCATTCTTCTCCAGGCTGCACTCCTCCATCATTTTGTCCCCTTGCTCTTGGAAGGTGATGATGATGAGAGCCACGAAAATGTTGACGAAGAAGAAGGGGAAGACCACAAAGTAGACGACGTAAAAAATGGACATCTCCATGCGGTTGCTGCGGCTGGGCCCGCGGTCCTCTTCCGTCACATCCACCGAGTGCTGCAGCACCCTGTGGGCAGAGAAGTGGAGAAAAGCAACCAGAGGTACATCCATCACTTCCAACGGGACCCAGCTCTGTCTGTCCACTCTTGTGTAATGACAAGGTAAAGCTCTGTCCTTATCTGCTTTCAAGGATGACCCTTTTAAATGGCTGCAGTTTGTTTTATGGTGCTTTGCCGCGTCCCTGATGGAAAATGGATTTTCCTGTGCTCTGCACACAGAGAAAAAAATATTGCCCGAGCTCACATGGGCATTTAGAGAGGTCCAGTCCTACTGTTATCCCTAATATTGACTTCAAATATATCTCCAGGCCACACAGAAAAGGCATTTTCCATCATTCACTCCCTAACGAAGAAGCTAACCCCAGCCACAGCTCCAGCCTCATAGCAGGGCTAAAACCTCTTTTGTGCTGGTATAATTTGTTATTCTCTCCACCTCCCAGCCCAGCAGCTCCTCTCTCAGTCTCACTGGGTGTAACCTGACCACCCCAACAGGGTGACCACCCCTATGGGAGGGGACAGAGGAGCAGAATACTCACTGGGGCCACCCCTCGCCCGTGGACACTGTGAACAGGGTAAGCAGAGCCCAGATGATGTTGTCATAGTGAAACTCGTGCCGCTTCCACTCCCTGCATTTCACCTCCATCTTGTTCTTCTCGTGGTCCACATAGTTCCCTCTGCAAGGAGGACAGGGAGCAGTGACCTTGGGGTTTGTGGGCTGCCAGAGTGTGGGATGGTGGGTTTGAACCCTGGGGGCAGTGCGGGTGTGTGCGGGGGTCACCTCTCCTCCCTTCAGCCATGAAGAAGGAGAGGGAGAAGGGGAAAGTAAAACAGAAGAGAGAATAAGGAAAGAACAAGAGCAAATTAAGGACTCTGCACCCCACAGAAGGATGGGCCACAGCACTGGAGATGGGGCTCAGCTCATGCTGTCCCCAGGAGCAAGGACTTAACAGGGACCCACAGCAGACACGACCCAGCGCCCTGCCCTTGCCAGAGGGGTGAGAAGCACCAGAGTTACTCCCCAGGGCACCCACATGCAGTCCTTCTGCGTGTCCTTGGAGCTGTCAGTGCAGTAGAAGAACTTCCCCTTGAAGAGCTGCACGGCGATGACGGCGAAGATGAACATGAAGAGCTTGTAGACGATGAGGATGTTGAAGACGTTCTTGAGAGATGTCACTACACAGTCAAAAACAGCCTGGAAGAGAGGGCAGAGCTCACCCTGGGGAACCCACAGACCTGCACCAAGACCAAGTTACTTGTTGGGAAAAGAGGGAAAGAGCTGGGCCTTCTCCCAGGCCAAAAGTTATTTTGTGAATGAGGTTAACACCCAGAGCACCCACAGCACACGAGTAGGCACCATGCAGCCCCTGAGACAGCTCCAGGGATGGATATTTCTGTCCTCAGTGTTCTCTGCAACCAGGGAAGCAGATGGGGGACCATCCTAATGATGCAATTAGCAGCACTCAAGACTAATTAGCGAGCACTTCATCATTTTGCATCACCCCAATAGCAGGACAGAGCAAATACCTCTGCCTGCCAGAACAGCACGTTCCTCAGTGCTCTGAGCCCTGGCTCTCACAGCACTTCAAGTGGGGATTGTCCTTATTCCTGTTTCATGGGATCACGTTTCATTTTCCTTATCACTGTATCCCTGATGGAGACAGGCACTTCCAGAAAGGAACTGACACGGGCTGACTCCATCCACTGATCAGGAAGAAAAGCTGGGGTCAACCCCCACGTTTCTGGGGTGCCACCCTGGGTCTCATCAATCAGCAAAACCACTTAGAAGTTAAAAAAAGGGGCTTCCTTGTTCTCATACTCTTTTTTGGCTCTGTACCCCATCAGCTAAGGCAGGGAAATTCATAATCCTACCTGTGATGCAGAAATAATTCCATTATTGAGATGGGAAATCCCTCTCCAGTACAACACTGTGACAGCACAGCACACAAAACCCCGAGCTGTTTGCAACCTGCTCTGGTGGGAAAGATGAAAAACTTCCCAGAGAGATTTGAGCTCTCCAAAACCAGGGCAGCCTATTTTTCAGGAGAACATCTGGGCTTTGCTCCATTTTGTCCACTCAAGCCCCACTTTCCCTGGCAGAGGAACTATTCTGGACACCTTGCAGTGCTCCAGGCTTGCTTTCAAAAACTCCCTGCACCTCCAGATACGAAAGGCTCCTAGAACACCCCAAAAGCTTTGAAAACAACTTGTTTATTGCTCACAAACAAATCACTGGGGTGGTCCCTGCTCCCAGGGAAGAGGAGAAGAGGATGTGAGGCAGGACATGGAGCTCATTACCTTCAGCTTGGGCAGTCTCTTGATGGTTTTCAGGGGCCTCAAGACCCGCAGCACACGGAGGGACTTGATGGTCTTGATATCCCGGCCCTTGTTGGTCCTGCCACGTCGGAGGGAGGCACACGCACCCAAAAATGGAACAGAGAGACAATAACCTTGTAGACCTGGGTGCCCTGGGGGGCTGAACTGCCAACAACACCCCCCCAGCACATGTGGAGATGGGAACAAGAGGGGCACAAACACTGCTGAGCTCTCAGCCCACCTCAGCACGGCTCCTCTGACAGCCAGCAGAGATGGAAAACAAGGCAATCCCCTTTTTCCTGGGATTAGCACCTTTCCAGTGACCTCAACAAACCCCTTGCTGTAGGAAGCAGTGCCAGGGCTGGGGCAGGCAGTGCCAGGAGGTTTGCAGGGCACAGGCACACACTGTTTGCAAACAGGGCTTGTGCAGCGTCACCGCTGCTGCAAATTGTTTCCTTCCCATTGCAAGAGATGCAGAATAAAATGAGGGAAGTTTGCTCAAGGGGGTCCACATTGCCAGGGAAATTGTGGGTGCCTCATCCCTGGAAATGTTCCAGACAAAGTTGGATGGGGTCCTGAACAGCCTGGTCTAATGGAAGGTGTCCCTGACCAAGGCACAGGGGTTGAACCCTTGGGAGGGTCTCAAAGGTCTCTCCAGATCAGAGCTACTCTTGCCTTCAGCCCAAATCAGCTGAGGGAGGCAGAGCTTACCAGGAGAAGCCTTTAAAAGCCCCCTCATGACCCTCATTTCTTGCACATGATGATTATTCCCCAACAACAATACCAAGTAGGATTTTTTTTTTTTCTTTTCTAACTAAAGCCTGGATCTCGAGGTCCTGGTGAAGGTGGCAAAGCTTGGCTCCACCAGACACCCTCGAAAAACGTCAAGGAAATTACTTGCAACAACAGATGCTCCCAATTACACAGCTCCTTGGCGAGGGTTAAAGCAACAGGGAGTACAATAATGGGCTTAATCATTACAAGATGTAAACAAAACCACTAATTAATAGCCCTCCCTAGGAGCACAGCCCTCACATGCATGGGAAGCAACTGTACAGACGGACCTAGGACTCACTGTTTTGCTCAGAAAGAGGGCCTGGATAAAGGCCTGGGATATCTGACTGAGGGCAGCATTCATCTGGTGCAAGTTTTCACCAAGGCCACCCCAGCTGCAGTGTCTGACACCTGCTATGGGGAATCCCTTCAGCCCTCAGGAGTGCCTGCAGAGCAGCATGCTGCAGCCCCTGAAAACGCAGCTGAGGGTCAGCCCAGGTGTGGGACAGAGTGAGCTCCAGCTGCAGCCACCCCCCTGCATTCCCAGGAGCACCATAGTTACCCCAAAGCATTCCTGTCGGCGATCCAGCCCAGCAGCCAGCCAGCAGCACCAGCAGAGAGGTGGAAAAAGAAAGAAAGAAAGAGAGGAGGAAGGTGAGAAAAGGGTCAGGGGAGATGCATGGGGACCCTGCGGCAGCTGCCCACCACCCCAGACCTTGGGAGAAAGGCACAGTGTGTAGACTATGTTGTACCCTTCAGCATGGGGCACATCTCCAGGGAGGAATTCCTCCAGAAGCACCTCCTGCCCTCCCTGCTGGAGGTTTTGGGTGGAGGGCACGTGGTGAAAGCTCTGCTGCAAGAGGAACCTGCATGGAGTGGGACAGTGGGCAGCAGCAGGAAGGCACAGTGCTCCTCAGCCAGGAGCTGTGGGGTCAGTGAGCCAAAAGCAGGTGCCTGCAAGGGAACCCACCTGCAAGCCACAATAGCTCCCATCCAAATTCTGCTCAATCACCTCCACTGAGAGCTGCACTGAGCCTGAGCTGCAGTGCAGGGTCTCCTGCAAGCCAGCAGGATGCTCCAACTGGACAAGCCAAGGTGGGCTCCAAGGTCCCTGGCTGTAACCAAACCTCTGTCCCTGTCTGAGCCAAGTCCCTGCCACGTGCACACAGAGTGCTCAGCACTTGGGGCAAAGCCTGTAAGCAAAACTTTTCCTAAAGCACATCAAACTCACCCCAGCCCCTGGCTGTGTGTCAGTCCAACACGAGGGAGGTGAGCTGAAAAGGTGACAATTCAACTTTGCAGCACTTTTGTGGTGCCCTGGCCTGCCTCACACCAGGTTATTCTGCAGTACCTAGGGGTCCTTCTCTCTTCCAGACCCAGTGGGCACAAGGAGATGCAGCAAGGAAAGAAGCCCCTCTGCTGGGTAATCAGCCCCTGCACACCCAGGGCTCCACACTGGCCACTCAACCTCTGCACCAACCTTTCCACCAGCCCTGGACAGCTCTGCAGAACTGCTGTGAACTGCAGCCTCAGAGGGAGGCAAAGGCCAGCAGGGTCTTTGCTTGTGGTTCTGGTTATTTCAGGTAATTTAATTTGAACTCCTTGGAGATTTACAGCTTTTTATTTAGGCTGTGCATGGATTGATGGATTAGCTTTCCACGTGGAGAGCTAGAGATGAGTGGAGACAGCCTCTCCCAGGATTTGTGGCCTCTGAGGGAGCAGTGGACGAGCCACAGTGGCTCACAGAGAGATGGCTTTGTGGGTGGACACTTGGTGATCAGTGATTTGGATGTGGCACTGCTGAACCAGCTCCAAACCTCCTGCTGTGCTCCACAGCCACCCCTGAAGGAAAACCAGAGTGAAGAGAGGAGGCAGGAGGGGCAAGGAAACCTGCATGGAACACCCCAGAATTCCTGCTGGGACGTGCTGGACTCAGGCACCAGCTGATCTCATCCTGGTAATCACCACACTCCACAGGCACTGCTGCTCCCACCCAGCACCATAGAGAGGAGGAGGAGGAGGAGAAGAAGGAGAAGGAGAGAATTAGAGAAGGAGAGAAGGAGAAGGGAGAAGAGGAGGAGAAGGAGAAAGAAGGAGAAGTAGAAATGAGAAAGAAGAGAAGGAGAAGGAGGAGAAAGGAGAAGGAGAGGGAGAACAAGAAAAGAGAAGGAGAGGGAGAGGGAGAAGGGGGAAGGAGAAGAGGAAAGGAGAAGAGAAGGAGAGGGAGAGAAAAAAGGAGAAGGGAGAAGAGGAGGAGGAGAAAGAAGGAGAAGGAGAAAGAAGGAGAAGGAGGAGAGGAGGAGGAGGCAGAGAAGGAGAAAGGAGAAAGTGAAGGAGGGAGGAGAAGGAAAAGCAGAAAGAAGGAGAAAGAAGGAGAAAGGAGAAGGAGAAGGAGGAGAAGGAGAAGGAGAAGGAGAAGGAGAAGGAGAAGGAGAAGGAGAAGGAGAAGGAGAAGGAGAAGAAGGAGAACATTCCCCGTGCCCTGGCCCTATATCAAAGAGCTCACGGAGGGAGAAGAAAAGAAAAGGAGACGGATTGGAGCATCAGCACCAGAGTTTTCCCCTGGGGATCAGGAGGGAGGCTGGGAGGGAGGGTGGCAGGCTGGGACACCGAGAGCTGGTGAATACCCTGCAGCTCCCTGGGCTGCCGAGGGCAGAGGCAGGTGTTCTTAGAAATTCTTTATAATGCATGAACCCATCAGAAATCACCGTGGGGCCTTTGTTCCCTTCACTGCCCAAGCCATGAGCTCATCGCCTGCAGCAGGAGCCAGGCTGGAGGCGGGGCAGACAGACGGACAATCCTGCAGGTTTACAGGACAAAAATCCCCATCCATGGCACCAGCAGCTCAGGATGTACCCAGCTACAGCTGCAGGAGAGAGCAGGAGACACTGGTGCTCGCTGCAGACGTGTGTGGAGGTGCCAAGGCCTTCTCCACACGCCTTCACCCTCGAGAATTCAGCTGCCCCACACCCAGAGGGAACGTCCTTCCCTCGGCAGGCAGCGGCCAAGCAGGGCTGGAAGGTGCCAGGCAGGTCCCCCACATCCCCTGCCAGCTGCAGGGCCACCACAGGAACTGTGCCACCCTTGTGGGGTGAGGGCAAGGGGACAGCAAGCAATTCCTGTGCATTGGTGAGTGTCACCATGACATTTTCTGAAAAATCCCCATTTCCCAGGATTTTCTCCTGGGAAGCTAAGAAGCCTCAGAGAGGAATGAAAACAATAATTATCTGATTTGCTTCTCCTGGGTTTGCTGCTTTGCAATGTGGCTTGGACATGGTTTACCAACAGGTGAATGTTTGATTGGTTCCATGTGAATTGTTTTTAATTCATGACCAATCATAGCCAGCTGTGTCTGACTCTTTGAGTCAGTCACGAGCTTTCATTATCATTCTTGCTAGCCTTCTGATGTATCCTTTCTCTTTCTTTAGGATAGGATATGATATGATATGATATTATTAATATGATTAATATATCAGCCTTCTGAGAACAACAGCGTGACAAAGAAGCCTGAGCCTCTCCTCTCTGCTCCTGTCCCTGCAATGGGGCAGCACAGCCCTGGGGATGGACCGGGGGTGCCCCTTCCCTGCCAGCACCACACATCCCTCCCTGAGCTCACTGCACCCTGTCGCAGATATTTTCTATGGAAAATCCTTTCTTCAGGATTTTTCTTCTTGAGAAGCTGAGAAGCCTCAAGAACAAAATGTAAACAATGATTATCTGCTGCTGTGGAATGCAACAGGTGCATCTGTTAGATGTTTAGATGTTTCTAAACAGCCCCTTCTGCTCTGTTTCAAATCCACTTGCACCAGAAACTTCTTCCTAGCATCTCCAGCTTGCCTTGCCTTGCTCCCTCCCTGCTTTTTCATAATCTTTGCCAAACCAGGAGAAACATCTCCGGAGCAGCCACACACCACCGCCAGGAGCCATACCAGAAATAAAATACAAAACAAAATCAGAGTCTAGTAGCCATAGCACACAGTTTCACCCTTCTCCCAGCCCAGGGGAAGCAAGGAGCTGACAGGGCAAGGGCCACTTACGCCAAGGCAAAGGCCACCAGCGCTCCCACCACCACAATGAAATCCAGGATGTTCCAGAGGTCTCGGAAGTAGGAGCCATCCTGCAGGATCAAGCCCTGATCAATCATCTGGAGGGGAGATACAGAGAGAAAAACAGGCAGGGGATGAGCAGCCCAGACACCAAGCTGGGGGACAGGGACACTGCAGACACATGCCAGTGTCCTGGCTGTAGGACTTGGTATTTTGTGGAATCCTCGGGGCTGATAAAGGAGGTGCTGAGCACTCTGGACCAGCACTGCTGAGAACCAGACTTTAAGGTCTCCACCTTCTAAATTTAGTACCAGAACTGCAGAACTGAGCTATTTCCCAGGGAAGCTGCATCCTGTCAAGGCTCTTACCTTGATCACCATCTCGAAGGTGAAGACACCAGTGAAGACGTAGTCGAAATACCTCAGCACCTGCAGACAGAGGGCACAGGTGCTCTGCAGCTGCTGCTGAGCAAACTGTGCCCACCCAAACACCCAGACACAGCAGCCTGCCTGGCTCAGGGGCAGCAAAATGGGGTTGGTTTGCTCATCCCTAAGAGCTCAGCCCCAAACCCAGCCTGTGAAGGCAGGAGAAAACCATTCCCCATGCAAATGGCTTGGAAAAGACACTGCTAGCCAGGATCACCTGCCCCACACCAGTACCGGCATCTCCCCAGTCCAAGCCACTTTACAGCTGACCAGGCATCCTGGTCTCCCCCCAGGCTCTAAACCCCACGTGTGGGAAGCTGGGGGTGACTCCCACGGTTCACAACAGAACGTGATGGGCCAGAAATCCGATTCCACAGCACAATGCATGTGCCACCATGGGCTGCCCTGATCCCTCAAACCCCGCAGGAGCTCTGCCTGCCCTGGTGGGGGAGCAGGAGGGGGTTGCAATCACTTTGTTGCGGTCGGAGTTGGTGAGGACGGGATCCTCGGCGGCGAGGGCGATGCTGCTGGCAGCGATCACCAGCAGGATGCACATCTCGAAGTAGCGCAGGTTCACGATGTAGTGGCAGGCCCTCCTCACCCTGCAGGGACATAGCCCACACCCCAGCTGTGAGTCCCTGGCAGGACACAGCCACAGCCCTTGTGCAAAGCCCACCCCATGATGCTGCTTTCCAGGGTGGGGAGATGGGCAGCAAAGCCTGAGGAGCAGAAGAACGGAGCCCAAGGGGTGTTTGGGCTTGTTGGTCCCTCTTCTCAGCTGACTCAGTCCCACAGCCTAGCAGGGAGAGTCCCCAGGAAACTGGTGTGCTTACTCTTCCAGGCTGCTAGGTCAGGGGAAGAGCTACAGCAGGTAAATATAACAAACAAGTCAAAAAATCCCAGTTTAGAAATCAGCATTTGGGAGAGAGCCATGCCACAGAGAGAGAGAGCAATGTGGGGCTTGGGGAGCTCTGTGGCTGCTTTGGGAGCCTGTTTGGGAGACACTCAGCTCCCTTCTCACAGGGATTCTCTTGTTTTGGTGATGTCTGGGGGTCTTTCCCCTTGCAGCCCTCCCCAGCCCCCGAGTGAAAAACGTCTCACGGGTTGGTGGTGCTGAAGATGAACATGGAGCTGTGCGGCACCATGGCTTTGCCCGTCTCGCTCTTTTCCTTCTTCCTCTTTTTCTTCTCCATTTCTTCCTCATCCTCTTTGGTCTCAGCCTCCTTTAAGGGGCTGGCTTCACCATCTGTCTTGTTGCTAACTGCAGGAAAGCGAGAGCCTTTGCCCGACCTTGCACCCAGACAACACCCTGGGGTGTCCCTGCCACCCCCCCTCTGAATTCCTGCTCTGAATCCCTGTGCTGTCACAGGGAGAGGGACTAGGCAGGAAGAAAACACACCAGCAGATGGCATGGAGCAGATAAAATGGGTTTAACAAGGCCAGTTTTCACCTTGCTGGTTAATTAATAACACTGTTTAAAGCAGCTCACCTTGACAGCCAGGATGCTGCTAAGGGGTTTGAGTGACAGTGAGCTGCCTGAGGCTACAGATGTTCCAGGAAAAACAGGGAATGCCAGAGTTTTGCCCAGGCAGAGAGGAAGGGGAAATGATGGATTGGATGAAGGGGTGGTGGGAAATGATGGATCAGATGAAGGGGTGGATGGGGAGAGGTGAGAAAGGAGATGCTGGCGCATCAGCGTTTGGGCTCCCCTGCAAAACTGGGGTGAGGTGCTGCAAGGAGCAGCATGGAGATCCCCCCAGCTGATGGATGCGGACAGGAAAATCCACACAAGCAGCTTTCCACCCCCACAGGGTCCCTGAGGGCTGGGAGAGGGGCTCAGGAAAGAGAGAGGGGTCCTCACTCTGTACCACAGCGGAGTCGTGCACATCGATCATGATGGCCGTGCTCTCGGTGGCCTTCTCGGTGTTGGGGGTGATGGAGGACAGGTCGGGCTCGCTGCGGCTCACGCTGCGGCTGGGCTCCAGCAGCGCCTGCTCGCTCGTGTCTGGGCTGCTGCACTCCTGCTCCGTCAGCGTGCCCGTCCTCCCCTGGCACAGCTCGGCTGCCACGTGTGGGGGGCTGGCCCTCTTGGCGGTGCCAAGCAGATCGGCGTCACCAGCAGGGACCCCGTTTGTCCTGCAGTAGGGACAGGGGAGAAGAGGAGGTGTGAGAAGATATGTGGGGAGGAGATGGAGAGAATTTGAGGAGCTGTGAGGATTGCAAGATGTCCTCTGCAGGTACCAACCTGATGGACTCCCCGCTCGCCTCTGGCTCCCCGGGAATCAGCGCCTCTGTCGCAGCCACGTCCCCGCGCCGGTCCCCATCCTGTGTGCCCTCGGCAGCGCTGGCCTCCTCCAGCCCCATCTCCTGGCTGGCCGAGCGGCTCCCCAAGATGCCAGCCATGTCCTTGCCCTCCACGCGGGCTCTGCGGTGCCGGCTGCGCCGCTGGCTCGGCCTCATCCTCGCCCTATCCTCCACGCTGCCTCCTGCCCCGTCCTGCTCTCCTGGCTCACAGTTCCCGTGGCAAGACTTCTGCTGCCACACGTCCCGCTTGGCCCGGGGCGATGTCCTCTCCTCCCCACCGCCGGGGTTGGCCCCTGGCAGCGGCTGCTCGGGTCCCTCGCGCTCTGCCTTGCCCTGCTCCTCGGCGCATTTCTCCAGGGTGACTCCTTCCCCGGGTCTCTTCCTGCGGAAGATGCTGGCGTGGGGGTTGATAAGGGGCGGCTCGTCCTTGTTGATGCCCTCCTGGCTGGACATCTGCATGTGCCGGCGCAGCTGGCTGGTGCGCTGCTCCCACACCGACATGTGGTGCCTCCGCCGCCGCTCCCGCCTGCAACGGGGCACGGCCAAGGGTCACCATCCTGGCTGCCCTCAGCGTCCCCCCGCTGAAACACCCACCCTGGATCTCATCTAGGACTCCCAGGCACAAGGAAGCACCGCCACCAGGGTGACAGGCTCAATGGTGTGCCATTGAGAATTAGATATTTTCTTGTAGGTAGAGGCTCAGTAGGAGTACGAAAACATAGGCTTGGATTATTGCTACTGCTACCTCTAGGATAGTTAGTAAGAAGAGAACTAGTAAGGTTAGGAGTGAATCTGCTGGTATTGTGGAGAACAGGGCTGTTGTGGCTGTAGAGATGAGTTGGATGAGAAGGTGGCCTGCTGTGAGGTTGGCTGTTAGGCGTACACCCAGTGCTAATTGGAGAATTAGACTTGTTGTCTCGATTAGGGTTAGGGCAGGGATTATGTGGTGGGGGTGCCTTCTGGTAGGAGGTGGCCTAGTGAAGCGGAGGGCTGGTTTCGCAGTCATGTTAGCAGTCATAGGGGGAAGGCTAGGGCCAAGTTTATAGATAGTTGGATGGTTTGTCAGTGTCCCTCTGGTGCTGGGAGTGTGCTTGTGTCCCTTCAGAAAGCATCAGGCTGATGGGTGACCACCCTCAGCAGCCTCACTGCTGCCCTGAAGCTTTCAGGCAGCAAGTCCAGCTTCTGGGAGCAGCCAGCATC
This sequence comes from Ammodramus savannarum pratensis, assembly GCA_020466415.1. Taxonomy (NCBI): domain Eukaryota; kingdom Metazoa; phylum Chordata; class Aves; order Passeriformes; family Passerellidae; genus Ammodramus; species Ammodramus savannarum. The sequence goes on along the minus strand of JAHXMQ010012336.1, from coordinate 26,446,513 downwards.
CTGGTTTGCCCTATCCCAGACAGGCAGAGACCGCCTTCCCTTTGTGTAGACACCTTAAATACGGGCCAAGCCTTCTTGCTGCACCCAGGGACCTCTCCTTGCCTCTCTCCCAGCACATCCCAGGTACAAAGCCAGCCCTGAGGCTTGAGGAGCAGCGATTTTGAGGGGAAGGAGCTGCACTGGGCTTCTGGGCTACACCACTAAACTTTTGCAGCGTGGTGAAACAACACCCTGGAGAAGACAAGACGTGCCCTTCCCGACACCCCCGCAGCACAGGGAAAACACCCAGGAGCACAGACGGGCACGGGCACTGCTCACACCCCACTGCAAACCCACGGGCAGCGAGCCACGGGCGGGCACTGGCACCACAGCACCGCGCACGGGGATCCGCGCATGGGGATCCACGCACAGCGGGGAAAACGGGGCACACGGATACAGCACACACACACACACACAATGAATTCCCACTCCCGAGGGGAGTGGGGCGTGCCCCGGCCCCGTGGACGGACGCACAGACAGCACAGGAGGCACAGACGGACACGCGCCCCCGCCGCCCACATACAGGTGGCTGCTGCGTGGCTCCCACATCGACATGTGGTGTCTCCTCCGCCTGTCTCTTCTGCGGAGGAAAAACAAACGGGTTCAATCCCCTCCTTCCACTCGTGTGGGCAGCGCACAGAGCTGTCCCCCCTCCCTGGGCAGGGCTCCTCCTGGCCCTGGGCATCCACAGTGAGCCCCCACGGGCACGCTAGTCACGGGCTGGCACACTCCAGCTGGCACTCTGCTCCCTGGGAGCCTTCCCCACGCCAGTGCAGGCTCCAGTCCTTCAGGACCTCCTAGACGTCCTTGGATACTTAACCTCTGTCTCAAACTGCTCCAAATTCACTTCTCCCAAGAAACATGGGAGCAATGCATCAAGCCAGCCCTGAGATGCTCCAAGCTGCCACCATGAGCTGCTGCTGCCCTGGGAGCACAGAGGGGAACGTGAACTTCCCCAGCAAACACAAGGCACAAGGCCAGGCTTAGATGCCACAGAGCTGCTGTCACCTGAGCAGCCCCCACACAGAGCAAGTTAACAGGGCTGGCAGGCTGAGATTCCAGGCTTTAACCTTTGCCTCAGCATAGAAAGGATTCAGATACACACAGCTCCAAGAACTCTGCCCTGAGAATATGCAATCATAGAAACACAGAACATCCTGAGTTCGAAGGGACCCACAAAGATCACTGAATCCAGCTCCCAGCCCTGCACATGACAACCCCAAGAATGCCACCATGTGCCTGAGAACACTGTCCAAATGCTTCTTGAGCTCTAGCAGGCTCACTTCCCAACAGTTTGAAGGCATTCCCCCTTGTCCTACCACCTGTCAAAAAAACAACTTGTCAGAAATCCCTCTTCAGCCCTCTCAAGGTGCTCCAAGGTCTCCAGGCTTAACAACCTCAGCCCTCCCAGCTCACGGGAGAGCTGCTCCAGTCATGCCAGTGCTTATGGTCTCCATGGATCCCCATGCATGGGGAGGCCTCAGTGCCACGCTGGAGGCAGGGCTGGAGCTGCCAGCACCCACAGCATGCCCACAACGAGCTGCAGAGCCTCCAGACACACCCACGCAGCACGTCCAGCACCAATGCATGCCGGTGCATCGTTCAACGCGCGCAGTGCCCACCTGGCAGCCCCGAGCCAGCTGCACCCAGCTGTGCAAACACAGAGCTCCCACACCATCCTTGGCCATGTGGGAACACCCATCCATGCCCACACTGCCAGCAGGAACACCTGTGCCAGCCTGCATGCACGGGGTACCTGTGGGGAAATGGAGCCACCAAAGGCAGGGCCCGGCTCTGAGCTCCCATCTGTGCCAGCTCTGCTCTGCCCTGGCCACCTCTGTGCTGTCCCTCCACAAGCTCAGTACCACCAAAAGCACACCAGACCTGAGGCTGATCGTATCATCAAGCCTGACCCATGGTATCTACTGCCTGGGCCCGACCCCAGTCCATCTTGGTGAGTGGGAGGAGCTGGAAAAAAGCCCCATGAATATCAATAGCTCCCCTTCAATGCCACCAGAACAACAAGGAAAGGTTGAAAAGATCTGTTTTCCCAACCAGCTCTGTCTGGCAATGACTTAGAGAGCTCTATCGGGGATGTACAGTGCGGGTAAATCCTTTACTGCCCTAATATATTCCATCTCCCCCTCTTCCTCTCTCCTATCTGTCCATTCCTCAGCCTCTCCTGCTGCCTAAAGCTCTCTATTCCCTCACATTATCCAACACATTCCCACTGGTATCCAGAAACAGAGCCAGCATAGACTCCACCACCTCTCCCCTAAACCCCCCTAGCACTTGGGCAGACAGATTTATTATGAACATCAGCCCCAATCCAGGGTAAAATCTGTGGCTGCTGGGGGGTCAGGCAGGCATTACAAGCACACCCCATTCCTGCTGCCCCTAAAACCAGCATCCCACAGCATCCCACCACTGCCAAACCAGTGAGGGGGCCATTCCCAAGGCTGCCTTGACCCCCCCAGATCAGCACTCTCCTGAAGACAGCAGTTTCTCTCAGCAAATCTGCAAAGAGATTCTGCCTTGCACAAGCTTGGCTGGGTTTCAAAGCATAACAAAACCTAAAATTCCCTGGGAAGGGATTCTATAAAAAAAAAAAAAAAAAGAGGGGGAAAAAAATAAAATAATCCCTTCAGCTGTACTGAAATGTACTGTTTTGGGAAACAAATCAAAACGCCTCGTTCCAATGTTGACTTTGAAAGTTTTATGTGATTTAGACCATATGACACCACAAAATAAAGAGAAAAAAGGCAGCTAGGAAGGAAAAAACAGAAATTTCTCCTGCTGAAATGCAGAGACAAGGCTTCTTAACACCATGCTGGAGGTTTATGTGGTTTGGGGCTTGTTTTTTTTCTCACTCAAATCAAATTTTTGAACAATCAAACACGGTTTCACAAACCCGCTCCATCTTTCCTAACCGCATTGGCTCCCAAGGAAGGAGCCCGAGGGAGATTTGTGACACCACTGCTCCCCTCTCCCCCAGCCCTGGCTGCTCTCCTGCAGCTCTGCCATGAAGAAACACTCCCCAGGAACAAATATCACCCCTCCTCAAGAATAACTCGAGATACCTTCCTCCTCCCCCAGCCTCCTACCATCAGCCCCGAGCGCTTGAGCTCTATATTTGGGGCAGAAAGCCTCTTTTAGCATATTTTTGCCATGCCCAAGCACTGAAGCTGCAGCTTGGTGTAGAGAGTGGCAATTTCAGGAGCTCCCTGGAGAGCTGTCACCTCTCCAAAAGCACTGCTGCTCATGGGGAGCACACTCCTAGACCTCCATCCATCTTCAGCAAGATGCCCAGAGAGGGACTCGCCCCATGTGGGAACCCCTTTTTTCTTGTTGGCAGCCCCCCATAATGAGGCAGGCCAGGCTGTGCTGCAGCTCTGTGCCCTTCTGAGCCTGGCTGGGCTCAGGGGGGGTCACCAGGGAGGTGTTGGGGAGTCACTCACTCGATAGCAGGCATGTTTGGGGCAGACATGGGGCTGACTTCTTTGGCTTTCTGCAGGGCGTGCTTCTGGTTAAAGGCCTCCTCTTCCTCCTGCTCGTCCTACAGAGAAAAGAGGGGCTTTGCTCAGTGGGGTGTTGGGGTTCTGAGGGAAAGCTCAGCCACTGGGAGAAGTGAGGGATGTGCAGGGCAAGCCTTGATGCCAAGGCTTGAGGGGGATCTGTACTTCTGATGCCTTGGAGTGGCTGCCTAGAACAAGGTTAAGAGGATAAAAGTGGGTATTTATTAAAGGCCTTCAATAGGCACACCCTGGGCAGCCAAAAGCCTCACAGAGCAGCTACACCCAGGATGGACAATGGTCATGAGTTTTTCAGACAATTATAAATTCGGTCCATTTCCATATCAGGGGTTAATCCTCCAATTACAGCTTCAGGTAATGAAGTCATTTACCCCCACTTTGCTCCCCCCAATTCACTTTTGTTCATACTTTTTGGGGCCAGAGGTTGTGAGGCGTCCTTGAGTTTCAGGCCCAGAGAGATTGTTGTGTCTGAACAAATTGTGAAGACAGCAGCTAACACTCTATATGGAGTTTAGAGTTGTGCAGTAATGCAGTACACGATTTGAAAAAATATAAAATTTTAAGGCATCAGTTCCAGAGACACTTTATTTCCCTTGTGCTGTGGAGATGCAGGCTCCCCACTACATCAGATCTTCCCCAAGGCATCAGGGCTGCTCAAATAAGGGAACCCAGCCCACTCCAGGCAAGAGCTGGGCTGAGCACGGTGGGACAACCCCAGAGAGCACAGACCAGCTCAGCCCTCCCTCCTTCACCGCCACAGGGGCCAGACAGGCATCCCCCAAACCGGGTGGGAGGTAAGGCATCCATGAATGACCCCGGCAGAGCCCGGATTGCTTTAATGAGTACGGCTGTGTCTCCTGAGCAAGGAATGTCATTAGGAGTCATTAGCGAGCATTCAGCCTTTTCAAAAACTCAGCGCTCTCTTAATTGATGGTGCTGATACCCGTGGGGCTCCCCTGGAGGTGCCATCTGCACCCTCCCACCGTGGGAGGACCCCTGCACACACCCCTCAGGCAAACCATGCCCCCTTTGCGGTCAGATTTACACCTGTGGAAACCTCCAGTGAGCCCCAGGGACATAACAGCACCTGCTCCACAAGAATCTGGGCACCACAGGATCACTGGTGTGCTCCAAAGAGTGGCACTGACCACTGCAGCTCTCTCCTACTCACCATTATCCAGACAGTGCCCCAACAATTTTGAGTTCCACAAATATTCCCCAGCATGGTCTCAAAAGCAGCTGAGCGCCAGCCTAAATTGCATCCTAAATCACATCTGCTGCCCACATCTGTGGGCAAACGGGGAATAAATATTGGTACACTGGAAAATGCTTCCCACTCCACGTCTCCGGAGTGCTTGGGCAGATAAGAGTCCCCACATCAGGTCCCACCCAACTGATGAGGATTATCTCCATCTGACTGATGGCAAACAGGACTGGGGAGCTTAAATGGAGAAATAAAGCCATACTTGAAGTGTGGGTGCTCCTGGAAAGAGCAGCAGGTTTAAACATTCTCCTAAATCAAAGCCTTAATGGCTTTGCCCCCACTCTGTCCCCGGGAGAAGGAGAAGGAGGAACGAACCTTGGTGAGCTCCTGGGCGTTGGCCAGGTTGTCCACGGCGATGGCCAAGAAGACGTTCAGCAGAGTATCTGAGAGCAGCTAAGGATGCACAAGCCGTGTGTTAAGGACATGTGTATCTGCAGCTCCCAAGGAGCCCAGCCAGAGGCACAAACTCCTCACCCATCCCACAGCCCTCAGTGCCCCTCCCCACAGCTCCTTCTCTGCCCTTGGGGCACCCACAGGTGCGTGGTGGGTGTCTCTCAGCTGGGAGAGGAAGGATGTTTCTATGAGGAATGTTTGAAGGAGCTGGGGATGTTTAGCCTAGAGAAAAGGAGGCTTAGAGATGATCTTATTGCTCTCTACGCCTTCTTGAAGGGAGGTTGTAGACAGGTGGGGTTGGTCTCTTTCTCCAGGCAGCACTGACAGAACCAGAGGACACAGTCTCAAGCTAGGGAAGGGATAGGTTGGATATTAGGAAAAATTTTTTCTCAGAAAGAATAATAAAATACTGTAATGCTCTTCCCAGGGAGGTGGTAGAATCGCCATCTCTGGATGTGTTTAAAAAAAGGCTGGACATGGCAGTGGGTGCTATAGTCTGGTTGAGGTGTTAGGGCATAGGTTGGACTTGATGATCTTGGAGGTCTCTTCCAACCTCATGATTCTGTGAAGAAGGGGAGGGGGATGCCCCTGGGGAAGATGAGGAGGTGGGGTTGTCAGCACGGAAAGCCCAGCAGCCCGGTGGATACAGTTCCCAAACAAGGTGAGGACGATGAAGTAGATGGAGGACCACATCCCCGAGCGCACGCCTCCCTGGGAGCGGATGCCGTTGTACATCACCTCGTTCCAGTCCTCGCCCGTCAGGATCTGTGGGGACACCGGGCAGCAGCTCTGTCACCTGCACGGCCCATCCCCTGCACATCTGTGCCACCACGTACAGGGACCCCCTGCAGTGGATAACCCAGCTCTGCAGCACCTGAGGGACATCCCACTGCACCCTGATGAGGATTCAAAGCCTCCTCAGAACAGTTTTGAAACTCTTCACCTTCTATAACAGAGTTTCCACCTCTTTCCATCCACTTTGTTGTGCAGAAGAGGGCGGAAGCAACAGCTGATAGAGGGGAGCTTATTTGGTGTAAAGAGCCCCTCCCAGCCATGGGGGAGAAACCAGGTGGTGCCAAGTCCCTTTGCTCGGGTCCCCTGGAGCCCAGCTCCTACCTGGAACACCGTCATGATGGCTGCAGGGAAGGTGTCAAAGTTGGCCGAAGGAGTCCCATCCATGAAGTTAAACCTGCAAAGGGAACCAGGTGGGTGAAATACTAAGGTCACCAAACCCCTGACTGCTGCTGTGCTACCAGTTGTCTTTAGCAGGACCTTTCCCCACTCTAGGAAAGGTCTCCTGAGCATTTGGTGCTATAAGCCAGAAGGTCTCCTGGCTAGAAGAGCCCACACATCCCAAAGGCAGCCCTTGAGCAGGGATTTTTGTGTGGGAGGACATGGAGGGGGAAGGTACAGTCTTGCTGGGCTCCTGTAGAGGGTGTCTTCACTTGCCTTTAACACCAAGAAACCCCTGTTCCTCAGCCTTGAAATGACATACCTGCCTCCAAACAGCTGCATTCCCAGCAGGGCAAAGACTACAATGAAGAGGAAGAGGAGGAAGAGCAGACTGATAATAGATTTCATGGAGCTCATCAGCGAGACCACTAAATTCCTCAGGGATGCCCAGTACCTAGAAAACAGAGATATTGCTGGAGCACTGCCAGTGATGCTGGAGAGCAGGAGGGACTGGATCTGGGCTGCAGCCACAGTCTGAGACAGGGTAACAGGCACTGACGGTGGGTACGCACTTGGTTATTTTAAATATCCTCAGGAGACGAAGAGCTCGTAGGACACTGATCCCAAAAGAGGTTCCTGGTCTGAATATAGCCCAAACCACTTCGAAGATGCTTCCCACTGTGACCTGAGAAGCAGACACAGCCACAAGTCAAAGACTCAGGATGGGCTGCTGCAGGGAATCTTAACATCCCCAAAGATGAGGCACCCACTACCCCATCCGGGACCTATTTTCTCAGGCTGTCCTGGCATAAAGTGCTCCCCGCCCACTGTGAGGGCTATCCTGACCCCCCCTCCCCCTTGATACCTTGCATTGCAGACCCCTGCCAAATATCTCCCCCCACACCCCCAGCACCCCTGGGGCTGCTCACCCCACAGTCGAAGCAGTTGAAGGAAGAATGGAAGTAAAGGCGTGGCCCCATCCCGTACATCTTCAAGGACATCTCCAGAAGGAAGAGCCCAAGAAACAGGAACTCTGCATAGTCTGGAAGACAAAACCCAAGCGTGCTGGAGGCACTGAGGTGTGTGGGAGCATGCTGCATGCACCCACCAGCTGAGCATCCAGCACACCACAGAGATGGGACAAGTCAAGGACCAGGCTGCATCCCCAAACTCTCAGGGTTTGGGATGAGGGAATTTGATCCGTGTGGAGCTAAACCTCTGTATGTAACAGAGCATCAGGCCCATGAGTTAATCACTCAGGGAAGAGGCACCAGTGTCCCAGGGGATTGACAGGACCAGACATGGCCAGCATGGAGCAGTGCAGCTCTTTGGCATTAAACCTACAAAGGCATCAACCACAGGACACTGGAGGGGAATATTATCAACCTGGATTAAAATCATTGCATGGCTGGAATTTGGCCAGGGAAACAGAGCCAAACAGCCAAGAGCCAGTGAAAAGCCTTTCCAGCTATTTCATGAACATTTAGCAGGCAAGAGCCTGGCTCTTCACCTTTCCCAGAAGATGCTTCTCACCACGACCAGCTGCCACACCACGCTGCAGCGTGCTGGAAGCCTGGCAGGCCTGAGCCTACTGCTGCAGATTTGGGTAGAGCTGGGGCTTGACAGGCACATTTTCAAGGTGAGGAAGAATAACACATCTGAGAAAGCAGCACTGTCCCCAGTTCAGCAGCTCAGGAGTGACACATGTGGGGCTGACCACGCTGCCCTTAAAGATGTAGTGTCCTTAAAGATGCAGTGCTTCCAAGATCTGACCTTGTGCCCTGGCCCATGCTGGGCTCAGGGAGGCTCCATAACTGGGCATCTCCAAGCCTGGGATTCCCTCACCATGCTCTCTGCACAAGGATTTTAACCAGGGTGTTCTGCCATGACCAGTCCCATCCCTGCAAATTTACACCTTTCCAGCAATGGCTTGTGCACATTCAAAGGTGGTTCTCCAGCAAGCTTTCCATTACCAATGTTCACAATTTTGGGATAAACTCCACAGGGACCGGCAGTGTTTCTCTCTCATGACAAACACGTCAGACCTGAAGGACACAGAGGCAGCACAACTCCTCTGTGTTTGCTCACAAGGCTGAGACATCCCTCAGTGGCCATGGAGCCAAGGGCAAAGCTGAATTAAACACCTCTACACAGTTTTTTTGTTATCAACAATGGATGGAGCTGGGGTTATTCCCCACCCAGCTCCACACCAGCATGACTGTGGCTGCGAAACGCAAGTAATAAATGACACGATTATGAAAGTTTCTTTTTAGGTGAACAGAGAGGGGGAATTGTGGGAATCCACAAAATCAGAGGGGTTTGGGAAAGCTGCAAAAGGCAGGCTCAGAGACAGTAAAACTGTGATTAGAGCTAAGCAGCAGCCATGAGATAGGTCAGCAGAAAAATTATTTAAAAAGTAGAAAAGCAAGGACAAATAAAACAATGATCTGTGTATTAACACTTGTCTAGAATAACTCTCTAAGCTACAGAAAAGTTTATCTAGCAAGATATTAGGAAGTTATAAGCTTAATAATGGAGCTCTGTGCATTGCGTTTTAAGGCTTACAAGCAGGTATTGTATTCAAAATAGGCAAGCATTGTTTAACCAAAGGTACCTGTGCTTTATAGTGGTTGGATAGAACCACTGCCAATATGCTTTTGCTTTGTGGGATTGGTCAGAAAACTTATAAAGTAAGTTGTAACATTAAGTTCTTTGTTTGCTGCCTGGGATGTGAGCTGGTGGAATCTTCCCATTGTCATAACCATGGAATGAGACTGATGCTGAAAAATCAAACAGCTCAAGGAACGTTCCACAGCAGTCCCATCCCGTTTGTGATTTGTACAGAGCCCCCAGACGGCGATAGGCGCGCTGCAACTCCCTCCCACCCACAGCAAGGCCAGGCACTCACAGAGGAAGTGGGTGAGCCAGGCTGGCTGGTTGTGATGGACGATGGCCACGCAGGCAGTGTTGAGAGCCACCAGGCTCAGGACGATCCAGTAGAAGACCTGGGATTTCACCATGTGGCGCACGGAGATGCGCAGCAGCCGCTCCTTGTGCCGCAAGTAGGAGGCACCGTCCACCCTGGCACCTTTGAGGCCAGAGTTACTCGAGGGGTTGCCTAAAGGGAAAAAGAAGGGGAACAAGGAGTTGGATGCTGCAGCCTCTCCTGTGATATGAGACAGGACATTGCTCTTATGGGGCGCAACGCATCCGGACAATTTTTACGTGGCAGCAGGAGGTTGACTGCTAAACTAGCAGAGATGTCTGGTTTGTGACACTCTCCACGCGATGGGTGTGACTCTGGGAACCCAACCAGCTGACAGAGGTTTGGGGGGAGCAAGCTGCAGACTGCACTGACCCAAGGTTGGATTGAGACGTCTCCTCTGCGCCAGCCTCCGCTCGCCCACGGAGGCGATGTCGACACAGTGCTCGTCACCCGACATGGCATCCGTGCGGTTCCGCTTGATGGTGGCTCTCCTGAGCACTGGCAAGGCAAGAGGAACAGCTGTTGGAGTCTCAGTAGCCCAACTCTGACCATAGCCAGCCCGTTGGATCAGGGCCTGGTGGTCAGAACTCAGGTCTGGTAACAGGACAAAGAGACCCAGGTGATGCTACTCCAGAGCTGTCCCTTGTGCGGGATCAGACACAGCATCCACGCTCTCTCAGGAGTTAGAGTGCCAATCCACCTCCCCTCAACCCTCTCTTGGGCTGCAGACCCCACTGGGGCCTCCCCATCACAGCTGGAGAGTCTGAGCCTCCAGCTCCAGGCAGGCAGAAGGAAGGGCAGGCAGATTTTAAGGGCATTGCTGGTCTTACCATCTAAGGCTGAGGTCCCCGAATTTTTGTTCTCTTCAGCCAGCATGACTTCCTCTACGCAAAACACACAGTTCAGCATCAGGAGACAAGGCACTGTCACACATCACTGCCTGGTACTGAAGAACTTCCCCCAGCCCAGAGGCTGGCTCTGCAAACTCTTACCAAGTATTGGTTAAGGGCCCAAAAGCAAATTCTGGAGAGTGACAAGTGTCAGCTACCAAACATTGCATCAGAAAAGAGAATTACTTGTGATCAGCCCTTCTCTCTCCACTGTCATTAAGCTCATGAAGGAAGTTGAAACTTATAGGCAGGTCTGGGGTTCAAGCAACCCAGCCCGGGGCTAAAACTCAGGTCTGGTGCTCAGGACTCATTTGAAGACACTCATCTTTTACAAGTCTGAATCATGGATGAAAGTGTAAATCTTTCCTTCCCAGAGCTGAATGCACTGGCCTCATTCCTAGGAGGAGCAAGCAAGGACATGGGCTGTGGCAGTTTGGGAACCAACACCCACGGGCTGTCATGCCTGGTGTCAGGAGGAAGCCTGGAACTTCCACCACCCCCAGCCCAGGTCCAGGAGCCCCGAGGTAGGAACCAGTAAGTTCATCCCCTCCAGATGGCTCCAGGAGGAGATTTAACTGGAAAGCCCTTCTCCCTGCTGACTGCTCTTCTTTCCCACTGCCCACCACTGCAGGGAACTCCAGCAAACACCGGGAGAGAGGAAACCAAGGCACAGCATAGCTGACACCCTGTTGCTCACAGCCTCCCTGCAGATGCAGCGTGTTTGTGCACAGAATGTGACAATTTCATGCCACAGAGCACGAGGACTCACCGGAGGCTGGCGATGTCCTTGCCTGCAGCCTGGTGGACCAAGCTCACCCATGCACTCAACATCACCTTGAGCACCTTGGACACTTCAGAGCTCAGGGATTCCTTTCCATCCCCACCACCCCACATGAGCAGCAGTGTGCTGTCCCCCCAGACGTCCCCTGGGCACCGTCCTTTACCCGCTTTGTCTATCCACGCCCGGTAGCCGTTGAGCTCCCGCTCGATCTGCTGCTGCCGCCGCAGCTTCATGAAGGCTCGGCGGTTCTCCACGCGCTCTCTCTCTTTGGCAAACTCCCTGGGGAAGGGCAGAAGGGAGGGCTGAGAGCAGGCCCGAGGGGCAGCAGGATGCCAGGGGGCTGGGGAGCTCTGGCACAGGAAGCAGGGACCAAGGTGGGTGTTGGGGATGTGCATGGGTACCCCCAGCCAAAGCATGGCCAGAGAGTGGGTGAACGATCAGGGAGGAGAAAAGCAGCACTGGATGGATGTGAGCAAACTCCCTGCTTGATTGCTCAGTCCTGCATGCTCCAGCTGGGAGCTGATGCCACTCAGGGAGGATGATCCCAGTGCCACCCAACTCCAGAGCCAGCACAGCTTCTGTGTGTTCCTTCAGGGAATAAACACTGGGCACTGCAAGGAGGCATTGAGGGGATGGAGGAGGAAAGGTCCTGTCCCTTGCCTTCACCTCCTCCTCTGAATCCTATTCATTTCCAGCCTCTCCTTGGAGAATTCTCCTAGAACTTGAGACATGGCTGTCCTCCTCTGGATGTCAGGGTCTCACAAGAGCTGTCCAGGTGTGATGACCAGCACAGACTCCCTGCACCTACAGAACTCCACCCCACGCCCTCAGCCCCTTCCCGGTCCCAGGATGCTCCGAGGGAAGCGTGATTACAAAGAGCAAATGGCACTGTTCTCTGTGTGAGAGGAACATCTCTCTCCCCAGAGACCAGCAGCAATCTCAGGCCTCAGAAAAATAAAAACTATTCCAAAGAACGGAAAGAGCTGCTCTGTCTGCTGCAGAGAGCGTTCAAGCGCATTACCCCAGCTGAGCTATTACACCCTGATGCTGTGTGGGCTTCTGCATGTGTGTGTGTGTGAGTGTGTTTGTGTGGAAAGCCCGGAATGTTCCCTGCATCTCCTGTTTAAGATCCCCAGACAATCCAAGCGCTTTTCATTCCACCCCAGGAAGGTGCAGTTTCCTGCCGCTCGGGCATTAAGTGACAAATGACTCCCCCTCCAGCACTGCCTCTCACAATGAAATGAGACTTTCTTCCTGGGGCAGGGAAGCAGGGCAGGGAAACAAAAGGCAAGAGAGAGAAAAGCAGCCTAAGTGAAGGGAAGGAGGGTGGGAGGAGATGGGGGAGAAGGAAGGACCTCCCCAGCCAGCAGTGAAATGCACTCGCGGTTTTGAGCATGCCATGACTCCTTGCTCCAGCTGGAGGAAAGGCAGGAGCATTTTGGCTGTGCAATCACCCCTCACCACCCTTTGTTTGCAAATTTGGGATGTCAAGGAATGAGAAAATGCTGTTTGGAGTCAGAGTCAATGGGGAAGTTTCCTGTTCTCTGGTCCTCCCAGCTCTGCCCCACGGGCCATAATTCCACAGCAGCTTTGGCAGCATTTTTCCCAGACCCCATAGATAACAAATCCTAGAATGATTTGGGTTGGAAGGGGCCTTAAAGACCATCTCATTCCTCGCCATGGACAGGGACACCTTCCACTACCCCAGGCTGCTGAGAGTCCCATCCAACCTGGCCTTGAACATTCCAAGGATGGAGAAGCCACAACTTTTCTGGGCACCCTGTGCCAGGGCCTCGCGACCCTCACAGACAGAAATTTGTCCCCAATATCTAATCCAACCCCGCTCTCTGTCAGTGGCTAGCCATTTCCCCGTGTCTTATAACTACATGGCCTTGCCCAAAGTCCCTCTCCAGCTCTCTTGGAGCCTCTTTAGGCTCTGGAAGGAGCTCTAAGGTCTCCCCAGAGCTTTCTCCATT
>JAHXMQ010012336.1:26421219-26433378 GCA_020466415.1 Ammodramus savannarum pratensis | reverse complement strand
TCACACCCCAGCTCTCTCAGCTTGTGTGCAACTGGGAGGACTTGGGAAGCTCCTCCTGACGTATGTCAGCTGGGAACTTGGCCACTCTGCTGCCTCCTGCTTGCCCATCCCTCTGTCCTCCAGCTCCTTGTGCTGCATGGCAAGAGAAACCACCACCATGTGCCCCCAGTGGAAGCCACCCAGAAGGACCAGCTGAGCCTCAGGCCACCTCCTCCTGCAGAGGGGAATGGGGGCATTGGAAAAGGTGCTCATCAAGCAGCACTTTCCCCCTTTTCCTGAGGCAGCCCTTTTGCTCATGGAGCACTAATTTACAGCAGGCTGGTGCCACACACACTCAGGGACAGGGTTCATGCAGCTGTGGCAGCGTCTCTGAGGGAGCCACTTCCCACTCACTTGATCCCTAATGGAGCTTAATTGCTTTTGTCCATTAGAAGGAGGAAAAGGTGGCAGAAAGGGGAGGGAGGGGAGAATAAAAAAAAAGTTAATCTCGAGTTAATGAATTATTACATTTCAAGAGACACGTTCCCAAGCAGGGCAGCAGCGGGGGCTGGTGACATCTGAGAGTGGGTAGGCGATGCTGACAGATCAAGGATTGCTCAGAGCCAATTTGCAGCAGCAAATGGGTAGAGATAATACTGTGTGTGAGTGAGAACAGGGCCAGCCATGGTGACTGACAACGCTTGGGAAGGCTCCAAGTCACAGGCAGGGCAGCCTGGCATCGCCCAGAGAGCGGGTGCTGTCTCCCATTGAAGGGTCTGCTCCTGCTCTCTTGGGGTTTCACCACCAGGGATGGCCAAATTCTGCCCTGCAAAGAGCCCTGCGTGCTGTTTCCCCATAGGGTCCCTGCCAGGGAGCTCAGAGCACCCCAGCAGATTCCACAGTCTCCACCTCTGCTTGTCCACCTGGATCTTATGGCCCCAAATCCCGATGGCTCCAGCTCAAAAACATCCACCCCTGGCAGCCAAGATCTGTGATGCCAACCTTGTGTCACTACAGCCCCTCTCTGCCCAGCCAAAGACACTCAGAGAGCTCTAGAGGTGATTGCTGAAGGCCCTGGTGGGGTTTGGGGGTCAATGTGCCATCTGTCCCCCTGTTCCCAAAGGCACCATTTCCCCACACCCCATTGCCTGCTGGGGCAATGGGAGCACAGATGCCTTGATCCTCCTCTGCCTGCAAATTCTCCTCCACAGCCTTGGAATTTCCCTCATGTGGCCTGAGAGCATCTCTGCTCCTGGCAGGAGAGCCTTGGGCACAGCACCATGCTCAGCCACATCCCTCTCCAGGCCCCCAGCCACCCTCACACCAGGACAGAGATGGTTTTAGTCCAACGTTATCTGCTGTAAGGACTGGAAAAGCCAAGTCTGGTTTCAATGGGAGAACCACTCATGGAAGCATCCAGCATAAAAATGGGTCCCCTCTTGAAAAAAAAACAAAAACAAAACAGGAAAAAACCAAAACAACCAGTTACAAGAAAACCAAGAACCAAAAACAAGTTAAGAGAAAAAAGAATCACAACCACTGCAATCCATTTTTTCTACATTTTAGACCATCTTTGAGTTCAAAGCAGCTAAGTAGTGCTGGTCACATCAATGTTGTGGCCTCCATGCTTTGAAACAACAAACCATCTATCTTCAAAGCCATCAATTCATCACCTCTTGCCTCTATTTTAAAGATGATTTCCAGCAAACCAGTTATCAAATCAGCCTTAAAACAGCTTGAGGCAGCAGAAAGGACAGGATGGAAATCAGGGAAATACTGGATTACACACTGAAAGTGAGGCAGCAGCACCACTCTGCTATGAAAAAACCCCAAATATAATGGCATGCATTACAAGAGAGACCATCTGTAAGACATCAGGTAACACCACTGCTCTCCTCAGGTCTTGGCTCATGGCTCCACTTCAGGTCTGAGCACCACAATCTGAGGAAAAACTGCCTCTGAGCCTCCAGGAGGGTGTCAGAGGTGGTTATTGGACAGAAGTGACAACAGACGGTGTGGCAAACACAGCTGAGGCAGTGGCAAATGGGGGGGATCAGATGGTATTTACCCAGGAGGTGTACAGGAACTGAAGTGAGAGTGTTGAACTGACTGAGCAGCCTGTAACCTGAGTTTAAACAGACAGTGACAGCAGCACTGGCACTGCAGGCTGGGATTATTGCATTGAACCCACGGCAGAGGCAGCAGCAGGGCGTCCAAAAGGCACCAAAACCTCTGCAGGGGTTGGGTGCCTGCTCTGAAGGAGACCACAGGTTTTCAGTGACGGTAATTGCTTGATTTAAGTTCACTTGAAGTGCCAGAGTCAGAGAAGATCAAAGGCCAGGCTGGGTGGAGCTCTGAGCAACCTGGTCTGGTTGAAGATGTCCCTGCTGATGTCACAGACATCTTTTATGAAAAATCCTTTCCTTAGGATTTTTTCTCCTGAGAAGCTGAAAGGCCTCAGGAACAAAATGTGAACATTGATTATCTGCTGCTGTGGAATGCAACAGGTGCATCTGGGATTGGTCTCATGTTGGATATTTGTAATTAATGGCCAATTACAGTCAGCTGTCTCGGACAGAGAGTCGAGCCACAAACCTTTGTTATCATTCTTTGCTGTTCTATTCTTAGCTAGCCTTCTGATGAAATCCTTTCTTCTATTCTTTTAGTATAGTTTTAATGTAATATATATGATAAAATAATAAATCAAGCCTTCTGACACATGGAGTCAGATCCTCATCTCTTCCCTCATCCTCAGACCCCTATGAACATGGTCATAGGACCAGATGGCTTTTAAAGGTCCCTTACAAGCCAAACCTTTCTGTGATTCCATAACAAAGCTGTGCCATCTCAATAAAGCCTTGCTCTGAACTTGAAGGAGAAGGGACACAAAAAGAAAGGCAACCAGCAGCAGCCCATTTCTTGTACTGCCTGTGCATCAGCTCTGATCGGCCCCGTGCAGTGGGGCAGGAGCTCGGTGTCACCAGGGTGTGACACAGCTGCTGAGCAGAGCACATTTACAGAGCACTGGCACTCACACGAGCTGGGGAGGGCAAAGCTGACAAGCTGCTGGTGACATGGAAGGGTAAAATGGGAAGGAGCTGGGAGATGCCAGCCCTGAAGTGACCCATCACATCACTGTCCCTGCTAAGAAGGGGCAGATGATGATGGGTACCTTCTACCTTGCAGAAAGTTTGTGGTTTGTGAAATCCAGGTGGATTTCTCCAAGGCCAAATGTGCTGATACCAAACTGAGTGGGGAAGTGGAGAATTCAGAAGGGAGAACAATCCTGCAGGAAGACCTGATCAGGCTGGAAGGGTGGGCTAATGAGAATCTCATGAAGAGAAGCTGTGGCTGCCCCATCCCTGGAAGTGTTCAAGGCTGGATGGGGCTTGGAACAACCTGGTCTAGGGAAAGTGTCCCTCTCCATGGCAGGGCTGGAATGAAATGATCTTTACTAGGTCCTTTCCAACCCAGGCCATTCTCTGATTCAAATGTAAGGTATTGGACATGGGAAAACAAAATCCAGGAGGGCAGCACAGGCTGGGATCTACCCAGCTGGGGAGCAGCTCTGTGGAAAGGGAGCTGCAGGTCCCAGGGATGAGCTCAGTATGAGTGAGCAGTGTGCTGCTGCAGCAAAGAAAGCCAGCAGGGTTCTGGGCTGCATCAACCATGGCAGAGAAGAGAGCCACAAACATTCTAGCTGTAAACTCACAATTTCATCATTTTTCCAAGGATAACACCGCTGAGGTTTGTATTGCTGTCCCACTGCCCAGAGAACTCTGCAATGCTGCACCAAAGGCAGCAACAGCACGCTCAGCCCACGCTGCAAAGAAGCTGCAGAAGGATGGCAGAGGGTCTGGCAGCCCCAGCAGCAAGGAGCAGAGATGGGAGCTGGAGATTGTGCCTCACTCTTATCAGGCAGGGCTGGCATAAGCAGCGCAGCTTCAGTGCTTCAAGAGCCCCGGGCTTTGTTCACAATCACTCCCACTGGCTCATGCAGTGCTGGGAAAATGTCACTCCTCCCTTTCCCTCCTATGCTCCAGTTTATATCCCCTCTGTAAGCAGAGAAGATCTTTATGGTCTCCTTTTGCACGTGACAGCGATCCGCAGATGAAAGGTGTGTGATCAGTCCTGCAGGTGAGATGTAGCACGGAAAGAAAACCCCACTTCAATTTTCAACCTTTCATCACGTTAAACTTCCCA
Source organism: Ammodramus savannarum pratensis (assembly GCA_020466415.1). Taxonomy (NCBI): domain Eukaryota; kingdom Metazoa; phylum Chordata; class Aves; order Passeriformes; family Passerellidae; genus Ammodramus; species Ammodramus savannarum. The sequence goes on along the minus strand of JAHXMQ010012336.1, from coordinate 26,429,196 downwards.
GGAGCTTCCAGCACTTCAGTCAACACCTTCTTCACCCAACAGCAGTGCCCAGCACCCCCTTGCCAGGGTGGAGCTGCTCCTGAAGGAACTGGGCATCTCCAAAGCCATCCGCCGGCTCAAATCTCTGGAGCCACATGATTGCTGCCATCAACCAGGAGGACAGAAATTACCATAATCTGGAACAAACAACTCCCAAAGCAATCTGTAAGCAAGCACTATCTGCTGAGTGCCTTGTTGAGAGGATCAAAACGGAGCCTTTTCACCCACAGCCCGCAGACCACAGGCAGTCGACGGAGCAGATTTGCAAGGAGGCAGGAATAAGAGCAATTTTGAAGCAGCGGAGACATGCTGGCAAATAATTTGCCAGGAGAAATCAAAGGGGAAAGTCAGCGAGTCATCTTTTTGTTGTGGATTTTTTTTTTTTTTCCCTTCTCACCCAGCTGGCTGTAAGAGGAGTCATTATTCCCTGTAGCAGCAGAGGATCCAGCACAGCAGCCACGCACGCCTCTTGTCAGGCAGCTTGTTTGCACGGGGCTTGGAGCCCTTGGCAGAAAGGTGGCCCAGCAGAGCACAGCAGAGAGGCATGAATATGGATGCCCACCTGCCTGCTGAATAGAGATGAAGGTCCCCCAGACTCCTCTGCCTGGCCTGTGCTCAAAGACCACGGTGATGACAAGGAGCATCCCCAGAACCAAGTGAGGAGCATGGGCATCGCTCATGGTGGTGCTGGGGGGCCTGGGAGGGGCATCACTGCCCCCTCGCCGTGTGGCACCCACTCCTCCCTTCAAAAGGGGTCTTTTGAGTTTCCAAGCACAACACAGGTACAGACATCTCACATCTCATCCCAACCATGCCCTGAGATCCTATAACCATTCCAGAAGAAAGCCAACGTGATGCTTCCAAGCTTTCGTACTTCCAAATCCATATTTCTTGGGTGTAGAAACACAGAGTCATTCAGGTTGGAAAAGCTGAAGATCCTCAAATCCACCATGTTCACCATAAAGAATGTCACATCCACATGTTTTTTGAACACTTCCAAGGACAGTGATCCCACTACCTCCCTGGGCAGCCTGGTCCAATGCCTGACCATTCTTACAGCAAAGAATTTTTTTGTTCACCTCTTACTGGGAATTTATCATCTCCCCACAAGCTTTCCTGTATTTTGTGCATGCTCACCACTTCTCCTTCCAGGAATCTTTGAGACATTAATCCTCTTCCCAATGTTTTTGGCTTCAAAGCAACACATCCCGCTCAGCCGTGTGGGGTCCAGGTTTTTGTGTAGAGCTGGCAAAAAGAACCCTCTTTCTATTGAAAATGTACACTTGTTCCCTCAACACCCTTATTATTAATTGCTACAAAACTTAATTTTATTCATCATTTGTTATGCATCCAAATTGGATGGGGAAAAAAATTCAAATTAACTGAAGTGAAAAGATTTCAGAAGATGGTGCAGAAGGCTCCTGAAGGAACTGAAGAAAACTCTCCGGAGACTGCGAACGCAGTGCTAACCCAACCTGAAAGAAAGATCTTAAGACAAAGAAATCTTGCCAATTTGATCCTTTAATTATAACATTAGTCGTTTCTTTCAAAGGCTTAGTGTAAGAGCTGGGGGTGGGGGGCAGAAAAGACTTAAAGGGAGAAAAGACTTAACATCACCAGGATGAGTGGAAGCAATTAGGAGGATTTAAATTACTCTCTTGTTTGGTACTAGGCAGATAGATTTCATTTTTCTTGCCATTGTGCTTGACTTCTTGCTCTGCTGTTAGCTTCCAGAGGTCTCCTTGGCTGGCCTGAGAGCCAGGCAGCATCTCTTTCCATTCTGCTGTTTCTGCAGATCAGTGGCTGTAACAGCTCTGACACCCTGGAAAGGGGCTGGATGCACAAGACTGGATACGGGGATGGAGTCTCCCAGCTCTCAGCAGAAGGATGATGCTGCAATAAATGGAGGAGGGTGATTGCAAACCAAATTTTTTCTGCAGAGGCTGTGGAAAGGGAGGTGGGAAACAGTCAAAATGCAGCCTGTTCTACAGCTCTGTATGAGTCCTCAGGCTTGGCCATTCCTGGGGTGGCACTGCTGCCACTGGCACATGACACCAGCAGCAGGGGCAGGGCAGTGTGGCTACCATCAGGTCTCTGGTGCTCCAGAGACAGAGCCCAAACACACACCTTCAAATTGCTTTATTTGAGAAACAGCTGAGGAAAAAAAAACCAAACCCAAAACTGAACAATTTCACAAAAAAAGGGAGAGTAGATCTTTGCAAATCTCCAGCAGATGCAATTCTTCAGGCCACAAGGCAGCTTCAGGTAGAAAATGGCATTTCAGTGGATGTTCCATCCTCGCTGGCTCCCACTGACTCTCCTCTGGCAGGATTATCTCAGCAGCTCGTGCAGCTTTAAAAGCTGAGCAGTCACATCTCCTTGGGCTCCGTACCTGCTCCCAAAGAGGAACGGGGCCAACATTTTTATCTTTTCCTGCTTTCAGTCAGAATTAATTGATCTGTAATTGCACCCATAGAGGGGGGAAGTTAATAGACACGGCAATAAATGCCAAAGCCACAGCAGAACTGGCTCTCCAAGACCCTGCCTGGAGGAGCTCCATCCTCCCTTAACAGAGTCTGCGTGCGACTCCAGTGCGTGTGTGCCTGTTCGTACTTAGGGAGAAAAACTGAGGAGCCTGCCTGTGATGAAAATCATTTCTTTTCCTCTCCCACATACTTTGTGCTCAAGGAGCAGATGGATCCAGGCTGTTTACATCACAGAGGTCATGCCTCAGCCTAACAGTTGGGGAACTGACTGTTGGGGGAGATGCTCATCGCCACCAGGAGGCTGCTAAATCTGGGCTCTGGCAAACTTCTGCTGGTGGCAAGTGAAACACACAAATGTCCTCCGGCAGCCTCTCCTCCTTGGGGGCCCACCCTGGCTGCTGGGCTGTTTCCCCAGAGGGAGCCTCTGCTGAGATGAGGCGAGGGCAGAGCAGCTCAGCAGCAGCTCCTGAGGAGAACCTTGAGGAGAATGCTGGAAATCCCGAGTGGACCTTGTTATCCAGTGATGCACATGGTGCGGTTTGCAAGCTACGTGTGGGGCCAGCTTTCTGCAAGGAGGCTCCCAGAGGCCATGAGCACGGCCTGGCTTCCCCAGAAGCACTGGTGTAACTGCCAGGGAAAGAATTCCTTCGGTGGAGGTGTTTCTGTGGAGCTCATTCCCAAAGTGACCAGCTCTTCTCAGTTCAGCACAGCCACGCGTGGGGGCATCTGGCCAGGCCCTGCCTGTTCATCCAGCTGAGAGCTGGGCAATGGGAAGGTCACACCTCCTATCCCCCAGCAGAGCCAAGAACTCCCTTCCAGCACCAGATGATTGTGGTGAGTGCTAAAAACAAGAGGAGTTCGGCAAACAGAGCAAGGAGTGAGGCCCTTCCTGCTGCACTCAGCGTTTGTGTGCACAAGCACCTGCTCTCCCTTAGGTCCTGCTCCTCCATGGCTCCAGCAGCACCTCTGGATGATTCACCCAGCCAAGATGCTGCATCCACTGAGCCACAGAAGATGTGGCCTTGCCCAGGCAGGGGCACACTCACAGTGGCCTTGCCATGGAGTGGCAGAGCCCAGCTGGCACCTGAGCCCACCAGGGAGTTGAGCAGTCCTGCTTTACCCTGGATATCTGCCACGCCACAAGAGCATTTCTGCTGCCAATTAGGCCACCCACCCACTTGCATCTTTCCCCAGTACAAACCCAACTAGCAATAAACAAACAGTGGAAATGCCAGCCGGTGCCTGGGAAGAGTCCTGGATAGCTGCATCCAGCTCATGGGCATGGGAATGCTGCCTCAGGCAGGGAAACACCCAGGTGGGCCAGGGCATGGCCAGGCATCCCACCAGCCCCACTCTGGCCCTCTGGTTTGTGTCTGGCTTGTGTCCCCAAGCTGCTTTCAGCATCACCCCAGCACCAAAAGCCTCCACACAACACTGCACTGACATTCTCTAATGTTGTAATAATGTTCCCATCTTCCTAACTTTCCTTCTCCAGGTTTTTGTGGGAAAGCTTCTACTTGACATCGAGACCTAGCTGGATTTTGCCCAAATGCCCGAGCTGGATGTGGCATAAGAAGCACAGATTCCACCCAAGGCTGCTTGGATATCTTCATCCCCCATAAGAATTGTCTCTCTGCAAGGCAAAGTGAAGCCCCTGGACCCAGTCAGACCCCAGAATGAGAGCTGGAAAAATTCAGCCCAATAACAGACCCCAGCCTGTCACTCTAGAAACTCCTGAAACCACCACCATCACACTGGGACTTCCAGGGACACTCAGGAAAGGGACAGAGATGACCAAGGCCATTCTCCACCCTGACCCTTGCACCTGAGGGCTTTCCATCTGGCCAAAACAGCACTACAATGACTTCTGCATTTTGCCATGATGCATAATTAGCTAAGAAATGAGCTGCTTCAGTCAGAACAGAGAAGCCCACACCTTCCCCCCAGTGCAGGAGAGGGCACACTCTCACTGTTCACCAGCCCCTGCCAGCAGCTGAGGATGTGCTGGTGCAACCACAGTTCATTGTCATGGAGACAAGAAGAGTTTTTGTCTCCAAACCCAGCTTAAAGGCTTGGATTAAAACTCCCTTTCCCTTGGGAAGTGCAGGACAGGGACAGTTGCTTTGTGCCTACTTCCTGATCTTATATCCTTATATTCTGGGCTTATCCACGTGCACCCCAAGCATCCCTGTCCTCACCAGCTTGCACCCCACCAGTGCAGGGCACATCCTCCTGGTGCTCTCTATCACTCCCCAAATCCATCCCAACTCACCACCAACAGCCTGGAGCCAAACACATTTTCACAAACCCCCCCACGTCTCTCCTCTCCTGCAGGTCCCAAGCAGCCAGAAGATCCCCAGTGACCATTTCTCACAAGGGAACCAAAAGCAGAAGATCTTCAGCCAGGTGAAATGACAGTAACAATAAATATCTTCAAGGCTGTCCCTTTCCCAGCTCCCCATGTTGATGAAGAACCAAGCACAGGCAGGGAGCATTCCCCTGCTGTGGGGCAGACAGGTTTGGAGGGGATGGAGGGACACAGGGACCAGCCTGAGGTGACAGAAATGTGTGACAGGCACAGCCCAGAGAGAATGACCACTCTGCTTACCCTGACAGCACTCCCAGGACAAGGTTGAGGACGAAGAAGGATCCAATGATGATGAGGGGGATGAAGTACAGCCAGTTCCAGGTGGCTCCTAAGGCATCATTGGTCTGGAGGGGAAAGAAAAAAACCATGTGTGACATCACCTCCAACACCAGGGACAGGGCAGAGGGGGGATGTGGTAACTCCCGTGCTCCAGGCTGACCACACCAGGCTCCTCAGGGTGACCTGGCCATGCCTGCCAAGCCTTGGTGGGTACCCTTCCCCTGGCACCCCTCAGCACCCTGCCCCAGCCCTCATCAGGCAGGATCACTCTCCTCCACCCCCTCCAACCATCCTGCAGAGACTGTAAGAGATGGGTTTAGCTGGAGGTGCAGAGTCCTGCCGCCCAAAACTGGGGTGCTGAGAGTGAGGGCTCACCCTGAGCATGTTTTCGCCAGCATTTTGGTTCAGTGCTCCCATGCACATCCACCAGGATGGGGCAAAGCAGCCCACAGCAGCACAGATTGATAGGGTGCCTTAAGGTGGCATCTAAAGAAGAGGTTTGTCCCTTCATGCATGGTGGGAAACCTCCAAACAGGCATTGTGCTGCTGGCATCATCACTAACACCTTGCAGACACCCTCCCACCAAAGCCACGGAGCTGAGACCAGACGGGAGCTGTGAGCTCAGGGCACAGCCCGACAGCTGCAAAGGCTCCTGCTGAGCCCTGCTCAATCCCTCCAGACATGAATTCACCAGGGGTTTTAATAAAGCAGTGCCCCCGTGTCCCTCCCAGGCCCCATTTGTCCTGTGGTGTCAGGCTCGGTGCGCATGACGCCGGGCTGAGGGTGATGCGGCAGAACGTGACTGTCTGGGGGAGGTGGTATCAATCTTCTTGCAATGAAAGACTCTTTCTCTTTTCTCTCTCTCTTCCCCCCTCTCCCTGTGCTAATTAAGCCCTCATCTTCATCTGAGTCATTGGCACCACATCTCCTGCTCGGCCAGTGCAGGAGCTGAGTGAGGAAGGCTCCGCGGCGGGAGGAGCGCGGCTCCGAGGGGCAAAGAGAGCGAAGGCTGGAGCCTTCCTCCCTGAACTGGGGACTTCAGCTGGGTGTCCCCATCAACCTGACACCCAAGGCAGGCAGGGTGACACCAGCACAGCCCAGCACAGGCACTGACCACAGCACTGGGATGTGGGTAGCGATCTCAGCGACAAGGCACACAGTATCTGCAAGGGCTCTGAAAGCAGCTGGAAGGACTCACTGCTCTCCCCCTTTGGCCCTAAGGAAACCACACATATCCTCTCAAGATCCTGCTCTTTAAAGAGCCCCATTTCACCTCCAGCCCCTTCCTTTAGGGCCACGGGAGAAGCAGGCAGAGGGAGGAAGGAACAATGCACGGGAATTCCTGACAGCTGATGCTCACCACAGCCCTCCAGAGACACCCAGGGCACTGTGCTCTGCCCTGGCAGCACCATCTCCCATGGCATCAGCCTTCAAGGCATCCTGCAGCCCTCAGCCCAAGCTTGGCATGGCTTCAGCTCCCTGCCAGGATGCCACTGGGTACCTGCCACTCATGTCAGGATTGCTTGCCTCTGAAACTGGCTCCTGCCCAAAACACACAGGCTTTCCCCGAGGTCTCTGTCACAGGGAATACAAAACACAGGAGCTCCCTTCCTACAGAAGAACAAGACATCTTCCCCCAGAGCTGGGCTATCACCATTCCCTCTTTAGCCATCCCAGCAGGAAAGAGAGGGGGAAATAGGAAGTTTTCCCAGAGTTATCACTGCCCAGACCTCTTCCCTCTCAAAGCTGGTGGCACTGGGGACCTGCAGCAGGGACAGCTGAGGCAGGGGCTTGGCAGGACTCTGGTGGCGTGGGTTGACTGTGATCCCAACCTCTGTGCATTTGAGTGCCTGGCTCCCCTGGGGGTGGAGGCAAAGGGGGTTGGAGAGATTTTAAGGGGATTTGGGAGGTCACAGCACCACTTGCACCCAGCAGCTGGAGGAGGGGCACTTCTAGGGCAGAGGAGGAGATGGGGAGCTGTGGCCATACTCAAGGACACAGCAGTGGCCACAGTGAGCTCAGGGATGGTCCCAACCACCCAGGCTGCCACCAGCAGCCCCAGGAACAGCACTGCCACCAGCAGCCACACGGGTCCCCCTGGCTGGTGCCAGCTTTACAACATGAAATCTCCCAGGGGACATCCCAATGCTCCCTACAGATCCAGGAACTGGTAATGCCCAGTCTGGATACAGAGGCTCCACGCCATCATCTGGTACTTGCTCAGCCACTCAGGCTGCCAAAAACTCACTGTCCTCACTGGAAGCCTCCTCAAGCAGATGCTCCAATGGCTGCTGCAATTTCCAGCCTAAATTTATTTGTGGTCATTTTTGACACCGTTCCATTCTTTTGCCAGCACTGGCCTTTGGCTGAAATAGCTCTTTTTCTTCCTCTTTCCACCCTGATCTATTTCTAGACAGCAATCACAGCCACCTCCAGCCTCTGCTTTGCTGGCCAAAGCAAGGTTCTTCCAGTTCTCTCTTGCCCAACTGCTCACATTCCTGCCAGCCTCACAGAGCCCCTCATTGGGGTTGTTCAAACTCAGATATTCATTAGTTCTTATCTCTGTTACAGCCTCACAAACTGTGAGCTCTACAGCACTTCACTGTAACAAACTAAAAATGGAGCCCCACCTCTCTCTCTCAAGGCCTTTTAAGGACAAACTGTTCAATTAAGAAATGACACCTGAATTATTTTTACTTTTAACCCCATAACCAACCACCTGTGGCCCGCAATGCAGACTTTTTTATCAAATTACACCCAATTACCACCCAAACCCTTGGAGAAGAAGGTAATTTTTCCAATAC
>JAHXMQ010012336.1:26395765-26405972 GCA_020466415.1 Ammodramus savannarum pratensis | reverse complement strand
TCTGGGGTGAAACACCACACACCCAGCCAGACAAAAGTGTCTGTGGGGTGAAACACCACACCCAGCTGGCCAAAAGTGTCTCTGGGGTGAAACACCACAGTGCCGTGGTTTGGTTCAGCACCAAGGGCCAGACAAGGCACATCACATCCATGATACTGGTGACACCAACAGAGGTGGAGCCCTCCAGCCCCCGGGGCAGGAGCAGCACCTGGCTGCAAAGTCCTCAGCTAACCCAGATTTGTGTGAAGGGCTCCGGAGCCTGGCTGAGCCTCCAGGCAAGGCTCGGGCGATTCCAGGGCACTCCTTCCCCACGCTCTAAATTAGCTGCTAAGAATGGGACTCCTCTGTGACAGGCAAGGTGACATGCTCCTTGTCCTCTCCGGGGGACAGGGGACATCACGAGCGCTTTGGGAAGGAGGTCTGGACAGATCACCAGACTGAGGCGGTGGCACTCGGAGCTGTCACCCAGGCGGTGACAAAAAGCTGACCCAGGTGTGACACAGGTGCCTGCACATCCTCCTGCAGGCAGCCAGGGCAGAGAGCACTCTGATCCCAGCCAGCCTAGAGCCTCTGATCAGCCCTACATCACCCTCACACCTAATAAAGCAGCTGGAAAAGCAAACCAAGCTTCCAAGCACACCAGTCTGGCTGTTGGATGCTTTTCCCAAGCCCTTCTGTGGCTGGAAGCTACACACATCCCCTCTCCTGGATAACTTTTCCCAAGATTTTCTGTGGCTGGAAGTTACACACATGCCTTCTCCTGGATAGCCAGGCTTTGCTGGTAGGCACAGGCAGCACTGCTGATTATAAATCCAATGCTCCAAACACACCTCGGTGCTTTGGACTTCAGCATAACTCACCTGGCAATTGTTTATTAACCATCTAGCCATGCTTTTTATTAATATTTTTTTTTAATAAACCCTATCAGCCAGAACTTTCTGAATTAAGGTTTCTCACAGCTCCTAAGATGAAACTCAGGCTGTGACAGACCTTTGTGCTGCCACAGGGCAGGAGCTCTGGTATCTGTAGAACAATTTAAACCCTTTTCGATCACTTACAATATTCACGTCTGATGTGCTAATAATTATTCTTTATTTTTAGGCAAGGACCCAAACTAAAATTACATCTCACCATCCAAGTTATTTGAAAAAAGCTGCCAGATTTAGGCTATAAAAATCCCAATGATCTCATGCTTTTCATCATATGTACTGGAGGAAAAAAAGAAGGGGAAAAAAAAAGAGTGAAGGCGTTTTTATAGGTCACCCAGGCAAAGGGGTTAGTTTTACTTCTGAGGAAAGGGGGAAGAGAGACTTCAGGTGGAGAAAAGAGCAGAGAGGAGCTTTTGGAAGGATGCAAATGAGAGAGGAGGCAGGATGGGAAATATATGCTAATCCCCCAAAGTATAATTGAATAGTGAGCAATCACCAGCAGACAAAAACACTCTTTCAGGAGAGAAAAAAAAAATAATAATCCATTGCTTTGTGTTTGCAACCAGGATGATGATTTGATTTTATTTATTTGGAGGCTCTGGGGAGGAGGGCGAGCTCCCACTGAGGCCACCACACCCGCGGGCTCTGGGTCTGGGCAGAGCCAGGATGAGCCCCCATCTGAGCAGGGAACACGCCCTCGCCTCCAGCTGAGGACCTGCACCTTTAGATCTCTTCCCCCAGGGGTCAAAAGAAGGAAAAAAGCCCCAAGAATCATCTAATTTTAAAGGATTCCCTGATCTTTGGGATCGTGAAGAATAAAGAACAAGCGATGCTTGACAATGCTGCCCACACAAAGTCAACACTGAATTTGGGCACTATCCCAACTCTGCAGCAGCCAATGTGGCGCTGTGCCTGTGCATTGCTGGGCTCCCATCCCCATCATCCCATCCCATCCCGTCCCATCCCATCCCCATCATCATCCCATCACATCCTAACTCATCCCATCCCGTCCCATCATCATCCCACCCCATCATATCCCATCCCCACCCTTATCCCATCCCCATCATCAATCCATCCCATCCTTATCATCATCTCAAGCCATCCCATCCCCATCATCATCCCATCCCCATCATCATCCCATCCCATCCCACCCACAGCCCTCAGCCCTAAGTAACAGCACACACAGCTCAGGTCACACTGCAAAGAGCTTCACATCAGAGACTCCCAGCAAAGGCTGAACCCCAAATTATCAGACTGACCCTCGATTCTCCCCCCAACCCCAAACTGAGCCCCCCTCAAGCATTCCCCTCAGGGAGCACTGCTGAAACTCACACAAACTGTCCCAGCAAAGGGTGGAGAGAGACATAGCCTGAGACAGACTAATCTCAGCCCAAAATCTGGGGCAGGCAGGGTGCTGGCTGGCATGCAAATTAATATTTATAATTAAGTGGAAAGGCCCCTGAAGGCTTGCACTGCCACCTGACTCTAGGAGGGAGACTACTTCATAATTAATACACTGGTCAAACAGCTCACAGAAAGTGAGTTACCTGATGAGCTCACCCCATTCCTGCCCTGTTTGGGGTGAATCAATGGGGTGAATCCATCCCTGCCCTCTCTGCAGGCAGCATCATGTGCAGCAGGATGTTCTCATGATTCTTGGGGGCCAACCTGGCTTGAGGCAGGGCCAGCGGGGTCAGGTCACCCGCTCTGAGGATGCCACAGCAGAGCACAGCCTTGGGGACACCAAGGGACAGGGACAGCAGGGCCAAGTCCCGCCCTTGGCACAGTTCAGAGCAGCGTCAAAGCCTCCACCACCTTCTTGTGCTCTTTCTAGGTTTCGGGGCTGTGACCCAGGTGGATTGAGCTGCTGCACAGCTCCTGCTCCTGCCCCTCCCAGCAGCTTGGAGAGCTCTGCATGGGCACAAGTGACTCCCTGAGCTGAGTGATGAGGCTGCAGGACAAAATCTGCCTTTACCAGCCTTTGATCTGGGGGGCGAAATCATCCCCCAAGGCCACCCCTTCGCAGAGAAGCCCCCAGGATTAAGGGCATGACTGTCCTGGACCCCGTGGGTCGGCCAAACCCCACGTCTCCCTCCTTGCTCCATCCCCACACTGCCCCTCAGCAGATGGAGGATTTGGCAGGGTGAGAGGGTGCTGATAAAAGTGCATTTGCACCCACAGGAGCTGGTGGAAAGCTAAAGCAACTGAGAGCAGACAGGAGAGCCGGCCCCACAGAGAAACAGAGAATGGGAAGGGCTGATCACAGCAGGGCTTGTGCCAAAAGAGGGGGAGGAGACCCCAGAGCACCCACCTGTGTGAGCCCACCTTCTCACTGAGGATGAGGAGGGAACAATCCCTTTTCCTCAGGCCATGCCCCCCACTCCATCTCCCAGAGGAAGGCACATGGCAGTGCCAAGAAGGACAATGAGGGCATCCCCCCAGAGCAGGAGCTCTGCCGGGGTGCCGGGATGCAGCAGGAGCCCCTGGGGAGCTCAGGGGTGCCTGGCAGGGGAGGCAGTGCCCCCGGGACCAGCAGCCACGTAGGAAGGGCTGACTCACTCTGCAGCTTCAGGGAACCAGCGGGGTGGGGAGGATGGAGCCGCGATCGCGTGAGCGGCACAAGGGATGGATGCTGCGCTGGGAAAAGGGGGTGCATGGCTCCCCCAGAGCCACAGCCACAGCTCTGCCTGCCCAGGTGGTGCCTCAGGTTTGAGCTTTTATGGGTTTCAGATTCCGTGTGGGCATCCTATGAGCTCTCTGCACAGAGCAGGGAGACAAAACAACTCCTGCTCTAGCTGGGGACCAAGGACGAATGATCCAAATCTCAGGCCCAAGAGCACAAACAACGTGGGCTGAAGAGAGAAAAACAAGAAAAATGGGACTTCATGGACTAAAGCTGTAATTAAACCAATAATTACAGCTATATTTTATATATATATATATATATACATATATACAGCTACAATAAAACTCTCCAATATGCAAGTAGACCAAAACTTATAAAAGTACACCACCCCGTGACTTGTCCATTTTGTGGCCATTTTGGTTTGCGCTGCCCAAAGTGGATCTATTGAAGCCTCTTAATAAATCCCTACTTTATTCTTCAGCTCTGTCTAGCCTCTGTTCTAGGTCAGCCTTCACAAGGCATCTCAGCAAGGGGAAGGCTTTTCCCTCCTCCCCAGCCTGTCCCCTGACCCAGCCAGGGAAGCTGTGCTGCCCTTTGTGCAAGGTGCTGCTCCCAGGGCCATGGCATATGGCACATGAATCATTCACCAAGCTGGGAGATTAATTATTCATCCAAACCAAAGACCAAACATTTTACTAATTGTCCTGAAAGGAAAGAGCTGGGAAGGGGGGCAGGCATCAGGTTGGATACTTCCAACATTCATGAAATAAAAAGAAGGAAAGAGGAAGGGGAAAGTCTTGTCTGGTGTGATCAAAGTATTGCTGGGGTTGGACCTGGGGTTGTCTTTTTGCTGGTTTATCCCTAAAGCACAGCACTGCTTGTTGGGGCTCAGGCTCCAGCAGGACAACCACATCAGGATGCTGCACTTGTGCCCTGATTCCACACTTGTTCTCCAAAACTCTTATCCACTCCCCCAAGTTCTCCAAACCTCTTATCCACTCCCTGGGTCAGGGAAATGCAGGTGTGGGGCTGTGGGAAGAGCCTATTCCCAGCCCAGGTGTGCTCCCACACCTGTAGGGCCAGCACCCCAAAACAAACCACCTCAATGTTCCCTGATGCAGCTGCTGCCAGCACCTGGTCAAGGATGCCCCTTCCATCTCTGGAACTCCAAGACTGAAAAGAGCATCCAAACCCACAGAACTGGGGTTGTGTGAGGTGCACTAGATCCCTGAGGGCAAAACATCCCTGCCTCTGCCACGGGGGAGCTCAGGGGGAACCATGAAAAGGGAACTTCCCAGGACAGTCATCTCAAAACCCAGGCAGCATCAAAACCAGCAGAAAAGCCCAGCTGCCCTCTTCATGCCTGGGCTCACCTTGCAGCCTTGGAATGCTTCCATCCTGCTTCCCACCAGGCACAGCAGGAAATCAGGGATGCAGAAGCATGCACAGGAATTCCCTGGGAGGTCAGAGGGAGACAACAGGCTCACAGCTGCCACCTGGGCTTTGGGACAGGACTGGGAGAGCCAGGGTTTCTGCTCTGGCTTTGCTGAGGGCACAGCAGGCAGTGCCAGCAATCCTTCACTCCTGCTTTCCCTTGGCCACGCTCCACCCCACAAAAGCCTTTAATGAAAACCACCATGCCCAAGGGCTTCACAAAAGGCACCCAGGTGTAGAGGGTTGTTAAACCCTCCCAAAAACCCTGACAGCAGAGCTTCCTTTTAGTGACCCTGGGGTTTTTATCCAGCTTTTACAGCGGCTGCTTCCCCAGCTCCTGAGCAGAACAACTTCACAAGGGCCTTTTGATTCACATTTGGAATTTTTTTTCACCCATTGTGAGCAGCGTTCCCCCACCCCTTCACCTCTCACGTGTTATTGTATTGCTGCTATAAAAAAAAAAGAGAAGCCAATGGTGCTTTGATAACGCTCAGGCACTGGAGTGCGTGAAGCACACACGCACCTGGATATTTGCAGAGGGAGTTTAACCCTTCCTGTTCCATCTAGTAGGGGGCACGACAAAGCAGGCAGATGTAGGGTCCTTGTGCTCTATTCCCAATGGCACACAGGGAGCTCATGCTCCAGTTACTGGTGGCTTTTTGAGCCTCACTTTCTCAGAACCACCAATTAAGAGGTCACCAACCTTCCCCTGCCCTCTCTGACCATTTCTGAGCCATTTTCCCTTTTGGTCCAGGTCACACTGCATCAAGCAGGTCCCAAATCCAGCCTCAGCACCCAGCTGGCTCTGGTTCTCACAGAGACAAGGTGAGTATCCCCAAATCCCAGGGGAAATGTAGATGTTCCCCTCGCTGGTTCTGCCTCAGAACGAGTAAAGATATTTTATGCACACTTTCATATAAAATTATTTTTAGCTGGAGGAGAACAGGCTGTTTTTTCAGGCAGCAATGATGATTTGGAAACCACAGGTTACAAAGAGAACAGGTTTACAAATGTGACTATTAGTTCCCCAGTGGAAGCTTTAGCATCAGGGAGTTTTAGGTGGGTGTTGATTTCCACTGAGATGGAAAAAAAAAATATTTATTGACAGAAGAAGCAAACACCAGTTGAACTCCAGTCAGTGCCATCCACTCCTGCACAAGGTCCCAGGAGGCCACTCATGGGAGAAATCCCTCATTAGGCTTATTTCCAGCAGGGAGAGGGTGAAGAAAATCCCACTGCTCACAGAAATCCCAGCATGGTGTCTGTGACCATGGTGCCACCTGCACCATGGACCTCTCCCATCAGATACACAGCAAAAAATGATTCCACCAAAAAATTATTCCACCTGCATTGAGGACCTCTCCCATCAAATACACAGCAAAAAATTATTCCACCTGCACCATGGACCTCTCCCATCAACTACACAGCAAAAAATTATTCCTCCTGCACTGAGGACCTCTCATATCAGACACACAGCAAAATATTATTCCACCTGCACCAAGGACCTCTTCCATCAGATACATAGCAAAAAATTATTCCACCTGCACCGAGGACCTCTCCCATCAGACACATGGCATGAAATTATTCCACTTGCACTATAGACCTCTCCCATCAGACACATGGCAAAAAATTATTCCACCTGCATTAAGGACCTCCATCAGATACATAGCAAAAATTTATTCCACCTGCACCAAGGACCTCTCCCATCAGATATGTGGCAAAGAATGATGGCCCCTGCACCAAGAACCTCTCCCATCAGACACACAGCAAAAAATAATTCCAGAAAGGAGCAGTAGCACCCTGTGTCTCATCTGGAGGGACAAGGGCCAGTGAGTGTGACACTGGCTCCCTCTGGGTCAGATCCTGGGATGGGCCCTGCTCACATGGATGTTTTCTCTGGATGCACCACCATCCAAACCCACAAGCACCACCCTGCACTTCTGATCACAATATCCCCTCCACCACAGCCACAACCTTTCAACAAGCCACTACAAGACCCCCACGACCACCTGATCTCCCCAGTCTCCATCCAGACACTTTTCCATTCCCCAAGTTGGAGCCGCAGAGGCGCTCCCGAGGCTGCGCCGCCCGCCCGCCTTACGCAACCGACACAGAGCGAGCCGCCAAGTGCAAACCTTCTCCCACAAGCTGTTTGCAAGGCATTTGCCAGCCAAGGATTATTTGCTGCAGGAATTTGCCAATAATTCAGCGGATTAAACAGGCTGAGAGTTTCCTGCATGGGAGGCACAGCGCTGAGGAGCAGCAGATTTGGCAGCACTGCAGAGGCAGGAGATGGACAGGGAGAAGGAGCTGCAGCTGATCCCAGTGACCCCAAAGCCAGCTCAGGGTAAAAATCCATGGGTTGCCTCCTCCACCTTTTGAGATATGACAGAATTTGCCCCAACAGGTCAGTGGGGCAAAGCCAGCAGGTGAAGGGGCATCCCTTGGGTTGCACTCTGCTGAGCCAACACCAGGATCCTAGGGGGGGTATAATGGTGGGGAAGCAGACACTGGGGAGCTGCACCCCATGACTGGCAGTGCTGGGGGGGACACAGGCCCCTCCTGTTGGGGTGGGCAGCACGGTGCTGGCAGCCCTTCATGGGCAGTTGATTCCTTGGCATGGGGCCTGGCTCAGCCTGGCAGCGAGAGGAGCTGGCGAGGCTCTGCCAGTGAGTGATTGCTGAGCGCTGACTCAGCACCTGCTGGGCACAGCAGCCAGCCCAGAGCCGTGGGGAGAGCAGGAACAGCGCCCTGGTGAAGCCTCCTCCCAGCCCAGGGCTGCCCCAAAGGATGCCCAGGTCAGGATGTAGGTGATGGGCATTTCCCAGCCCCCAGCTGCTTCCTGCACACTCAGCCAAAAGCCCCTCTTGTTGCTACCAAAGTGTGTCCCATGCTGTCCCCAGAGGTGTGAGCACCTGTCCCCAGGGATGTGAGCCCCTTTTCCCAGCCCAGGAGCCACAGAACTCTCTCCATGAGTCACCCTCCCATGTGAGGGCTGCACCTCTCACAGGCCGCCTGCTCGCTGCCCATCAGACACCCACCAGCACACCCTCCATTCCCAGCTGATGTGGTCCCAGCACGGCCATCCAGGTCCCCACGGGACCAAGGGAGTCAGAATGTCCCCAGCCATGCTCTCCTCAAGCCTCCTGTGGTGCACAGTGCCACCACCATGGACAAGCAGCACCTACCACCACACCCCAGCAGAAGCAGGTTCTGCATTCCCCCTCCTCCTCCGAACACCCAGCCAGGTGTCACATCCCACATGGTGCCACCAAGAGCCAGGACTGTGCAGCAGGAAGCTCTGCAGAGACCCCCTTGGTCACCGTGCCTCAGTTTCCCAGCCAGCCTTGCAGCTGCTCTGCACCCACTAAAGCTCACGGAGCACTCAGACCCCCAGGCTCCTTCTGTTAGTACAAACAGATGTTTGTACACATCAAACCAGCTCCTCTGAGCGTGATGCTCCCATCAGCAGGCAAAAAGAAACACCTACAATCCAGGCACCGCCTGCCCTGCACACAGAGAGGGGCCCAGGGGTCACCCTGGCTGGCCTTCTGCTCCAGCTGACTTCCAGTGCTGGCTAACACAAGCCCAAATGCTCCTGCCTGTTTCTGTGTCACCAGGACAGCCCAGCACACGGCAAGCAGGACTCAGATCTGGGCCATGTCCCTGGCAGGTGGCACCACCAGTGACACCAGCAGCACACGTGTGTGCTGCCACCCCCAGCAGCATCACTCCTGCATGCTGGGATGGTGAGCAGCATCACCTGGGAGCGTGACCCCGCCCAGACCTCATTCCCAAACCTCCAGCACCAGGACAAGCCTGGGAAGTGCTTGGGAAGGCAAGAGGAGAAGAGGTTCCCCCCTCCCCATGGAGAGTTTGACCAGAATCTCTCCCAGATCACATCCAGCTGCCTGTCAGGTCATGCCACCACCTTGCCTTGTATTCAGGTGGGTGACAAGCCACCAAGTGAGGAAAGCTGGACATGGTGGCTTCAGAGCCAGCCCTACAGCTTGTCCCACCATCAGCGCCCACAGCAAAGCCAGCACAGCACCTCCAGCACATCCTCCCCTCGCTCATCAGGACAACAAAACATCGCTGACAACAGCAAACCAGGGGCTGTCCCCACGTCCTGGAGCTCACCAGGACAGGGCCCCAAGCCCAGGCCAGCCCAGCAGGGCCCCCAGCAGCACTCACCCACTGAGGACCACGATGAAGTCCATGACGTTCCAGCCGTTGCGCAGGTACGAGCCCTTGTGGAACACGAACCCCAGGGCCACGATCTTAATCCCAGCCTCGAAGCAGAAAATCCCAATGAAGTAGGGCTCTGTCTTCTCCTGCCAGGGTGAAATCAGGGAGCCAGTGAGAGGGGCAGACTGAGCAAACACAGCAGCAGGCATTTCACATTGACCCAACTTGTGTCCCATCCCACCTCCCCCAGACAATCTGGGAGATTTCCCAGCCCCTTCTCAGCCAGCAGCAACCTCAGGAATAAACACAGGGTGGCTATGATATGCTCAGGTTGCCCAGTCCCCCCCTACCCATATTTTAAGGGGCTTAAACCTTCCTGAACCCTTTCCATGCAGAAGGAATATGCTACACCAGCCCCAGGCAGGATGGAGGAGCTACTCCCAGAGGAAACCTCTGCTCTGGCCACCCCAAAATCAGAAGCAATTGCCTGGTAGGGTTGTGTGGGTGCCCTTGGGCCAGCCCCCAGCCCAGCAGGGAGGGATGGACACGGGGTACTCACTAATCTCCGTGACATGGGTGTCTTGTCATCCTCGGGGAGGTGCTGCTCCAGCGCCAGCACGATGCAGTTGGCAATGATGGTGGCCAGGATCATGTACTCGAAGGGAGTGCAGGGGAGTTAAGGAGCACAGAAGAGCTGGGTGACACCCCCAACCCTCCATCCCACCCTTGGTTTCACTTGCCCAGCCACTGGAGCTGCTTTCCCCACAGGAACATCCACGTGAAGCCCACCTCGGTGGTGTTTGGAAATGAGAGGGGTGAGAGCCCCCCAAGACCTTCCTCCCTGCAGACCTGCTGGGCCTCATCACCTCCTCCCCAGGCTCACAGGACACGTTTGTTGGGATGAAAACTCCCATGGGAGAGATGCTACTTGTGCTAGGAGCCCAGAAGGTGGACATGAGGTTTGGAGCAGGACAACCAGGCTGGGCTTTGCCTGGGAGAAGGTTTGGCATGGTCAGGGAGGCTCTCCCTG
>JAHXMQ010012336.1:26349979-26361876 GCA_020466415.1 Ammodramus savannarum pratensis | reverse complement strand
AAAAAAAACCTAAATTCCGTGAGAATTAAAAATTAAAATGGAGGGTTATAAATTAGAGGGGAATTTTTGGTGTCAGGTGTTTTGGGAAGTCTGAACCTCTCAAGTCCCTCAGAAATGGGGAAAGAGAGAAGGGAAATGCAGCTGGGAAATTGGGATAAAAAGGAGGCTGCGTCCTCCAAAAATTGGAGAGACCCCAGGTGAATGCCCCATGGCCTCTCCCTTTATTGGAATAAAGTAAAAGGACTCCTCTGTCTCCTTTTTGGACATAAACCTCTGGCGTTTGTGGGTTAATTTTCCTGACAGTGCACAGCAGCACTGACTCTGCACATCACACCTCAGCTGCTCCCACACCCAGGGAATGGGAATATGGGAAGCAGTGCTGCCAAGCCTGGTAACTCAGCCTGAGCTGGCACATTTTAGAGGGAACGAGAGAACCCAGAGCACATCAGAGCTCAGCATCAATCCCCATCCCCCTGAGCCCTAAAGCAGCTGAAGAATCGCCAAGCCATGGAGAGGAGCAGGAGCTGCCCAGCGAGCCAGGGTGTGTTAAAGTTGCTGTGCAACAGGGACAGAAATTCACTTTAAAAATAAATAAATAGAGCAGCCTCTGGGAAGCTCTGCTGGCAAAAAGCAGACAGCCCTGGCTCCTTCCACCTGGAATGAGGTGGAACTGCTGCTGCTGGGGAACATCATGTCAGCTTGAAACCACAGACATACAGAGGATCTGATGTAGATGGAGAAGGAAATGACAATGGGAAGATGCCAGCAGCTCACATCCCAGGCAGCAGACAAAGAACTCAATGTCACAACTTACTTTCAGAGTTTCTTGACCAATCCTACAAAGCAAAAGCATATTGACAGTAGTTCTATCCAACCACTATAAAGCACAGGTACCTTTGGTTAAACAATGCTTGCTTATTTTGAATACAATACCTGCTTGCAAGCCTTAAAACACAACACACAGAGTTCCATTATTACCTTCCTAATATCTTGCTAGATAAACTTTTCTGCAGCTTAGAGAGTTATTCTAGCCAAGCGTTAATACACAGACCATTGTTCTATTTGCCCCTGCTTTTCTACATTTTACATAATTTTTCTGCTGACCAATCTCATGGCAGCTGCTTAGCTCAAATCACAGTTCTGCTGTCTCTGAGGCCTGCCTTTTGCAGCTTTCCCAAAACCTGGTTTTGTGGATTCCCACACCTGCTGCATCCCAGGCATCACCAGCACCCTGGTTTCCCCAAAAACCACTGATGGCTTCCCCAAAAAACACCATCCTGAGCCAGGAGCTGGGATGGGGCAGCAAGGACACCCAGCTTGGATGGCAGCATCCCGTGGCCACGAAATCAATGTTTAACCTGGCAAAGGCACGGAAAACAAGCTCTGATTTCCAACAGTGCCTTGGCTGAGGTGACTCACGAACCACAAAGTGTGTCAGTGCTTAATAGACCTGCACAGGTAATTACTCCATCCTGGAAACAGCAGATTCCTGGCAAAAGGAGTCACAGCACCCCTGAGAGGGGAAAACAAAGGGATGCCGCAAGGGTGAGCGACAGCAGGCTTTATTCTTCCTTCAATCCTGCTCCATTACGCATAAAGATTTGCTGGAAAGGTCTCATTGTTTGTGCAAAAATGAAGACAATCTCTTGCACAAATTGCACAGTGAGGAAGGGAAGGGGATAAAGGATAAGTCTAGGCTGGCATGCCGGGGGGAAGAAATTCCTCTCAGTGAGGGTGGTGAGACACAGGTTACCCAGAGAAGTTGTGAATTCCCCATCCCTGGAAGTGTTCAAAGCCACTTTGAGCATCTTGTTCTCATGGAAGGTGTCCCATGGGGCTGGACCAAGACGATCTTTAAGGTTCCTTCAAACTCAAACCATTCCAGAATTCCATGGAGAGCAGGTGCTGTGCGTCCTCCACTGCAGGGTCCTCACCAGCAGCTACAGCCTGACAAGCACTAGGACAGAGCAGAGCCCTAAATCCCTGGCAAACAGAGCAAAACCTTCCTGATTCCACCCTAAAGGAGGAAAAGCAGATTTTCCTTTTACTTTGCTCTTTGCCACAGAGAACAAAGTGGATTTGCCTTATCCTGGCTTGGGATAAATGGACAATAAAAAGTGATTTCTTGTCCTGGCAGCATCACACATGCTGAAATCAGGCCCTGAGGACCCTTCAGCAAGCAATCAGCTTCCCTAGTGGCTAGTAGAGCATGTCCCAGGATATTCTGCTGCTTAGGGCCAATAGCCTGGACCAGCCCCTCCCCTGTTCCTGCCATCCTCAGCCACTCCAAGCTGCCACACACCCCCAGAGCTCATCCTCTGAGCCCAGCTTCTCCCACACTTGGGGAGATGGGAACAAAACAAATAAGTGTTATCGTGGAGCTAAAAAGAACATTTCAGCAATCCTGCTTCTTCCACCAGGACTAATAACCTGGCTCAGCAAGCACAGAGCTCTCACCTCCTACTCAATGCACACACACTCCCAGGGAGTCCCAGGGGCCACCACCAAATCCCTCAGGAAAGCCTGGCTGAGGGATTCCTTTTGGCTGGACCCTGCAGAGGGTCTGAGCCAGCCTGGCCACAAGCCCAGATGCTTTGCTGAGGTGCCAAGTGAAGGGTCCGTGCTTCTGGAAACCATCTGGGCAAGAAGACAGGCATGAAGCACAGCATTTGGAGGCACTGCTCTCTCAGATACACCCAGCTGGACCCCAGCCACCAGCAGTGGCCTCTTCTCCCTCCGGCAGCACAGCTCTGCCCCAGCCCCAATGCCAGTCCTGCCCCAGCAGTGCTGATCACCCCCCATCTGCCTTGATTCCTCACAGCCAGCAGCTCCAGCACCTCCCTTTGGACCAGAGCCACTGATTTATCCTTGGGCTCCCTCTTTCTAAACGTTTTTTCTCCCAACAAGAGCTCACCCAGCGCTGCTTTCCCTCCTTTCATCCGCCCGCTGCCGTCGCTGGTGCCGAGCCGTGCCTGCCTTCCCTCCTTCTCCTCTTTGTGCCATTATTCCCTCTCTGCTGTTCCATCCCTCTGAAGCACGTTTCTCAGAATAATTCCTGCCACAGCACCCTTTCAGCCAGAGAGATGCTTTGTGGGACACTTGAGCACGGTGCAAAGGAGCTGAAATTTAGGATGAGACGAATTCGTGGAGCAGAGGAGGGCAGAAATAACAGCCAGGAATAACAGCCTAGCCCCAATCTCCAAGCTTGGTGCTGCTGAAAGCTGGAGCCTGGGAAGGTCCAGCAGGAAAAGAGCAATGCACATCCCATTTCTTCTTTGTATAAGACATGCATCAGTCCAGCTCAACATTCTCCACAGCCCTGGCTGAGCAGCCAGGACAGGCACAAAGCTAGAAAGAGCTTGGCTCTGACTCGAGCTGACTGCTCCATCTCCCTGCTGAAATGATGCTCCACAGCTCAATCAGCTCCTAAATCCACCACAGAATTGGCCCTTTTGCAGCAGCACATGCCCTTGGAGCCTGGACTTTACCACATTTGCAAACACCAGCCCCTCACACTGCTTGCTGCTGGCCCCCCATCCATCCCTCTCCAGCTCTGGAGAGGCTCCAGACGAGGCTCCTGCACAACCACACACACACACTCACACACAGCTCTTTTTACACCAGGGAGCTGCCATCTGGAACTCTGAGACATCTCCAGGATGGCAGAGGCCCGGCGGTGTGAGACTGGCAGCGTGTGTCACCCAGCCTGCACGCACCAGGGGGTCCTCCTGCAGCCTGGCACGGCCACCTGGCACTGCCCAGCTGGCCAGCACGGCCCTGTGCTCGCCACCACCCCCACACTGGACACCAGCAGAGCCCATTGGCTTGCAGCCCCTCGCCAGGGCTATTTCTGGCAGTGCCACTCCCCCTCTCTCTCTCCTCGTGCCCACTCACTCCTTCCTAAATAGCTTCACACCACTGATTTTCCCCATGCCAGCCATCCGCCGTCTGCCAGCAGGACTGGGAGCACCAGCAGCATGTCTGAGCTGGGGAGAAGCAAGCAGTCATCCCTCATGGCCCCCAGCCCCCACCTGCACAGCTCAAAGTGGCAGCACCCAAAATCCATCCCTCCCAAAAGGGACCAGGCTGACACCTCCACCCTCCCCAGACTGGCACTGCTACATGACTGCCATCCAACATTTCGGGTTTAAATCGGGTCATTTTCTTGCTTTGAACCTTGTTTGTGTGTCAGCTGCCAGCTGAACCACTTGTGAGGACTCCAGTCTTTCTGTCACATTCATATTTTCTGGAAAAATCCCCTTTGCCCAAGATTTCTTCTCCTGGGAAGCTGAGAAGCTTCAGAGAAAAAGGAAAACAATAATTATCTCATTTGCTTCTCCTGTGTTTTGCTGCTTTGGAATGTGATTTGGACATTGTTTACCAACTGGTCATTGTTTGATTGGTTTCATGAGAATTGTTTTAACTTAATGGCCAATCAATGCCAGCTGGGTCAGGGCTTTGGAGTGAGTAACGAGTTTTTCATTATCTTGTTAAATCTTCTGTCTGTATCCTTTCTCTATTCTTTAGTATAGCATTCTTTAATATAACATCATAAAATAATAAATTAGTCTTCTAAGAACGTGGAGTCAGATTTCTCAATTCCTCCTCCATCCATGTGACCCCAAAAATACCAGAGTCTTCCTCAGAGTATGTGGATTTGCCTGGGGTGCATCAAAACTCCCTCACACCACACAGCAGCACAGAAACACCATTTGGGAATGCTGCACTCATGTTCCTGGGTTTTACACCCTTCCCAGTGCCTGAAATGGGCTGGACAGTCCCTAAAAGGGTCCCAAGCTGACAACAGGGGGTGCTTAAAAGCTGTGAGCACACAGATGGGATCCCCCATGTCAGGGAGTCTCTGGCACAGGGTCAGCACTGCAGCCAGGACCAGGTACCTCCAGAGAAACCAAGGCTTCCCCTCAAGTACTGGCTGCCAGGACTGAGTTTATGGCCTCTCCAAGAGCTGCTCACAGGCTCTGCCCCACAGCACTGTCACCCTCCCCAGGCAATGCACAGGTTGTCACCCCTGCTGCAGGTGACACCCAGCTCATCACTGCACTGGGGTCCATTGAATGGTCAGGCCCAATAAATGGTTTGGGCTGGGAGGGACCTGAAAGATGATCTTGTTCCAGCCCCTGTGCCATGGGCAGGGACTCCAGGGTGCTCCAGCCTGGCCTTGAACACCTCCATGGGTCCTGGAGAGCAGGTGAAGGCAAAGGGTCTGTCCTGGTCCTTCCTCCTGTGAGGGAACAACTCCAGCATGCCCACAGGGAGGAAGCAGGCCTCGTGTCCAGAACCTTGCTCTTCCCTCCTCCCCAGCTCGTGAACGCCCTGGAAGTGTTCAAAGCCACTTTGAGCAACCTGGTCTCATGGAAGGTGTTCCCCCATTGTTGTCATTACAGTGCAGGAGTTCTCTTATCGTTACAAGGGTTCCATATCACCAGAGTTTCATACCTCCTTGATGATTCTCGCAGGTAGCTCCTCTAGGCACTGACTCTTCCTCATCCTCACAGTAGCCAATTGACTCCAGTTCCCCCCAACCATCCAATCCACTCTTTTATGACACTCTTCTGATTGGCTACAGCTGTGGCCTGTTAACATCAGGCCTGCTCCTAATCCTTAATGATTAGGTCAGCTGCAACTCTTTAGGGGGTACAATTACATTCTATACTTCCTTTATTTACTTATGCTCTACCCCCCTACAATTCCCCTTTTTTCTTTTAATTACAGAGTTGCAGCATTTCTAGAAGGACCTATTCAAATTAACATTGTCACACATTCATATATTTTGTTTAGAACTAAGAGTTATACAAATGTTCAAACAACATATTATAGTACAAATATATTTCTAAATGTAAGTTCAGTTTTGCAGCCTCAGTTTACAAAGTACTTATCTTCAAAATTTTTATACCCATATTTAACAAACATTGATAGCTGCAATTTATATATTTTACCAATAGTTTAGTATTCAAGTCCTTTTCCCCGAATCCACAGGGGCACATAGTTTAGCATTTAAGTCCTTTTCCCCCGAATCATATCGGGGTCACCATTTGTTGTCACTATAGGGCAAGAGTTCTATTGCCATTCCATTGCAAGGGTTCCATATCGCTAGAGTTGTGTACCTCCTTGATGTTTCTTGTAGGCAGCTCCTCTAGGCACTGACTCATCCTCACAGTAGCCAATTGACTCCAGTTCCCCCCCAACCAGCCAATCCACTCTTTTATAACACTCTTCTGATTGGCTACAGCTGTGGCCTGTTAAAGTCAGGCCTGCTCCTAATCCTTAATGATTGGCTCAGCTTCAACTCTTCAGGGGGTAAGATTACATTCTATACCTCCTTTATTTACTTATGTTCTACCCACCTACACCCCATAGCAGGGGGCACCAGACCAAGATAATCTTTAAGGTCCCTTCCCACCCAAACCACTCCAGAATTTATTGAGGAAACACCAATTGGACACAAAGACGTAAATCTGCCACATTTCCTCCAAAAACACCCTTGAGCCAAAGCACTGACACCTTCAAGCCAAAACCACTCCTCCACATGAGCCAGCCCTCTGCAGAGCAGAGCAGATCCCTCAGGTTTTGCCCACATCCTGCAGCCCCTCGGGGTGGATCCCCAGCCTTGCACACTCAGGCTGCACCTTGGCTCATCCATAAATGTATTTGTTCTGGTTCAGGGTAAATCTGGGAGATGCTTTTTATACAATGCTTTTTATATCATAAAAGCATTATATAGTCAACCCAGGACATTACCACACCCAGGTTTATTTTGCAGAGCAAACCTGGCCCCAGAAGCTCAGCAGGGAAGATTTTCAGCACCACTGAGTGCCTAAGGAAGGTGTGGAGCCGCCTGAAAAGAGCTCCCTGGGCTGTCAGCATCCCTGCAGTGCCAGGAGGCACACAACTCAACAAAGCCTTGGCACCCAAGGGACCCTTCTGGAGCAGATTTTGGGAAGCAAGAACAATATTGTATTTATTTGCTGGGAGTGTCCTGACAAAGGCAGGAATGATGAATCTGACTCAGTTCTCAGTTCTCAAAAGGCTAATTTATTATTTTATGATACTATATTATATTAAAAAATACTATAACTATACTAAAGAATACAGAAAAGATATTTATTCAATGCTAAAAAGATAATAATGAAAACTCATGACTCTTTCCAGAGTCCCAACACAGCTTGGCCCTGATTGGCCAAAGAGTCAAAACAACTCACAGCAGAATCCAGTGCAACAATCACCTGTGGGTAAACAATCTCCAAACTCATTCCACATGAGCACAACGCAGGAGAAGCAAATGAGATAATTACTGTTTTCCTTTTTCTCTGAGGCTCCTCAGTTTCCCAGGAGAAAAACCCTGGGCAAAGAGATTTTTTTTCAAAGAATGTGAATCCCACAAGAAAAATCCACAGTGATTTAAGGCTCTTTGCATGGATTCAGCAATCACCCAGAGCCTGGTGGGGATCCAAGAGCAAGCCCAGGTACCCAGCTCACTTCCAAGGGTGTCCCAGCAAGCTGCCAGGAGCTGAGCCCACACCTCTGGGTGAAGATCCCTTCACTTCCAGGCTCTCCCAGACCCCAGCACACAGCCCAAACCCCAAACAAGCCTTGCCTGAGGATGCTCCGCACCAAGCAATGCATCTCTGAAAGAGCTTTGGGTGCTTTCCGCATCCCACAGGAGCTGTAACACGAGGCCACTGCTGAGTGTTTCTAAAAATCTCAGCCTGCTGAGCCCCGTGGATGCAGAGCCTGAAATGGCTAACGGATTGCATTTTTCCCAAGCTTGCTATTTCCATATGCCAGAAGGAAAAAATAATAATAGAAAAAAAAAGCCCTAAATCAGAGCAGTGATAAATTTATAAAGCTACTGTAGCGAAGGAAGGAATAAAAAAAACCCCAAACCAAACCTGTAGTAGAAGCAGCCTCCCAGAAATTCCCCTGTGCAAATTAAGTCAAAAGGAAGAGGAGGGGGGAAACCCACTTCCATAACAGCATATTGTGGACAAAAGGACAACAGCAACCATGGTCTGTCACTGTTCAGCATCCACTGCAGCAGCTCATTATTTAATAGGTAAAACCTGCACTTTCACCCCAGGTGCAAAGCAGGGCATGGAAACCCAGGCTGGCCCCACACTGCCTTGGAGAGCAAGGAGCATGCAGCCGCCAGGCTGCCACCTCATGGGACTCAGTGAGGAGTGGCAGGGATGAGAGCTCACCCCAAACCCAGCAGAACTGTCCTGATTTCACCCTTGCTGCTGGGCTCCCCATTGAGGCCCACCAGGCTGGTGCAGAGCTGGAACATCTCCTGTGCCAAGCGCCTGCTCTCACGGGGCACAGCAGAGAACAAGGGGCTCAACCCCCAGCCAAACCTGCACAGAGCATCCTCAGCATCCCCAGGGCCAGCTCTGAGCCAGCTGGAGCTTTTCCATCCAGGAAAGGCTGGGCAGTGAGCCCTTCACTCCAAGCACCACCCAGGTCCCACCATGGAGCTGAAAACTCAGTGTCACCCCAATCCACCACAGCAACCCTGCAAACCTAAGTTTGGGTTATTTATGGGGTCTGCAGGCAGGAAAACAGGGAAAATTCAGCTGACTGGAGGGGAAAGACTGGCCCAGCCCAAGGTGCTGTGCCATGAGATGCAATCCTGGCTCAGAACTAGAGGAGCAGCAGAGCCTGGCAACTCCCAAAGCAGCCCCAGCCACTGAGGCTTCAGGAAAACACACACCAAGCAAGAGCCCAGAAAAGAAGCATGATGTGGAAAAACATGAGTTTGGGGAAGAGATGAGAAATGCAGTTATCTGGCATTCACAAGATGAAACAGAGGCAGCAGCCCCCTCAACTCCACCAAGCGTTGCTGAGAGGCCACCAGAGTAAAATGTTCCACAACCAAAATAGGGCTGGACCAGCAGTCCCTCCCAGCCCTCCCTCCTTGTGCCCAGCTTCAGAAAACAGACCTTAAAAAGTTAATTCAAGAAGCCAGGAGTTAGTACAAGAAGCCAAGAGTTAATCCAAGAGCTAGTGCTTTCTAGATAATTTTTTTTAGCTGACAAACTAAAAGCCTCGCACGTTTCTATATCCCAGTGCAGTGTTTACATTCCTCGGCTGAAGGGAACAGCAGGAGCAGCCCAGAGCCTGCAGCACTCAACCTTTGAATCCACAAAGCTCCAGATCCGCCCCAAAACTGGTGGAGAAAAGGGATTAAAAACCCAAACAAAGGCATTTAATGCAACCAACACACGAAGAGACCTTTTCAAGTCACCCACAGCCTTTGGACACACATTAAGCACTCCAAGACAGATTTCCTATAATGTGCTGGGAACCATGCATGGCCTGAGGGAGGTGATTTGTCTTCTTCTCACAGTGATGCACAGCCACAGCAGCCAGGGTGATTTAAAGGGGTGCAGAACGAGCCCCAAGGCACAAAAATCACACAGGCAGCACCTTTCTGTGGCCACATCCACCCAGACCAGCTTCAGAGCAGCCCCTAAAGTGGAGGCAGGGGATGGGGAGGTCATTTCCACCCCAACGTGCCAGTGTGGGTTTGCCCATCACACCTGAATGGAAACATTTCCAGTGCAATCCCATACAGCAAAAAATGTTGTTGTTGTTAATAATAATAATAATAATAATAATAATGATAATAATGTGCTGCAAGACAGGCTGATCAATTCCTGGTGCAGGGGTACTTGTGTTTTCTACCAGCAAGGATCCAATATCACCCAGAAAGGAGAACTGTCAAGGCTCACTACTTACTCTGTAGCTCCAGGAGCCACATTCCACTCATTTGCCAAGTCTGCTCTGTTTAATATAGGAAAAAAAAAACCCACCTGAATTATTAAAGGAACTGAGGAATAACAGAGGGAGATGAAAACACCATCAGTTGCTCCCTCTCCAATCTGATTTTTTTTTCAAGCTGATTTAAAACCTCGCTTTGACTGTGCTCCTGCTGCTGGGCACTTCATTCACAGAGGAAGCCTTTATTAGTAAAATACATATTTGAGCCATCAGAGCAGCTTCAGCTTTTCTTTTCATCACCTCACCCCAGCTCATCCTGGAAAGAGCTGCACGGTGAGGGGAGCAGGGAAAAAAAATGCATGCAAGAGCTTAACACATTCAAAACAAAGAGAACAGCCCTTGGGGAAGAGAGCAGCATAATTAAACCATTAATTCAGATTACAGCTTTTGCTCTGGGCCAGCTCCAGTCACCCAAAAATCCCAGTAAGGGATGGAGCCAGGTCAGAGCCCAGCTCTGAGGCTCAGCCCCGGCCCCAGGCACAGCAAAGCCCTCTCCATCACCCCCTCCCCGAGGCAGAAGCCGAAAAACTACCTCCCTTCAGAGAGAATCATAGGGAAAAACAAGCTCCAGCTCTCAAGCAGCAAATTAAATACCTGGAATAACAAGTAGGAAACAGGTGACGGCTCCAAGGCTGATAAACGCTCTGAGCAGCACTGAGTGCTCCCTGAGTGAGCAACGCACACAAAGTGACTAAAAACAAAGTCATGGCAGCCACAGGGGACTCGAGGGAGATGTGGCAGCCACGGAGGGAGGTTTGGCAGGTGGCTGGGAGCAGGCACTGGAACGGGAGGCAGGCAGGGAACGCTGCAGCATCCCTGGCCGTGCAGTGCTGGGAGATGGGAAACGCCACCCCAAAGGGCCAGATCAACAGCCTGGACCATAACTCAGTGGGAAAAGGGGAAAATCCTGCAGCAGAGTGAGAAATTCTCCCTGCAAGATCTTTAATAGATCTGCATGCCCAGGGTGTGGGGTGGCAGGAGAGATCTGCTGGGGGCAAAAGTGCCAAGGTGGGGGGAGAAGGAAGAAAAAAAGTCGTTTTATCTGGTGGAAAGCGTCTGCTCCAACACAGCAGACACACTTCATTGCAGTTTTGCTTTTTGTATCACATATACCGCAGGAAAAACAGCACCAGATTTAAAAGATGGCTCTCAAACCTGAAGCCTCCAAACCTTCAGCTTCCTATTGCCCTTACCATCAAGTTTGGATGCTGCTCAAACTTCTGCCCTCCTCTCACCCTTTCTACTGGTTCTCATGATTTTGCCTGGTGTAAAACCAGCTTCACCCCACAGAAACATTTCAATTTCAACCAAAATGCTGCTTTCAAGGCTGGGGGAACATCCCTGGCCATGGTGTGCTGGTTTTGCAACTGGTCTAACACACAGGATGTCCATGGATCACCCTAAGGAGTGATTTCCTCCCCTCCTTGCCCAGCATCACCCCAACCCACAAAAAGGCCATTTAAAGGCATTCCTCACCCCCTGTGACACTGCAAAGTGCTCCAAGACCCAGCAGCACTTCTGATGCTCCAGGATCTGCAGAGAGGATGGCCCTGGGACAGAATCACAGAATACACATCCACTATCAACAGAGCAAGGCCACCCTCCTAGTGCCCATTTCACACTGCAGAGTTTGGGACACTGCCTTTATAAAGACTCAGTTTCCACAGCCCCCTGTAGGTGCCTCCCCAAAAAACATGAATCTCTCAGAAAAGACCAAGTTTCACACCTGGGGAACATGAATCTGGTACCCATCAGCAAACTCATCCACCTCCAGACCCCTTGGAACAAACACTTGAAGCAGAGACGTTCCCAGTGGAAAATTTAAGAGTTCATTGATGCATACAAATCAAGCTGGAAGGGGAAGGAGCCTCTCCCAGAGCTCAGGAGGCAGAGAGAGGAGCAGGAGAGGGTTGAAGGGCAGCAGGCTGATGTACAGGGTGGTTTTCCAGCCTGGATCAGAAGCAGGAGCTCCAGAGACAGGTGTGAAGGTGAACCTGGATAAAGCAAAGCTCTGCTGGCAGGACCAGCTCCCCACAGCTCCAGAGCAGCTGACACCCAGCCCATTCCTGCTGCCTGTGCATCCCAACCAGCCCTGGACA
>JAHXMQ010012336.1:26335812-26347033 GCA_020466415.1 Ammodramus savannarum pratensis | reverse complement strand
GATGCAGGGTCCCTGGAATCCCTGCCCGGGGAGGCAGGAGCAGGCAGTGTGTCCCCAGGCTGCTCCTTTGCAGTGTCTCCAGCAGAGGCAGGGAGGTGACAGCCGGCAGCCCCGGGAGGTTCATTAATTACCGAGGCTCTGTGAGCTCCAGCAGGCACCTCCGGCCCCGGGGGAGCCAGCAGGGACAGGGCAGCACCAGCCGTGCTGCCGGCCACACCATCTGCCAGCCACAGCCATGGGGCACCTGCAGCCTTTCCTGGAACCCCTTGCTCATCCCCAGCTGCTCAGGCTGGGGCTCAGGCAGTGCTGCTGCACCCCAGGGGCTGGGCAGAGCCCAGAGCAGGGGCTCCACACCACCACGGCAGAGAGGCAGAGGGGGAATATTGAACAGCACCTGGAGAACAGGCCCGAAGTGCAGCCCTGGCCTGGGGGAAGTGGCTCAGAACAACATCAGGCTCACCCCAAAGCAGCAAGCAGAGCACAGGAGTCACCCCCTGGCTGCACCAGCCCAGTGGACACCCATAAATTGCAGCCACAAGCATCCTCGGGATGCAGGAATGAGCAGAAACTCCGGCTGCCGCTCACACAAGTTCCCTTGGGTCACCACCAGGAGCCCATCTGGCAGCAGCAGAGGTGCTGGGGGAGTGCTGGGGGCACCGGTTTCTCCTCTCAGCTGTCACCAAAGTCACCGGTGTGGCTGGGAGTGATTCAGAGCAGTGCATGAGGAGCTGTGAGTCACACGCTGGATGCGGTGGGTGGCTGCATTGACTCAGCCACGCCGGGGATGGGCCACGGGGGGCTGCAGCCTCACATGGCCCAGGGGATAGGGCTGCCAGAGGTGTCACACACATGCTCAGGTCCCCATTAGTGCCCTCAGCGAGCCAGAGGGAGGCTCTGTCTCAGCACCAGCCTGTCACCTGCCCCAAAATGGTGCCAGGGTGACAGGGGTTGGCCGTGCTCTCACTCAGCCTGTCCCTGGCAAAAGGTTTGCACTGCCCTGCATGGCAGCAGAGGAGGAGGAACCCTCCAGGTGCTCAAGGGATGCAAATGCTTCCCAAACTACAGCACACAAACTTTCCAGGCATTCCAGGACTGCTGAGGAGTGAAGCAACGCTGCCAGGCAGCAGCAGAGACCAGAGGGGAGCTCAGTGCCAGGGCCTGATGCCACCAGCACCAGCAGCTCCAGGACAGCTCAGCCTGCCTGCTTTGGGCAGAGGGGGCTGCAGGAAACGCTGACATTTGGGTGGCACTCGGTGTTTGCTGTCACTCAGGGGTGTCTCCTGTCACTCAGAGCTGGCTCCTGTCACTCAGGGGTACTGGCTGTGCCCCAGCCTTGCCAGAGCTGCCAGCAGCAGCAGCTGGAGCGCCTGGCACATCCCACTGGCAGCGCCCTCTGTGCTGCTCTGCCCCCTGTGCCAGAGCAGCCCTGCCATGGGTCAGGGCCAGCCTGAGTGCCACTGAACCTGGGGCACCCTGAGCCCAGAGTATCACCTCACCCGGGGCACCCTGAGCCCAGAATGTCACCTCACCCAGGGTACCCTGAGCCCAGAGTGTCACCTCACCCAGGGCACCCTGAGCCCCATGTGCAGCACAAACCAAGCATAGAGTGTCACCTCATCCAGGGCACCCCGAGTCTGGAGTGTCACCTCATCCAGAGCACCCTGAGCCCAGAGTGTCACTGCACCCAGGGCACCCTGAGCCCACAGTGTCACCTCATTCAGGGCACCCTGAGCCCATGTGCAGCACGGACCGAGCCCGCAGAGCAGGCTGAGATCACCCCGGGGCTGCAGGAGGGAGGTGTGACCCCTCCTGGGCAGGATCCAGGCTGTCACTTGTCCCCCGGGATGTTGGATGAGTGTTATTCCTGGCCCCGCTCCAGCCGCTGGAGCCGCGGGCACCCAAACACACGCTCTGCACAGCAAGAGGAGCTGGGAGAGCTGGAGCAACGAGGCAAACAATCCCTGATTTAGGACCCCACTCACTCATCACTGTCGCCAGCATCACCTGGACCCACAGAAAGTGGGGACTGGGAGCAGGGAGACAACACGAGACAGAAAAGAGAAGAGGAGCAAAGGGATGCCGCTCATTTGGGAAACCCTGGGCTGGCAGGGAGCTGGGCTGGAGCCGGAGGAGCCCCGAGCATCCCAGCCAGGGCACCCAAGGCAGGGGAGCAGAGGGGTGACATTCAATCCGGCCTCACCCACCGGAGCATTAGCACGGGCACCCCCACTAACACAGCATCCTTCCAGAGCATCCCCCGGGACCCCCATTTTCCCCCAAAGCACCCAAAGCCAAACTTTGCCAGAGCCGATCCCCGCGCCTCAAAAACCTCGGGAATGGGCAAAACCCGGCTCCGAAGTTGGGGTGTCGTCCCAGAGCGGTGCTGGAACCCCGAGGTGGCCGGGCAGAACCCACCTGTGGCCGCCGGCTGCCTCCCGCTCCTTCCCCGGAGCGGCATCCGCGGAGCCCCGCGCATCCCGAGAGCGGAGCCAGCAGCGCTGCCCACCGGGAACCGCTCGGAGAGAGGAGGAGGAGGAGGAGGATGGAGACAGCCCCAAGTGGCGTCTCCCGACCGGCCCCAACAGGTGGCAGCGAGCTGGATGGGGAGGGGGACACACGCGATGTCCCCGCGGACTTTGGGAGAGGAGCAGGAGCTGGTCCAGGGCCCCCGTGGCGCTGAGCATCCTTACCTGGGCACGGAGGCATGGATCCGGCCGGGGGGCATTCCACAGGCATGGTTTGTAATGGGAAAGGGAGGGAAAGAGCCGTGGGGAAGGGAGGGAAAAAAAGGAGGGAGGGGAGAGGAAGGCGGGAGGGAGAGACGAGAGGAGCGGGGAAGGAAAGAAGGGAAGGGGGAGGGGGGGATAAAACGAAATTAAAAAAAAAATATATAAAAAAAAAATTTAAAAAGGGAAGAAAATAGAGACAGTTAAAATCTGTCTCCTGCCCACACAGTGAAAAAAGAAATTTCTGACAATCGGAGGAAGGGAACTCGCGCATAAACCAGAGGGGGCAGACGGGGGATAACAAAGGGAGGGAAGGAGCCGAGACAACACACGGCGGCTGTCCGGGCACACAGCCCCTGGCACAGCGAGCACGGGCACACACACTGCCCTCTGCCCGGCCAGGACACCCCAAACCCGGCCAGGGACCCCCCCTGCCCCCAGCCCCTCCTGCCCGGTCACCAGGGCACGGTGACCGTGACAACCAGGGCAGCTGTGGGGACAAGGGACACGGATGCACATCACCCCCTTTGCAGAGGTGCATCTCCTCTCCCTTCGCCTGGGCTCTGCTTGCCTGTCCCAGGCTGGAGCTGGGGGTGACACTGCTGCTCTGTGTCACTCGAGGAGCCCCCCAGCACTGCCGAGGCAGCACACAGATTTCTCACTCAGGTTTCTCACACAGATTTCTCACACAGATTTCTCACACAGATTTCTCACATTCCCCATGGCACGGCACAGCTGCTGGGCACAGGAGCCCCCAAAATCTCATTCCCCCTCTGGGAGGCCACACCCTGCAGGCTCCCTTGGGTGGCCCACACCTCCACGTCCCTTGGCCTGGGCTTTTTCCTTTCACCACACTGCACAAAGGAAACCTGTGTGGCTTGGCGACATCCAGCAGCAACCTGAACTTTTAATCTTCCAGGGCTGGCCACAAAGGCTGCCCCAAAGCTGCCCCTGAGCCCGGGCAGGTACTGCTCTGCGGCACACAGCCCAGAGATGGGGCAGCACTTCTGCTCCCTGTGGCTCTG
Source organism: Ammodramus savannarum pratensis (assembly GCA_020466415.1). Lineage (NCBI taxonomy): Eukaryota > Metazoa > Chordata > Aves > Passeriformes > Passerellidae > Ammodramus > Ammodramus savannarum. Next base: position 26,343,282 of record JAHXMQ010012336.1, on the reverse strand, counting down.
CAGTGCCCCCCTGGCACCTCTGTCACCCCTGGACGGGGACACTGTGCCACCCAGCCTGGCTGCTGTCCCTTTAAAGCCTCCATCCCTGAATCTGAATGAGGAGAACCTTGGAGATGAGTGCTTCATCTCATCTCCCCTAGCTCATTCATTCATCCTCCTGCCAGAGGAAAACCTGCGTGTTCCCATTCTCCTTGGGGTGGGCAGAAATCCCTCAAACGACTCCCAAATTGACAGAAAACCCTGCACATCACAATCCAGCCCAAGCAAGGCCGTTCTGGCACGAACAAAAGGGTGAAAATGCTGCCACAGGGTCCACTCCTGTCAGTAATTCTCCCACTCATCCTCCTGCATTCCCACAAGCTGGCACTGACAGGGATGAGAACATTCCCTGTTGGAGGGCATCCCTCCAGCTCCCAGAGCTCTGCCAGCACCTCACACCCAGCCCTGCATGCACGGTGCTCCCAAACCCTGCTTTCCATGGGCTCTCTTAGCTGGGACTCACCCAGTTTGGGGCCAGCTGAATGCCCCAGCCCCGTGCCAAGCCCAGGGTGTGTTTATTTAAACCCACACGTGCTGTTCTTTGGGGACCAGGCATTCCTTGCATCCTGGTGTCTCCATGGTTACCTGCTCACGGTGCCAGCCGGGGGTGACTGAACTCGGGGCACTTCACCATCCACCACCCACCTCTCCCTGTCCCCCTTCCCTTGTCCCTCTGCTCCAGCTCCAGAGCAGCAGCAGGGGGAGGAGAAGCCAAGGTTCTCCCCAGGAACTCGTTGTTATTATTACGTGAATAATCCTGCCGGCTCCGCGGATGACAGGGCACGAATGCAGATCAGCTTCCTCATCCCGAGAGAGAGAAAACACATTCCTGATCGGCACCGAGACAAAGCTGAGCATCTCCTCCCACCAGCCGGAGCCAGACAGGAGTGAAACGTGGAGCATCACCCACATCCCAGCGCGGAGCTGCTGCCATGCCTGGGGGAGCAGCGGCATTCCCGAGGCATTCCCAAATCGTGTGCTGGTCCCGTCAGGTGCTGAGAGCAGGAGAGACACAAATATTCACCCTGCAGGGTGGGAGTGCAAGGAAAAGAGCCCAAAAACGCAGGGCTGCAAAGCTTTCATTTTTATCCAAATGAGCTTTTGTACATCATGGGGTGTCCAGCTTTGAGCAAAGGTTTGTGGAAGCACCTGCAGACACCTGAGGCTGTTGTCCAAAGCACCTGGACCTGATTTTGTTGTATTTCTCACACTGATCCTCTGTGACTGTGTTCACAGGGGTCTGAGGATGAGGGAAGAGACGAGGATCTGACTCCCTGTTTCAGAAGGCTTGATTTCTTATTTTATGATATATATTATGTTAAAACTATACTATAAGAATAGAAGAAAAGGTTTCATCAGAAGGCTGGCTAAGAATAGAATAGCAAAGATAACAAAGGTTTGTGGGTCAGCTCTCTGTCCAAGCCAGCTCACTGTGATTGGCCATTAATTAGAAACAACCAACGTGAGACCAATCACAGATGCACCTGTTGCATTCCACAGCAGCAGGTAATCATTGTTTACATTTTGTTCCTGAGGCCTCTCAGCTTCTCAGGAGGAAAAAATCCTAAGGAAAGGATTTTCCATAAAAGATGTCTGTGACAATCCATGAGCTCTCCTGACCCTTTATCCCCACCCAGCAGCCCTGTGCAGAGTAACCCCAAGCATCCCCAAGGTTCTAACCCACAGCACAGCACAAAATCCAAACTGGTTTTCCTCCTCCTCCTCTTCTTCCTCCTCATCACCTCTACAGCCACAATCATTCCAGGTGCAGGCTAACAGGGGGCAAGTTCAGAGGGCAGCAAAACACAATTTACCAGGGGAAAAAGTGGCCTGGAAGAATTGGATTTGTCTAGTCTGGAAATCAGAAGAGATTCGGTAGCAGGCTTCAATTATGCAGAGGGTTGCTGCAAAGGATGTGGGAATAAATTGTTCTGCATCCCCACAGGGAACAGGACGAGGCTGTAAATTGTAGATTAGAGTAGAAATAAAAAAAAAAATAAAATAAAAAAGCTCAGTGGCAAGGATTATTTAAGCTGTGGGACAGACAACAGGGAAGCTGCTGGGATTTGAGAGCAAACACCAGTGGGGTGGGCTGGAGGAAGCAGATTGGGACTGGGAGAGGACCCCCATGCAGGATCTGCTCTTCCCCAGGCATTGCAGCACTGAGCTCCTGCTTTGAGCTGGCTTCCCACTGCTCCCTGCCAAGCAGGAGTGCACCAAGAGCCTTTTTGGGGGTGCCTTCCACAGCTGGCAAACACTCACAATTCCCCCTTGGGGTGAAAAAAGCACTTTCCAGTCAATGCCACATGCTCGCGGTAAGGTTTGTTCCCGAGGAGCTGCCTGTGCCAAACTACAGATTTCTGTTTAACAATAGGAGAGTCCATGGAACCTGAAACATCTTTAATAATATTTACTCTCTCGCAATAATATCAACGCTAACAAGGCCAGGGGAGAGAAAAAAAAATCGTCCTACACCTCAGGATGTTTATGTAAAGTGAGACTAAACTTTCCTGAAGTAGGAACTTTTCCAAAACCAGACAATCCTCCCTGGAAAATAAAAAAGAAAAAAATTTCAGCAATAAATTTATGAGATGAGGTTGCAAAAGAAAAATACCAGAGTGCTGTGAGAGACAGACAAAAACATGGATTTTTTTCTTTTGAGGCCTTACTTTTGGAAGCTGCATCCTGAATGGGCTGATCCAGAAGCACTGAATTTGTGTGAAAAAAAACACTCCTGAAATTTTTTATTTACCCATCAGCTACTGCAGACTGCAAGAAAAATATCACCAAATAAAAATATCAGCAAATGAAAATATCAGCAAATAAATATATCAGCAAATGAAAATATCAGCAAATTTCCCTCTGAATGCCCTGGCTGAATTTTGCCACCTGGGTTATGCCCAAAAGGCAGCAGCTCCAGCCTGTCACTGAAACATGAGCACAGAGGAGAAGCCTTTGCCCTGCCTGCTCAGACTCTCAGTTTATTTTCCATTTATGAACCAAGTGCTGCTCTCCTCTTCCCAAATCCTCCTTTCAGCTGGAGCACAGATTTTCCTGGCACTCATCCTGCCTCACCAGCCAGCCTCTTGTGTTTGAAATGTCTCTGCCATGTGGGAAGCACACAGGGACCTGTGCTCTTCCCCTGCTCCTCAGCACCTGCAGGTGCCTGCATTTCATTTTTATCCAGTATTTTTATCCATTTCCCCATCCCTGCCTGGGCTGCTTGACTCAAATCTGAGCCATTTCTCAGGGTCTGTCTCACAGCCCAGTCAACACAGAGGGAACTGGTGCCAAAAACCCATTTCTTCCTGATCTGATTGTTTGTTTTCCTGCCTTTCCAGTTTGGGATTTTTGACAGGGAGCCATGTGGAACCAACTGCTCATTGTTTACTGGGAAGCCTGAGGCAGCGTTTCAGTCATTCCGCTCGCCAGAGGACCTGAGGAGATGATGGAAAGTCAATTAGCTCCCTGCAAAAACCTCTTTGGCAGAGCTCTGTGGTGTCCACACACACTGCAAATCCAACCCAAACAAGTGGCCAGGCAGGATCAGGGGCAAAGCTGCTCCTGCTGTGCTGCTCTGGTCCCCAGCTGAGGCACTTCCCCAAAACCACCATGGTCCTTCAGCTGATCCCCAAAACCTCCCTGCTCCTCATCCACAGCTGATCCCCAAAACCAAAACCTCCCTGCTCCTAACCCAGAGCTGATCCCCAAACCCACCCTGCTCCTTATCCACAGCTGGGCCCCAAAACGTCCTGCTCCTTTTCCAGAGCTGATCCTCAAAACCACCCCGCTCCTGACCCAGAGCTGGTCCCTAAAACCAGAGCTACCCTGCTCCTTCAGAGCTGATACCCAAATCCAACCTGCTCCTTATCCACAGCTGATCCAGAGGCTTTGGAGGGAGGCCCAGCCCTGTCTCTTTAAAACCTTCACCCCTAAATCTGAATGAGGAGGATCTTGTTGATGAGTGCTTCATCTGAGCATCTCATCCAGCACTCCCTTGGTTCACCCACTCAGGCTGCCCCAGCTTCCAGCATCTTCCCAGCTCCTCCAAAAATCTCAGGCAGGGTGGGCAGCTCCTCACCCTAAAGCTCTGGTGGCAATCCAAGAGACAGCTCCGGCCTGAGACAGCCCAAACTCCCAACAAACCTTCAGTAGTTCTTCTTCCTTTGAATCTGCTCCAAGCAACTCCTCAGCATCCCCCTGACCGCGAAGCAGAACAAGGTGTTATCCCAAGAGAATAAATAAAAACAGCGGGTTTAAAATGTGGATATTTTTAACATGTTCCTTGGCACCTGCTGGCAGCTCCTCCCCAACCCCAGAGCTCATCCAGGTGGTTTTAAGCTTTGATGGGTTTTTCAAAGCCCCATCTCCTCTCCAGCCACTCTTTTCCACACAAGTAGTGCAACAGAGTGTTTCCAAGCACCCAACAGCAGCATTTTGTCCTCTCCAGCTCCTCCACCCAGCTGCAGACCTCAGCAGCAGCTCTGTTGTTTTTCACATTATTAAAATATTAGTGAATTATTAAAAATATTTTTAACAAGCACAGCTTAGGGCTGGGTCCCAAATGGTTCCAGAAACAAACATCTTGTAATGTTCCTGCACTTACAGTAACAATGAAATGGACCAGAAAATTACAAATTCTGATTTCATTCCTATCCAAGTCAAGCACAGCTCTAAAATCGTTGCTTTTGTGGATTATATTTGTGATGTTATCAGCTGTGTGCCCTTCCCTCATAAAACATTTACCTTCACCAGATGAAGGGAGGGTTCAGCACCTCCAGCTGCAGCAGGCAGCCAGGTTGTCACAATCTGTTCTAAAGACCCCAAAAAATGTCAACATTTACCACTTTTTGCCTTTTCCACTCTAAGTTTGTAGGGTGCCAGAGGATGAGCAGGGCCTTTTAAAACCTCTGGCAAGAGCAGCACAGAAGTTCTGCAGGTTGCCTGTGGGAAAAATAGGAAAGGTGAGAAGAAAAGAAAGAAAGTTCAGAAAGTTGGAAAAGTAAGTTTTAGAAAGAGTAGAGAAACGTAGAATTAGTTGTAAAGTTTGAAGGTAGAAAAAGTTATAATGGTACAGTAAGCAAAGATATTAAACACTAGATTGAGTTTTAAGCTTAGCTAAGATAGACCTTAAGCCTACAGAAAAATATACCTGGCAAGATAGTAGAAAGTTTTAAGTTTAAAAATTCAAAATTGTGTATTGTTAATAGAGAGTAGACAAGCAAGCATTGTGTGAAGCAGGTGTACGTGTGCTTTTAGTGATTGGATATAACAATTGTCTGTAAACTTTAGCAATGTGCTGTTGGTTAGAAAGTTCTTAAAATGCTCTGTGACAAGGAAATCTTTGGCTGCTACTCACAAATCATGAGCTTTTTGCCATCTTTCAGTTGTCTCAGCCCTGTAATGAGGCTGATGCTGCAATAAAGCTCAAGAAAAGCATCCCAGCAATCCTGTCCCATTTATGCAAACCTCCAACACAGTTACCCAATCTGCATTTCACCTCCCCAGTCCTTTCCAGGCCTGGCCTGGGCAGGAGCAGGAGTCAGGCACAGTTTTATCCTCAGCCCAGGAAAGCCCAGGAAGCTCAAAATCCATTGGATATCCCTGTTCCAAACACGCCCACCCCAACAGCTGGGGCCCAGGAATTCTCACAGGCTGGGCCTAATCCTCTCATTTGGGATGTCCTGTGGCTTGGCAGCTCCAGCCCGATTCACCTGCTTGGATCAAGAGGAATTTAGCACAAAACATCATGGAACAGAATCCCTTTGGTTGGAAAATACCCACGGGATCATCAAGTCCAAAGGAATCTGTCCTTTCCACCCACTTTGCTCTCCAGAAATGAACAGGGTTTTATTCCCCAAGCCTTTAACCTATGGATTTAGAATTTGGGGATTTTATTCCCCAAGCCTTTAACCTATGGATTTACAAAGAGAGTGGCTCCCCCAGTGGGATCTGACCTAGAGATTTTAATCTAGAGGGCTGAAAATGACCTTAACACCACAGAGGAGGTCAGTGCACAGCCCCCAGGCCAGGTCCAGCCACACTGCCATCCTGCCCCACATTTATCTGAGCACCCCAAAGTGCCCCAGATTTACCTGAACACACCAAAGAGCCCCAGATTTATCTGAGCACACCAAAGATCCCCTGACCAGAGGTGAGAGCTGGTGATGGGCATCCCCAGGGAGCTCCAGAGCTGTTTCCATGGGGGTGATCCTGCCCAGGGAAGCAGCCAGCATCCCCAGGGCTGCTCAGGCTTGCAGGCACAGCTCCAGCGCATGATAAACAACAATATTAGTGAAATAATGTCTAAACAGAGCCAAACAGGATCCTCTTGCCAGCAGGCAGGGAGGGAGGCTCGCTGCAGGAGGCACCCAGAGATATATATACCAGGGAAATTTAATGCTGAGGAGCTTCTTTTTGGCACCTCTCTCCTCCTGCTGCAGTTTTTTCCCTCAATGCCAATCCCTGAGCAGTCTCTCCTCTAGAGCAGAGTTTTTCCTTGCCCCATGGACTTGTGTGCAGGCAGAGTCACATACTCAGAGTGATGTCTGCATCCCTCCTCCAGACAGACCTGCAAAGTCCTCCTTCTGTGGAATGCTTTATCCCATCCCTGGAAGGGCTCCAGACCACACTGGAGCAACCTGGTCCAGTGGAATGTGATGGAAATGGGATGGAACTGGATGGTCTTTAAGGTCCCTCACAACCCAAACCATCCTGTGATTCCTGCCCCTCTTTTAGCCCCAAGGATTGCAGCTTTAGGCACACCAGGCCCCAGAAAGACAAATCCTGAACCCTCCTCCCCCTCCTGGGCATGATGCCTATGGAAAATCCTTTCCTTAGGATTTTTACTCCTGAGAGGCTTCAGGAACAAAATGTAAACAATGGTTATCTGCTGCTGTGGAATGCAACAGGTGCATCTGTGATTGGTCCATGTTGGATGCTTGTAATTAGTGGCCAGCCAGAGTCAGCTGGCTCAGACAGAGAGTCCAAGCCACAAACCTTTGTTATCATTCCTTCCTATTCTATTCTTAGCTAGCCTTCTGATGAAATTCTTTCTTCTATTCTTTTAGTATAATTTTAATATAATATCTATCATAAAATAAGAAATCAAGCCTTCTGAAACATGGAGTCAGATTCTCATCTCTTCCCTCATCCTCAGAGCCCTGTGAACACGGTCACAATGCTTTGAGAAGGCTGACCTAGAAGAGGGACTGGACAGGGCTAAAGAATAAAATAAGGATTTTTTAAGAGGCCTCACTGGATCCACCTTGGGCAGCACAACTCAAAATGGGCACAAAAATGGACGACTGGTCACAGGGTCTTATAATTTTATAAGTTTTGGTCTATTAGTGTATTGGAGTTAATGGTCCAATTCCAGCTCCAGCCCATTGTCTTGGTTTGGAAAGACAGGAATCTGCTAAGGAAGGCAGG
>JAHXMQ010012336.1:26307007-26321595 GCA_020466415.1 Ammodramus savannarum pratensis | reverse complement strand
CAATCTCACTTATAGTTTCTATATTCTCAAAATCTTTTGCCATATAATCATATTTATAAGGCTTTCCTGTTTCATTTTCCCCAACACCCCCTGAGAGGCGTCTCCTGGTGCTGTCCCAGCCCTGTGGCACTGCTGTGACCCAGCCCCGTGGCTGCTCCCTCCCCAGCTGGCCCCTGACCAGGGACATCACGTCACACCCTCCCGAGCTGCAGCAAACGCTCCTCTGCTGGTTCCAGGAAGGGAATTTCAGTGAGCCCGCTGCAGGGAGCGCTGCCAGGACCAAAGGGAGACAAGGTCAAGCACGAGGCATGTGTCACCCTGGCCACCACCCTGCACATTGGCCCTTGAACACAAAACAATTCCTCCTGGGAAAGCACAACAAGGACGAGGCTGGGAGAAATTCAAACTGCAAACGTTGCAGCGGTGCTGTGCTCTAAGGGCAGAGCCACGCTCTGAGAAGGGGTGGGAGAAAAACACCACCAATATCCAGGGGGGTTTATCACAGAATCACAGAATAATGAGGTTGGAAGAGACCTCCAAGATCATCAAGTCCAACCCATGCCCTAACACCTCACCTAGACTATAGCACCAAGTGCCATATCCAGCCTTTTTTAAACACATCCAGAGATGGTGATTCTACCACCTCCCTGGGAAGAGCATTCCAGTGCTTTATTATTCTTTCTGTGAAAAAATTTTTCCTGGTATCCAACCTATACCTTCCCGAGCTTGAGACTGTGTCCTCTGGTTCTGTCAGTGCTGCCTGGTGGAAAAGACCAACCCCTAGACAGCTAGACAGCTGTCAGCTCCCTTCAGGGAGTTGTAGAGAACAATAAGATCACCTCTGAGCCTCCTCTTCTCCAGGTTTATAGCCAGCTCCCTCCATCCAGGGGTCACATCCTGCTGACATTTGCTTTGCCAAGCCACAGGGCAGGGGCACAGCAGTGAAGGAAGTGGCACAGGGTAAATCCCTGCTTGAAAACACCACACAGGGTTCTGCAGCTCTCCCTGGCCACACCACAGAGGAGGGAATCATAGAATAGTTTGGGCTGGAAGGGACTTTAAAAGATCCAATCCTCCTGCCATGTGCAGAACACTTTCCTCTATCTCAGGTTGCTCCAAGCCCTATCCAACCTGGCCTTGGGCACTTCCAGGAATGGGGCATCCATTTATCTGGGAAAACCTGTTGCAAAGGACAGGAAGAAAAGCCCCGGTTCCCTGCCCTGTCCGTCCTTCCGTCCCTCCTGCCTGCCTTCCCACGGGAGCTGTGCCTTCCTCCGGATGTGGCTCCTCCCAGCCTCCCCACCATGTCCAGGCTCTGGGGTCAAACACTCCCCGCAGAGCACACACGGCTGCAACCCAGCTCTGCCCTCCCCTTCTCCTCAGGGTTTTCCATCCCCTCAGCCCTGCAATGGGGGCAGGTTTGGGCTCCAGGGGTTTCTGTTTCACCCCACAGAGGTGAGGGTGTCCCATTGCCCCTCACAGGCTGCCCATTCCCACAGTTCTGTAGATGCTGTAAAACTGCCCTGGGCCAGTTTTAGGCAAAAAACCTGGGTGCAGGGCCCTGCTGGGAGCTGCCAGACACAGCTCAGAGCAGGCCTTGAGAGAAGTGAAGAGAGCGGGAAAGAGGATGGGAGAGATAAAGTAAAAAAAGGTAAGAGAAAGAAGTTTCCATTACAATACCATAAATCTTCTTCAGTGCTGAGTATTCTAATTCTCACTAACCAATCTAGTAAAAAATACAAATCCTACAGCATTTCCATACAGCCTATAAGAATCATTACCATACTGTGTTATCTTTTAAACCCTAAAAACTCCTCTTCGGGCCCCTTCTGCCAAGCTAGTAGGGTCTGCTGCTGCTGTGCCACGCTGCCAGCATCCTGTGCTCTTCCAGGAGGGCAGCAGACACCCACAGGACTCACACAGACCAAGCACTGCAGCTCCCACCTCTGCATCCCACTCCGGACATGCTCCCTGCATCCTGCCCTCTCTCCCCTTTCCTGCCTCTCCCATCCCACCCTCCAGATTTCTGAGGCAGCCGTGTCCTTCCTGCCCTTCCCAGCAGGGCCGGCGTGTCCCATCCGCCCTGGGACAGCCTCTGCTGCTCCATCCCCTCCCTGCTCCCCAATCCCTGCCGGAGCCAGACCCGCTGCCAGGGTGGAGCTGGGGCACTTTTTAAAAAAAAATTTAAAAGTTTAATAGTAATAAAATGGATATAAAAATAGTAATATAATTAGAGTAATAATAATCTGGACAATTTGGATTAGGACAATATGAGGCAATAGAAACAGAGTTACAGACGGTACAGGTACCTTTTTCTAGGCAAAATAAGCCCAAAAAAGGACCCAGGTTAACAGAGGATTAACCCTTAAAAGGAACAGCCTGTTGCATGTTCATACACCTCATATATGATGCATAAATTCCATTCAAACACAGGATTCTGTCTGGGCAGTGTCAGCTTCTTCTTAATCTTAAACAGCATCTTCAGGGCTGATCAAGGCTGATCGAAAAGAAGTTTATTTCTCCTGATAATGGAGCAATAAATTCTCCTTCTGTGAAAGTTTCAGGTATCCTGTACCAAAATTAAAAAAATTTACACCTTGGCTCAGCAGAGCCTGGTATGCTGAGCAGCACCTCAGGAAATGAATTTTCATTATCTATTTACCTTTAAATTATCTATTTATATTTTTTTAGAAAATTACCTTACTTAAACTTTTTAAAATTTAAAAAAAATTACAAAATACATGATTAAATGATTCTTAATCCAACAAGAACCCTCTGTGCAATGCCTGTGTGGGTCTGGGGTATGGGCTGAGTTCCATGAGGCGCAGGAGGCCAAGGGAAAGTTGGGGAAATTCTCCTGCAAGCAATTTAAAGCCAGGTCTTTTCCTCCCGCCCTGCTCGCTGCCAGGAATAAGCAGCAGGAAGATGTTTCCCTGGGAATTGTTTTTGTTCCTTCCTCTGTGTCTGTGCGCATGCAGCTCTCCTCCCTGCGCCTTGGACATGCCTCAGCCTGTCCCGAGGCTCAGATTAATCCCAGGGACGACAGCTGAGGTCAGAGCTGTCAGCAGAGGGGAGCAGGAGGAGGAGGAGGAGGAGGAGGAGGAGGAGACCTTCCTCCTAGGAAACACATTCGTTCCTGTGAAAAATGCGTGTTTTATGATTGGCTTTTCGCAAATATTCAAATGAATATTATATGTGTTGTGTTAGAAACTGATGCTGTATTAATTCTTCTAAGTAGTGTGTTAAATATAGTTTTAGGTTATAACATAATGTTAAAATAGAAACTGTGCTATGTAAGATTTTTTTTTTAAAGAAAGGACTCTCACCGAGATAGCTGCCACAGGACACCTGAGTCTGTCAGAGAAAGAGAATTTATTGCTCCATTATCAGAAGAAATTAACTTCTTCCAACCTCGCTCAGCCATGAAGACATTGTCAGAATTAAGAGGAAGAAGCTGACATTGACCAGACAGAATCCTGTGTTTGGATGGAATTTATGCATCATGTATGAGGTGTATGAATATGCAACAGGCTGTTCCTTTTAAGGGTTAATCCTCTGTTAATGTGGTGTTTTATTGGGCTTATTTTGCCCAGAAAAAGATACCCAGACTGTCCATAACTCTTTGTTCTATTTTCTCATATTGTCCTAATCCAAATTATCCAAAATTTTTATTACTCTAATTATATTGCTATTTTTATAACCATTTTATTACTATTAAACTTTTAAAATTTTAAAAAACAAGTGATTGGCGTTTTTCACAATTCCCAAGCAGAGCAGCAAGGATGAAAAAAGCCATCCCTGAGCTGGAGGTGACCCTGCCACAGAGCATCACACCAGAGCATCCTGCAGGATGGGGACACCTCACTGCTGCAGAGCCTAAAGCCTGGCTTAAGTCTAAGGCTGGTCTGAGCTGAGTAGCTGCAGGCAGCAAACGCATCTGCAGCCAGGCAGGTCACAGCATGTCACTTTTGGGGCATGCAGGTGCCCAAAAGCGGGTCAGTGACAATGGATATCTGCTTTTCTGGGAAAGGTCTGGCTGGCCTCCTCGGCTGGGGCTGCAGGAGATGGGAAAAGGATGAGGAGTCCCCCCTGGATACACTGGAGAAGAGAGTGCAGGGCCAGGAGAGCCAGCCCAAACCTCTGCAGGCAGCTCTCTGCCCAGGAGGGAAGGGAGGAGAGAGGGAAAGTGGGGAAATTGGGATAGAGGGAGAGGGCATCCACCTGAAAGCCGGGCCTTTGGTGAGCAAAGTGCTCAAAGTGGAGGTGCAGCCCCCAGGGATGCTCCAATCCCTCTGGGCAGGAGACACAGCCCCCCAGGGATGCTCCAGCACCACCTCAGAGCAACTGGGAGAGCTCAGCTCCACAAATGATGCTCCTCGGCCCTGCCCAGGCAGTTTCCCTCCCTCTCCTCCCTTTTTTCGCTTCGCCTCGCGTGAGTGCTTGGGAAATAAGCGATGACTCTTTGCCTGCAGCTCCAAGCCCTTCCCTCCCCCTCTCCCCGGGCTCCATCACCAATAAATCACCCCGCTGGGAGAGAGGGCCAGAGGAAACCAGAGGCACAAAACCAGAGGCACAAAACCTCGAACAGAGCCTTTTTTTAATTTTTTTTTTCCCCCTGCTCTCCCAAGCAGCTCTGCATTTCATTAGGCGGCCAGGCCAGCCCTGCCCAGCTGGGGAGAAGGAGGGAGGGGAGGGGGCCCCTCAGGGTTTGCATGTGGGAGCAGAAATCACAACCAGAAGGCCGAGAGGAGGGAGTTGTTTGTGTTTGTCGCTCATCCCGGCCCTGACCCTGCCTCCAGGAACCCGTGCTGGCCTGGAATAACTCTCCTCTGCCGGGTTTCCTCCTTGCCAAGGCAGCTCTGGGCACCTTCCAGCCATCCCCTCACCGTGCCAAGCCCTCTCTCTGAGGCTCCAGCCTCTCAAAGGATCCTCCTTGGAAGCAGCCCTGGAGTTTTCCATGAGCTTAGCCCTGCCAGCAAGCCCCACCGCCTTCCTCCTCCCTCTGGGCTGGACCACCCTGCCCAGGAAAACACAGAGCCTCTCCTGCTCCCCTGCAGGAGCCCCCCGACCCGCTGAGGGGTTATACTGAGGGTGGGTCCCCCCTCCCACCCTAAATATATATTGGCAGAGCATCACTGGCAAGCACAGTACATTGGAGACAGATGCAAGCCCCGCAGCAGCAGGGAGATGCAGGCACTGCCTCTCCTCAGCCTTTGGAGATATTAGCCAAGCACTGTGCCACGGCAAATCCCAACCCCTCCTTCTCCCCTAAAATAGCCTGTCCTGGGGTTCAGCCTTTGGCAAAGCTTCCTGACAGAGCTGCTCTGGTGTCCTCGGGATGCTCAGGTAGGGAGAGGACCCAGGAGGTGCAGCCCCCAGGGATGCTCTGGTACCCCCAGGAGGTGCAGCCCCCGAGAATGGTCTGGTACCCCTGGGCAGGGAGAGACCCCAGGAGATGCAGCCCTCAGGGATGCTCCAATCCCTCTGGGCAGGGAGAAACCCCAGGAGGTGCAGCCCCTAGGGAGGCTCTGGTACCCCCAGGCAGGAAGAGACCCCAGGAGGTGCAATCCTTGGGGATGATCCAGCATCCCCAAGCAGGGAGCGGCCCCAGCAGGCCCAGCCCCACCGCTGCCCTGCCTCCCGCCCCGCTCCCAGCAGCCTGCCGGATTCCTGAGCGCTGACACAGGATGCTCCAGCAGTGAGTGTGCAGAGCCTTCCTCCTCTTCCCATGGCCCAGGAGAGGAGGGACGGCCGGGTTGCATCAGGCCGGGAAGGAGCGAGAGCAGCCGGAGTGAAACGCGGAGCTCCTGCGAACCCCTGGCTGCCCATCGGCTCCCCCAGCCCCAAAAGTTCCCCAAACCCCGAGGTTTTCCCCCAGCCCCTGCTGGCACCCGGCCCGGCCAGACACCTTTAAAGCCGGGATGATTCACACCTCTGACACTCCCTTCTTGCTGAGAGCCGGTTTGAAGCCGATCCCTCTCCCCAGAAGGTGTCCCTGAGGAGAGCCCAGCCAGGGATTGCTCCTGGATGATTACAGCAGGAGAAAAGTGAAAGGCTGCTGCTGCCTGCCCTGCTTCCCGAGCATCACCCAGCTGCCACATCCCTCTGCCAGCATCCATCCCACCCTCCGGCGGTGCTGGAGGATTTTCCCAGCGATTCTCCTCTCCCACGGGAGCTGACCCGAGCTGGGGGAAGGGCAGCAGCCGGGGCAGCGCTTCCAGCAGCTCGTTACTATTCTAGGAAGGACAGGATCCTGCCATCTTCCCATTAAGTCATCTCCTCCTCGACCCGGTGAGGCAGTTTCCATAGGAGTCAACCTCTGTCCCAAGTGATGGAAGTTTTTATTTTTATCTTATTTATGCACTTCTCTTCCCTCCTTCATCGCTGGCCTGGGCAGTGAGTTTGGGTCATCAGCCTCAGCTTGAGCTCATTCCCTGTCCTTGCTCAGCTGTCCCCTGTCAGCCTCATCTCTGTGGGCACAAGGAAAAGTCCAGGGGTAGAAGCAGCACAACAGGAGATGAATTAAAGAAAACAGAACTAGCTTAGGTAAAGGTGATTCTAGGAATGGAAATAAAATAGAACAGAGCAGAAAAAAATTGATTCCAAAAGTAACACAGTGCCACTATTTGGGGTCTTTTCGATTTGAGGCCGGTTTGGTCCAGACCCCTCAGCAGAGCTCACCAGCATCTATCCCATCTCTCTTATTTTTTAGTTTTTTCTATCCCCCTCAGCCTCAGCAGCCTGAGGCAAACCCCACAGAGTAAAAAGCCAGCCAGGGGATCAAACGAGGCGTGTGTCAGCACAGCAGATGGAGCTGGGCCGGGTCCTTTGGGGACACAGCTCCGTGGCCATGAGCTGGGAAGGGACAACTCGCTCACCTCAGGCAGCTCCACGGGAGCTGCGTGGGCACCTGTGGGCAGTCCCTGCCCTGCTGGCAGAGGCCAGCAGCAATTAAGGAGTTGCACAACTCTCCTCTGGAAGACAGAGTAGATATGAGCTCTGCTGGGTGCTCTGTGCCAGAGGGAGGTTGGGTTTTGTCTGTGTAGGGACAGCAGGGCCACACAAACCAGCAGGACCAGGTGATCTTCCAGGTGTTGGATGCCTAGAAAATTTGGAAATGCCAAGATCGGGAGTGCACCCATCCCATTGTTGGGATTTGGAAGCTGGGGAAAATCATTCACTTCCACGGAGATGCTGCTGGTTGGACAAGGAGCAAGACTGAAACCTTAGGAAGGAAATTGTGCTGGAGCAGGAGGCTGTTTAAATCCTGCATCCCAGCCTCTGATACTCAGAGCAGGAGAGCTGTGGGGGATAGCACTGCGTAGCCATCCTCCTCCTCCTCCTCTCACTGGAGAGATGCTCCTCACCTCCCCTGAGACAGGAGTGAGAGTGTGGGGTTCTCCTGGAGAGCACCTGAGGGAGGGAAGCAGGGACAGCACCTTCCCACCACCTCCCAAAGGTGAGCGAGTGAAATGTCTCATCACACCCCATTTCCTTGTGTCACCTACCAGACTGAAATTGTGTCACCATTAGTGCAATTACCTAGAAAATTAAGATGGTAGGACTTTTGCTTTTACCCAAGAACAAGGAGCTATTAAATTGTACACCAAGTAGCAGAGCTGCCTCAAAGCCTTCCCAACCAGGCTGTTTCTCCTCATCTCTCCCATCTCCCTGCTTGGGGATGACCCAGCCCAACACTTCCAGTTTCTCACGGGTCTGAGGTGTTAAAAACCCCACCTTGGACACCTCTCATGCTCCCAAGGTTCAGCCAGATACCCCAGGCTGCATTTCACAGCACACAAACATCTTCCACTTGCCAGAGATGCAATCCCCAGCTGAAAAGTTCATTAATTAGGAGCAGAGAAGCCTCTAGTCAGTCTTCCAGCAAGAAGCAAGTAAAAAATAAAAAAAAAAAATCCCCCACAATTCAGTCTAATTACAACGCCTTGGGGCGCTCCACTCACTGTGAAGCCGAGGCCAAACTTTTCTCCCCACCCCTAACAGCAGGAACTTTAACCCAGTTATAGCTTTACTGATAATGAAAGAGAAGGGAAAAAAAACCAACCCTCCTGATATTTATCGTTTGAACTGTTCTACAAGTAACAGCAAAGAGGCACAGAAACACTTCGTGCAGAGCAGTAGCTGTTTTCTGCTGGGTGAAATCCCCTCTCACAGCCCCAATCAGATCTGTGAGCAGGCAGTGCTGGAGGCCAGCGCTCGGCCCAGCTGTGCCACGGGTTGCACCCAGCTGCTCCTCCGGGATTTAGCAACCGCTTCCCACCCACAGACAGTGACTCTGCACATTAGGTGCTTTCAGAGCAAGACCTCGAATGCCACGGCAGCTCCGGCCCCGGAAAGAGCCTGTAGCCAGAGGAGCAGTGGGAGCACCTGGAAGATCCTGGGAAGGACTCCAGGCACCCCGACATAAACCCCTTTTCTTCCCCAGCTCCCAGAAGAGCCGGACTCCAACCCACCCCAAGCCTCTGGCGAGGCTGGGTGGATCCAGCCACAGACATGCAGAACCACACCCCGGCTGCCGCCTGCCCTCCTCCCCCTCGAGCCACCGGGGCACAAACAGGAACTAGGCTCGTACACTTGAAAATATTTAATACGTGTTGTACACGTAGAAATTACATTTTATACAAAACATGATACATCACTGAAGGAGAACACTGTACAAAATTCCCTACGGGAGCCCCAAGCCTTTATACAACAAAGACCGGGAGTTACCAAGCCTAACAAACAGGCTCAAGGACTTTCCGTCAGAGCGTCTGTAAACTTCGTTCCTCTCAATAAAACACTTTTAAAAAGCACCATGTAATAGTTCTGACCTAAACCTTTCCAAAATAGACACTTTATTTAATAAACTTAATACTTTCCAAGCTTAAAATATCACCCGCCGGGGGCGCCCCCGGGGTCGGCGGCGGCCGAGGAGCCTCCCCCGGGCGCCGGAGAGGGCGGCGGCTCTGCCGGGAAGGGGAATTCCGGGAGGGCAGCGCCGGGGGCGCTCCCAGGGCGGGTGCCGGCAGCCGGAACCCGGCGGGGAACGAGGAAACGCCGCCGCCGCTGCTGTCCCGCGGTCCCTCCGGTGCGGCGGCCGAAGGCGCCGTGTCTGGCCGGCGCCGGAGCCCCGCGGCGCTCGGTGGGTGTCACGTCCGGGCCCCCCGGCCCGCGGCGGGGAGCCAGTCTCTGCGGCCGGGCCATCAGAAGGCCACGATGGCCGTGCTCCAGGGGTTGAGGGTCCGCAGCACCGGCTCGTCGCAGCAGATCTGTCCCGGCTCGGCCGCCGCCTCGGCGGGCGCCGTGCCCGCCGCCGCCTCGCCGCCGTCCAGAGGCGGTCGCCGCCGGCCCTTGGGCTCCTTGCTGAGCAGTCCCGAGAAGCTGGAGCCGAAGATGCTGATGAGGCTGGCCACGTTGCCCGTCTCCATGTCCTCCTGCTCGCCCGGCGGCGAGGGCGGCGGTGGCGGCTCCTCTTCCTCGCGGCGGGGCTTCTTCACCGGGGAGCCCGCCTGGCCGCGCTCGCCGGCGCTCCGCTTGCGGGGGCAGTGCGGCGGAGGGGGGGCCCCGGCGCAGCCCCCGCGGTTCTCGCCGCAGCAACAGCGCCGCGGCCGGGGGCCCTGGCAGTCCCTGCCCGCCTCGTCCTGCGGGGGCGGCGGCGGCGGCGGCGGCTCCTCGGCCGCCCAGGCGGCGGTGCGGGGCGGCGGCGGCTCCTCCTCGGGGTGGCCGGCAGCGGCGGCGGGGGGCGGCTCGGGCGGGCAGCCCGGCTCGCTCAGGTAGACCTGGCGGGCGCTGCGCAGCACCAGCGACACCAGGAGGTTCTTGTGCAGCTTCAGGCCGCCGCGCTGGCCCCGCGCGCTGTAGATCTTGCCCAGCGAGATGCTGACGATGCGGTGCGCCTCCAGCTTGAACTCCATGGGGAAAGCAGGTGGGCGAAGGGGGAGTAAAGAATTTAAAAAAAAAAAAAAAATTAAAACGCCCGGCCGAGCGGGGAACCGCGCCTCACCCCAGCTCCGCACGCCGCCCCTTCGCGCCGCAGACTGAGCAAGCCCACGCGCCCGCCCGCATTTTATACCGCCCCCGGCTCGGCCAATCAGGGCGCGCCGCCGGCCGCTCCAACCGCCGGCTGGCCCCCGCGCGCGCGCGCCGGCCAATGGCGGCGCAGGGCCGCGCGTTCGAAAGCTCGCCCCGCGGAGAGGACGCTTAAAGCGGCAACGGCAGCGCGCCGCGCGGGGTGGGGCCCACCGCGGCGCCCCTGGCTCGCTGCACCCCAGGGAGGAACGGAGGGAATTTTGACCTTGGAAAGCAATGGAAACGTTCCTCGGGGAGAAAAACAACAAACAACAAACCGAACAAAACACATCAAACCCAGCGCAGGCTCCGTTTGTCAGGTTGGGAATGTTTCCCGCAATTTCAGCCCCTTGTCTGGGATCTCATCGTGCTGGAGAAGGAGCTGGTGGTGGTGATGGCTGGAGGGCGAAGTGAGGATTTCAGGGAAAATCTGCCCTGATGTGGAGCAGAAAGCCCGGCTTGCCCAGCTGCCAGGTGTTATTCTGCTCCGGAGCTCTGGCAGTGAAGCTCACAGAAAGCCCAGGGCACAGAGAGGATGCTCAACAGGGTTGGGAAGAGCTGCGGGGAGGACAAATAGGGCATCCCCAAGCGTGATGGGCACCATGGCAAACCAAAGCACCTTGGCTGGGAGCTGGAACATCGCTGGGATGTAGCTGTGAAAGCTGGTGGCAGGATCAGCAGGGACACAGGGGATGACACTGTCACCCCCAGACGCAGCTCCAGGAAAGCCTCTGAGAAAGTTTCTAAGCTTAGACTACAGACCCTCCTCCTTCCACCAAGGACTAACCACCATCTGCAAGCAGAAAAGAAGTGAAAGGGCCTAAAATTAAGGAAGTTCACCGTGCTGCCCCAGAGTATCAGTTTCCACTGCCAGCTGACACATCACAATGCGCTTCCATCCCTTTTTTCCCAGGGGATGAATCCACAGGCTCCCCCGAAAGGAAAGCCACAGGCTGTCATGATGTTTTGCTGGCAGGACCTATGTCAACAAAAGGTCACCCTGGCCTGGCTTTCTGGAAGGACAAAAGGGTGGCTGGTGACAGAGGTAACAAAAAAAAAGGTGAAGATGAGGCATAGTTGACATAGCAAGAGGCTTCTACAAAAAAAAAAAAAAAAAAAGGAAAAAAAGCGACAAACCCATGCTCAGGACAGATGTATGTCAAACACAGATGGAAAACCTCAAATGGACACAGCAGCATGTCAGCCTGGGTGTTGACATCTCAAAATGCCCAGCCATGCTCCATCTGAATGACCAAGCCGGGGCACGTTCAGGCTCAGGGCCACAAGAGTAGGCCCAGACACAAAGTGCCAGGGGCAGAAGGTCCCAGCTGAGCCCAGGGCAGGGAGGGCCTGTCCTGGTCACAGGGAGAGCCTGTCCTGGTCACAGGGAGCAGGGCTGTCCCCTCCACGCCCGGCGTGGGAGGACACAGGGACGCGGGCTCCGGTGGGAACCGCGGCTCTCCCGACCGGCCAAACCTGCTCCCGCACCTGGGGCCAGCAACACCCTGTCCTGAGCCCTGGGGTCAGCCCAACCAGCCAGGGCAGGTCTGGGCGGGCATGCCTGGCACTGCAGGCACGGCTCTGCACCCACATCTGCCCAGCAGCAGTGTCCCCTTGGTGGCACAGGGCTGGCTGTGTCCCTGCAGGAGCCATCAGCAGCTCTGGGATGGCTAAGTGCCAGGTTTGGGCACTTGCATCTTCAGCAGAGGGGCAGAAAGTCAGATTTGTACACAGCTTGGAGACAAAAAGCAGCAGTGCATAGTCACCCCAGCAGCTGGGAAAACCCAGGGCAGGAGGAGGAGGAGGAGGAGGAGGCAGAGCGTGGGAGCTCTGTGGGGTGAAGATGCCTGGATCCGATCTGACCTGTTCTGCTGCTCACAGCTCACCCCGATGGCATGAGGCACCTCTGCTCCCCAGTGCCTGCCTTTTGGCTGCTGCCCTGCCTGGGAACAGGCGGCCCAGGAGCCTCTCCCAGCCCTGGGATCAGCAGGATGGGGATGGGGATAGGAACTGAGTGAGTCTTCCCCCCTCTCAGTGCTCACACACGGCACCAGCAAGGAGGAGCAGAGGTGCAGAACCTCAGGCTGGTACCCTGCAGCATGAGTTTCACCCACCAGCACTGTTCCTGGTGTCAGGTACACATCCATCAGTGTGAAAAATCTGTGTATTTTATCATTGGCTTTTTGCAAATATTAAAATGAATGTTATATGTGTTGTGTTTGAAAGTTATGCTGTATTAATTTTCTTAGGTAGTTTGTTAAATATAGTTTTAGGTTATGAAAATTGTTAAAATAGAAACTCTGCTATGTAGGATACTTTTTCTAAAGAGAAGACTCACAGTGAGATAGCAGCCACAGGACACCTAAATCTCTCAGAGAAAGAGAATTTATTGCTCCATTATCAGAAGAAACTAACTTCTTCCTGTCTCGATCAGCCCTGAAGACGCTGTTTAAGATTAAGAAGAAGAAGTTGACACTGACCAGACAGAATCCTGTCTTTGAATGGAATTTATGCATCATGTATGAGGTGTATGAATATACAACAGGCTGTTGTTTTTAAGGGTTAATCCTCTGTTAATGTGGGTCCTTTTTCGGGCCTCCTTTGCCCAGAAAAAGGTACCCGGACTTTCTGTAACTCTTTGTTTTTATTGCCTCATATTGTCCTAATCCAAATTGTCCAAATTATTATTACTCTAATTGTATTAGTATTTTTATAACCATTTTATTACTATTAAACTTTTACAATTTTCAAAACAAGTGCTTGGCGTTTTTCACAATCAGCATGGCATTCCTGGGTCACCAAAACCTGCCTCGACACCTGCCTGCTCTCTGTGCCCTTTGCAGACATGGGGTGATGGTTTTCCCTTTTCCACAACCACATCTCATCTCAGAATCACTGCCCAGGACACTCACCAAAGCAAAAGTGCATGCTTACCACATTAATATCATTATCTAAAGTGGGCTGTGACAGTGTTCACAGGGGTTCTTGGATGAGGGAAGAGACAGGGATCTGACTCCATGTTTCAGAAGGCTTGATTTATTATTTTATGATATGTATTACATTAAAACTATACTAAAATAATAGAAGAAAAGGTTTAATCAGAAGGCTAGCTAAGAATAGAATAGGAAGGAATGATAACAAAGGTTTGTGGCTCGGACAGAAAGTCGGAGACAGCTGGACTGCGATTAATTACAAACATTGGCCATTAATTACAAAGATCCACCTGTTGCATTCCACAGCAGCAGATAATCAATGTTTACATTTTGTTCCTGAGGCCTCTCAGCTTCCCAGGAGGAAAAATCCCGAGGAAAGGATTTTCCATAAAAGCTGTCTGTGACACTGTTTCACTGACACATTTCACTCTCACCCCTGGGAATGACCCACAGACCAAGCTGGCTTTATGCTGTGTGTGTCAAAGCGATCTTTTCCATTTGTTTTCCAGCAGGATCCACCTTGGATGGCAATGATCCCCGGGGGGATGCAGGCAGTGGGGGGCTCCAGGAGCAGCAGCAGCAGCACAGCCGGTTGAAGGCAGGCAGTATTTTATTTTATTTTATTTTGGTGGCGCTCCCTCCCAGGCTGATGTCATGCTTTAGTAACTTTGAGGCACAGTCACATGGCGGCAGCTCCTGAGGTCAGCGCCGGGGGTGGCTTTGTCTGCCTGCCCCGAGGTGGCTCTGCACGGCATCTCCAGCCCTCCATCGCCACATCTGGGCACAGCTGGATCCACCCCTGCCCTCCCACGCTGGGGATATCGCCCCAGCCCCGCGGGTCAGGGGGGGACACGGCGCACGGAGGGGAGGGGAAGGGTGTGACCGCCGCTCTAATCGCCTCATGTGATCCGCGCAGCGCGCTCCGGAGGGCTCTGACGAACAATTAACAATCCTCGGGCTCAGCTGCTGCTTCCCGAAATAGCTCTGGCAGCAGCAGCAGCAGGAGGAGGAGGAGGAGGAGGAGGAAGGGGAGGAAGGCGGCTGGGCTGGCTGGCAGACAAAGGTGCGGCCGGCACGGTGGCCAGGGGGCAGCCCCGGCGGGGCCACCTGGGAAGGAAAACAATGCGACATAAGGAGGGAGGAAGCAGCTTGTGGTGCCACTAATCATCGCACAGCGCTGCGCACACACCACCGCCTTTTCTTTTCTTTTTTTCTTTTTTTTCCTTTTCAATTTTTTGGGTTTTTTTGGAGGCGTTTCGGTTCCGAGCGGGGGAGCCGGCGCCGGGATGCTCCTCGCTGGGGGATCCGTGCGGGCGCATCCCGGGGATGCTCGGGGAGCCCCGGCTCCGGCAGCACCGCGGCTCTGCCGCCCCCCGAGCCTGCCCGAGCCCCGTTCCTGTCCTGGCCCGGCCATCTGGCTCCCAGCACGGAATGAGGATGTGGTTAGCGAGATCCTGTTCCCCTCTGAGCCCCCCGCCTGCTCCTCGCTGTCACCAAATGTGCGGGCCAGGCCCCCAGATGCCGTCAAGAGGTGGAAAACCCTCCAGCATTCTTCTCTTCTCTTCTCTTCTCTTCTCTTCTCTTCTC
>JAHXMQ010012336.1:26277252-26303557 GCA_020466415.1 Ammodramus savannarum pratensis | reverse complement strand
TTCAAATAAGTGTTCAAAAAATGTATTGAAGGATTTCTGAAAGCAAAATTCCAGGTAATTATTAAAAAAATAATAAACCTAAAAAATATAAACCACAGCATGGTTGGAGTGGCTTTCAGGTGAAAAATCTAAATTATTTATTCCATCACATAAATTAATTTCTAGCATCAAAGATCAGGCTGTCTCTTTTATCCCTTGAAAGTTTACAACTTCTCTAAATTTGGTAAAAATTTGGTAAAAATCCTTCTTTTTAGCCTTCAACAGCTCTGTGAAGCTTTACACTTTTTTGCAAATGGACTCAACGATCTTAGGTATTTAACAACCTAAGTAATTCTGAAAAAAAAAAAAAAAATTTCAAATAGGTGAATAAAGTGTTTACATAATTTATTGAAGGATTTCTGAAAGCAAAATCCTAGGTAATTACTTCTAGTAATTCTAAGAGGCAACAGGACATTTTCCCTTTTCCATTGCCAGTGCAGCGAAGGTTTCGGGCACAGGTGGAAGTCACAGGAGGATCATGAGGTTTTGGGGAAGCACAAGGTCTTTGTGGGACAGGGACAGACAAACTGGACCAGCAACTCCTTGGAACTCTGCTTGTTCCTGGAGGGAACCTCCCATGCTAAGCACACCTTTGGCAGGGACGCCCCAAACGCTGCCAGCGTGGGAAAGGCATCCCAAATTCAGCAAGGAAAGGCCAGCAAATTCCAGCCCCAAAGCTGCCACCTGTTGCACCACTCCTGGTGTGGGGCTGGCCAGAGCAGGAGGTGGAATTCTCAGCCCAAGAGCTGCAGAAACCGGTTCAACGTGTGCCACAGCCCGGGCTGAGCGTGAGGAAAGCTCTGCTGGGATTGCAAAAGCGCCTCTGCTGTTCCCATGCTGAGCAGGCACCTCTGCAATCGGGGCTTGTGGCCACTGCCACCTTTGGGAAGTGCAGGCCAGGATGTGCTTTTTGCTTAAAATATCGGGGAGTCACAGAATTCAGAATGACCAGGATGGAAGAGACCGTCAAGATTATCGAGTCCAACTGTGAAAAATGCGTATTTTATGACTGGCGTTTTTCACAAATATTCAAATGAATATTATATGTGTTCTGTTAGAAAGTGATGCTGTATTAATTTCCTTAAGTAGTGTGTTAAATATAATTTTAGGACTCTCACTGAGATAGCCGCCACAGGACACCTAAATATTTCAGAGAAAGATAATTTATTGCTCCATTACCAGGAGAAATGAACTTCTTCCCTGCCTCGCTCAGTGCTGAAGACACCATTAGGATTCAGAGGAAGAAGCTGACACTGACCAGACAGAATCCTGTGTTTGAAAGGAATTAATGCATCATGTATGAGGTGTATGAATATGCAAAAGGTTATTGTTTTTAAGGGTTAATCCTCTGTTAATGTGGGTCCTTTTTTGGGCTTATTTTGCCTAGAAAAAGGCACCTGGCCTGTTTGTAACTCTTTGTTTCTATTGTCTCATATTGTCCTAATGCAAATTGTCCAAATTGTTATTACTCTAATTATATTGCTATTTTTATAACAGTTTTATTATCATAAAACTTTTAAAATTAAAAAAAAACTAACAAGTGATTGGCATTTTTCACACAACCCAGCCCTAACCCCTCAGCTAAACCCTGGCACCCAGTGCCACATCCAGGCTTTGTTAAACACACCCAGGGATGGGGACTCCACCACTTCCCTGGGCAGCAATTCCAGAACTTTATCACCCTTTCTGTGAAAAAACTTCTGGCCAAGCCTCTGCAAAATCAACCCAATTAAGGTGGGAGTAAGGCAGGGCCACCCCTCTGCTGTGTGTATGTGGATGGGGACATCTCCCAGAGCTCCGCAGGCATCATCCCCCTCCTGCCAGCTGCTGCAAGCCCAGGAGCTGTGCTCAGCTCCTAAAGAGCCCAGAGATTTCAGAGAGGTGGGAATGAGGAATCCTCATCCAGGGATGGACAACATCCCAGCCACACAGGGCTGTTATCAGCCCTCACGGGGCAGGAGGTAAGGAAGCAGGGCCTGTGCTCAGCTCCTAAAGAACCCAGTGATTTCAGAGAGGTGGGAATGAGGGATCCTCACTCATGGATGGACAACATCCCAGCCACACAGGGCTGTTCTCACTGCTCACATGGCAGGAGCAAGGAAGCCCAGATTTGAGAAAGGTGGGAATGAGGTATCCTCAAACACCCAGGGATGGACAACACCCAAACCACACAGGGCTGTTCTTACCCCTCACAGAGCAGGAGGAAGGAAGCAGGGCCTGTGCTCAGCTCCTAAAGAACCCAGATTTGAGAGAGGTGGGAATGAGGGATCCAGGGATCCTCACTCAGGGATGGACAACATCCAAGGGCTGTTCTCACCACACACAAGGCAGGAGGAAGGAAGCAGAGCCTGTGCTCAGCTCCTAAAGAGCTCAGATTTGAGAGAGGCGGGAATGAGGGATCCTCACTCATGGATGGACAACACCCCAGGCACACAGGGCTGCTCTCACTGCTCACAGGGCAGGAGGAAGGAAGCAGTGCTGTGCCTCTGCAGGGCAGGAAGGGCAGCAGGAGCCAAGCAGGCTGCCTGTGCCTCCCTCCTGCTTCCTCCCTCGCTGCCTGGGAACAGCCACTCCTGCAGGACACAGCCCCACAGTGCCAAGGGTTTTGTGTTGTGCTCCATAGAGCCGGGGGAAGGAGGCTGGCTGGATTATGTGAGGTTTTAAACACTGCAAATCCTGTGAGAGGGAAGGAGTTTAGTCTTCTGGGTTTGGAATAAAGGACAAAATTTCTTCCCAATGGAGTTTGACATGAACAACACTGCTGCTAACTGCAGGTGAGTGAGGAGATGGGGCTTGAATGACTTAGCTCACTTCCTCTCTGCACTGAGCAGGCTGCTTTTAGCTCTCTAAAATAAAAAATTAATCCACAAAACCCAAGGAATGGGATACACACCACTTTCTGCATGATCTCACTGGTGGCACAGTGGTGCTAAGGACTGTGGCCCATTGTGGGAAGGCAAAAAGCACAAAATTTCTCTTGGGTTTGGCATAAAGCACAAAATTTCTTCCTAACAGAAGAGTCTGACATGAACAACACTGCTGCTAATTGCAGGTGTGTGAGGAGATGGTGCTTGAACACCTTCTCTTTGCATTGAGCAGGCTGCTTTTAGCTCTATAAAATAAAAAATTATTATCTTTAATCCACATAACACAAGGAATGAGGCACACACCACCTTCTGCATGGTGCTGCTGGTGGCACAGTGGTGCTAAGGACTGTGGACCATTGTGGAAAGGCAAAAAGCACAAAATTTCTTCCCAACAGGACTCTGACATGAACAACACTGCTTTTAACTGCAGGTGTGTGAGGAGATGGTGTTTGAACACCTTCTCTCTGCATTGAGCAGGCTGCTT
The DNA here is from genome assembly GCA_020466415.1 of Ammodramus savannarum pratensis. Lineage (NCBI taxonomy): Eukaryota > Metazoa > Chordata > Aves > Passeriformes > Passerellidae > Ammodramus > Ammodramus savannarum. Next base: position 26,300,167 of record JAHXMQ010012336.1, on the reverse strand, counting down.
TTAGTTCTATAAAATAAAAAAATATTATCTTTAATCCGCATAAGGAATGGGACACACACCACCTTGTGCACAGTGCTGCTGGTGGCACAGAGGTGCTGAGGACCATTGTGGGAAGGCACTGCCTGGGAAGATGTCACCACCTCTGTCCTTACAGGGCTGCTGAGAGCAGAGTGTTGGCATCAGGGATCCTGAATTCCTATTCTCCCTGAGGAGAGCACATTGGGAGTGCTGTGGGCAGCTCTGGGCTCTGAGGAAGGGGTGCCAAGGAGATGGAGTCAGACTCTGCTTGGGGCTGCCAACCACAGGAGGGAAAGGATGGGAAATGTACAGCAAGTTCCACCTGAACAGAAGGAAGAACTTTTTCTCTGTAGGATGGAACAGAGTGCCCAGAGAGGTTGTGGAGTGTCCCTCCCAACCACGAGCTCTGGGGTGAGAGGGGAAGTGGCACCGCCGTGCTCCCTCCTGACCTGAGTGTGAAACACGCCAATCACTTGGTTTTTAAAATTTTAAAAGTTTAATAGTAATAAAACGGTTATAAAAATAGCAATATAATTAGAGTAATAATTATTTGGACCATTTGGATTAGGACAATATGAGACAGTAAAAACAAAGAGTTACAGATGGTCTGGGTACCTTTTTTCAGGCAAAATAAGCCTGAGAAAGGACCTACGTTATCAGAGGATTAACCATTAAAAGCAACAGCCTGTTGCATGTCCATACACCTCATACATGATGCATAAATTCCATTCAAGCACAGGATTCTGTCTGGGCAGTGTCAGCTTCTTCCTCTTAATTCTGACAATTCATGGCTGAGCGAGGTGGGAAGAAGTTAATTTCTTCTGATAATGGAGCAGTAAATTCTCTTTCTCTGAAAGATTCAGGTGTCCTGTGGCTGCTATCTCAGCGCGAGTCCTTTCTTTAGAAAAAAACGTATCTTACGTAGCATAGTTTCTATTTTAACCTTATGTTACAACCTAAAACTATATTTAACACACTACTTAAGAGAATTAATACAGCATGACTTTCTAACACAACACACATAATATTCATTTGAATATTTGCGAAAAGCCAATGATAAAATACGCATTTTTCACACGAGGGACACCGGGGCTATGCGGGACGAGGCGCTGGGACAAGGCCGCGGTCCCTCAGCGCACCCGCCCCACACAGCCCCGCCGCCGCCATGATGGGATGACGTCACATGGCCACGCCCACCGCGCGCGACGGGGGCGTGGCCCGCCGAGGGCGTTGTGGGGGCGTGTCCCGATGGAGGGGGCGTGGCCTGGCGGCGGCCGTGGCGTGCGGCGGCGGCAGCGCCATGTCGATGGAGGACCCCTTCTTCGTGGTGAAGGGGTGAGCGCCGCGTTCCGAGCGCCCCGGGCCGCGGGGAGAGGGACGCCAAAAGAGCCGGGGACTCATCCGGGCGCGGAGGGGCCGGGCAGGGCCGCCGCGCAGCTCGGGAGGCCCGCGGAGCGGGGGGCGAGCGGCGGGCGGGGGTCTGTGTGTGAGGGGGAGAAAATGGCGGCCGGGCCCCCCAGTGCTGCTGAGGGGCCGAGCGCGGGTTGTGCGGGTGCCCGGCCCGGCCAGCGAGGCAATGCGAGGAGCAGGGCAGGGGCCGGGCCGCGGCCGGGCCTCCCCGGGCTCTGTGAGGGGCCCCGGCCTTGGGGACAGCGGGCAAAGCGGGGACTGGCGGCTGGAGGGAGGGGGGACAATGGGGAACGGTGGAGAGGAGCAGGGAGCAGCTGTGGGACAAACAATGGCCCTGAGAGGAAGCCTGCGGAGAACGCAGGGAAATGCCAGCTAGAGGTGGCCAAAGGAAAATTGTCATTAATGGGGTGGAAGGAGCTCTGTTGGAGAGGGTCCAGTGGAGGCCACAAAGATGCTTTGGGGTCTGGAGCATCTCTGGTGGGGAGGGACTGGAGGAGCTGGGCCTGCTTAGTCCAGGAAAGACAGAGGAGATGTCATCGGTCCATATAAATGTCTGTAAGGGTGTCAGGAGGATGGTGCCAGACCCTTTGCAGCAACAGGCCATAAACTAAAACACAAGGAGTTCCTCCTCAAGGTGAGGAAGAACTTTACAGTGAACAGAGCACTGGAAAAGGCTTCCCAGGGAGGTCATGGAGTTTGCTGGAGACCTCCAAACCTGTCTGGAGGTATCCCTGTGTCCCCTGCTCCTTGACAGGGGGTTTGGGCTGGATCATCCACAGAGGTCCCTTCCAACCCCAGCAATTCCGTGATTCTGTGAAAGCAGCTCCATCACTAAACACTGCCCTGGGGCCACCTTCAGCTTCTGCTGGGGGCTGTTCTGCCCCGTGTCACAGCAAAACAGCCCTGAGGGGCAGCGCAGGGGCCGTGGTGGGGTGTTTGGGAGAGCCGTGCAAGAACAAAAGTGTGGGAAGGGAACTGGTGCAGCCAGGGAAAGTGAATCCCTTGAGCAGGCTGAACTGAGAGGAAAGTGTAGGAGTTGCCATGGGTGGGGAGCAAACGTCTGTCCTGTCAAACTTTCCAGAGATGTTCCTGCAGCGTGTGGGGAAGGGCAGGGAGGGGAAAGGGGCCGTGCTGCCGCTCCCTCCCGCGGTTAATTATTACCTGGCAGCTCGGAGGGGCTGCTGGTGCTGGAGCCACCAAACTGCTCCTGGTTTGCTTTCCTGGTGTCTGTAGCTCCTCCCATCAGAGGACACCCAGCTCTGCTTTACATTCTTGCTGCTGGGGACTTCCACAAGCGTGGAAAAACAAAATAAACAACAACCAAACAAAACCAAAACTTGTGCTGGCAAGTAGAGGAGGGAATGAAGTTTTGCAGATGCTCAGTGCAGGCTGCTGGCTGTAGGGCACTCAGAGTGGCAGAGCAGTAGGAGGGGCACACAGCAGAGTGCTGAGAAACTGCAGCACCTGGAGAGCTTCAGGCCCTGGTGGAACTTAGAGAGCTGCAGTCCTGGCAGGACAGAGCAGTTCATCTGCCCTGAGCCTCTCCTGCTTTCCTGCACTGGGGTGAAACATCTGACTGCTGTGTGCAGGCTCATGGTGGCCACCACCACCATCTGATCTCCTGTCCCTGTGAACCTGGGGGAGCAGTTCACAGCTCAGAAGCAGAGTTTGTAAATGCAGCTAACCACCATGAGAGTCTGTGAGCCAAATCTACAAACCTGCTTGCCCCAAAGCAAGCTGTCAGCAGTGCCTTCCCCTGCTGTGAATGCACTCCTCTCCAAAAGAGCTTAGAGCAGCAGAAAAAACTTGTGCTTCCTAAGCCACCACAGCAGGCCTGTGTAATTTTTTTTTAAATGCTGAATTAAAATAAAGAGTTCTGCACTCAACAATCTGCCTGGCTGTGGTGTGGGGACAGTTCCTGTAGCTCTGTGTGTATCTGTAAGATACCTTGGGGTATCTCACATGGGTAGTAAAGGGCCCAGAGAGGAATGCACAGCATGGATTGCCAAAGAGCTGCCTTGTTCAGACCCTCTGTCCTGGTGACACTCAGCATCTTCCCCTGGAGAGATGAATAACCTCATGCAGGGCAAATCCTTGTTTTACAAAATGAACACCAAGGTGTTGGAAAGTGTTTGGGAGGGAGCTGTGGCATCCCTGCTCAGCTGGGCACGGGGCTGTCCCTGCTGCAGGGCAGCTGGGGATAATTCTGGCCTTCTCTTCACTCTGCTGGCTGCAGGGAGGTGCAGAAAGCTGTGAACACTGCCCAGGGGCTCTTCCAGAGGTGGACAGAGCTCTTGCAGGATCCCTCCATCGCCACACGAGAGGAAATCGACTGGACCACCAATGAGCTCAGGAACAACCTGCGCAGCATCGAGTGGGACCTGGAAGACCTGGATGAAACCATTAATATCCTTTCTGTTGCAGTTCTCAGGTTGTACTAAAGCCAAGTCCCAGTTCTTGTCACTCTGCAAAAATCAGGATTGGATTTTGCATTCTCAAATTGCAAATGAGGCATTAAGTTAAGGATTTTTCCTTTTGCCTTTTTGCAAAGTATATTCTAAGGGGCTTTGTTGTAGAAAGCCTATTGTGTTGTGTGAATCTGGATTTCTGCAGGGTCAGTTCATTCTCCAGGCTGCCTTCCAGAAATACTCCTTTTCCCTTGTGTTCCTCAGAACCAAAAAACCACACGGAAAAGAGAAACCTTGTGTGTGTGCTTGAGCTGCACGGTGCATTCCTGCCGTGTCTCCTGTTCCACCCAGCCTGCTGCTCTTTCCTACTCACATTTGGGAGCAGGCACACCACAGGTGCCCCTTGGCACCCTTTGTGTGTCCATGTGTGTACCCAGCCCCATTTCTGGGGGCTCCTTGACTCGGTGCCCAGGCATTGTGGAGGCAAACCCGCGGAAATTCAACCTGGATGCCACAGAGCTGGGCATCCGCAAAGCCTTCATCACCAGCACGCGCCAGGTGGTCAGGGTAAGGAGCCTGCCCTGGCCTCAGGGCCTGGGGGAGTTGGGGCTAAAAAAGGAAATCTGGGGTGGGAGGGAGAGCAGAGAATAAAGCTGCTACCTGCTGAGTCTCAGGCTTCCTCCTCTTCCATGTGTGTTCCCTCCTGGAGCTGCCCAGAAGGGTTTGGGGGTGCATGTGCCCCATGGAAATCCCTCTTTTGGTGCTGCTGAGCCTTCACAGTGCTCTGGGAGCCTGTGGTAACAGGAGGAAGAGTGAAGAAGACCCAGCTGCAATGTACAAACTCTGCAGCTTCAGAGTTGAGGGAAATCTCAGCAGTCCTGACCATTTGTAGCACTGGTTTTCAGCAACAGGGAGACCACTTTGAACACTGACAGGTGTTTAAAGCCTGCTGTTATTGACATGGTGACTTCAACTTCCTACCACTGCAAAATAGTCCAAACAACCACTGGATTTATTTTTAACTTGAGGAAGGTTTTTTTTCTTAGTTTAGGCTTACACTTGAGAAGCAAAAAGGGGATTTTAACAACTTGGTGGTAACAAATAGAGAAGAAACATCTTTCCAAAGCCTGGTAACAAGCTGCTGGTTGGGAAATTTTCTGTCTATTAATAACTACGCTGAGTTTGTGCTGTCCCTCATGATTCTGATGTTCCTGCTCCACAGAATGCACTGGTGTGGCTGGCAGCAAGCCTGTTACCCCACCTGCAGTGCTGTGGTCTGGATGCAGTTCCTGAGGCTTGCTGCCTGGGAGCTGATCCCACAACCACACTGGCCCCAGGTAGCAGGCATGTGTTTGCTGCCTTGCCCTCCACTCCCTAATGGGCAGGATCAGGCAAGCCTGCTCTCTGGTCCTCTTCTCCTGGCTGAAAAATGCTGGCTAATGGCTTTTGGAGCAGTGTCTCCCACTGGGAAATGCAATTTGTAAGTGGCTCTGTGCAGCTGGCTTCCAGTTTCCATGGGGAGAATTTGTGATGTGCTACAGGCAGTGAGAATGAACCAAGTGGGATGTGGTGGTGCTCTCTGGTGATGTGGTGCACATCTCTGAACAGTAACACACAGCTGAATCCTCTGCTGGTGGATCAGCCTCTGCCAGGTGATGTTGGCTCCTTGCTAATTTATGCAAACCAGGTTATGTTAAATTGTGCTGGGGAGCCTTCTGTGGTTAGTGACCTTCTGCAGGAACTCCAGCAAAAATTATTGGTAGGAGAGAACACTGACACAGAGAGGATGGCCACAGGACAGCAAATCTACCTTCTACTATGGAATATAAAACCAGATGCAGCTGGGAATGAAGCACAGGAGGTTACAGGCTTCAAGGCCTTGACAAACACTTCCTTACATTCTGTCAAGAGGAACATTCATTTATTCACAAATCAACATGGAGAAAAATGAGTAGTGCATGAGGAATATTTTCAAAATATCCCAATGTTGTTGATTCCAGTATTAGTATAATAATGAAATTTTCTTCAGTATGTTTCCAGACTCTTCAAAAGTGTGGGTTTTCAAAGAAAATCTCCCTTCCCTCTTTTCCCCATGTAGAAGCCTTGCTGGGTATAAACAGCCCTGTAGCACCTTGAATTTGCCTCTCACCTCAAACCCAATGCTCACATGCTCCTTTTTTTTTGTTGAATGAACAGGACATGAAGGATCAGATGTCAAACTCTTCCATGCAAGCACTGGCTGAAAGGAAAAACAGGCAGGTGAGAATGAGAACTGGACAATTTATTTCTGCTACAATGTTTGTCCTGTGTGGAGTCGCTCCCTTTACAGACCCTGGGTGTGGGCAGGGGCTCCCAGGCTGGGTGTGAGCTGTGTCCATTTGGCTGCCCTGGGAGTTCTGCTTCTCCCAGGCCTCTCTCAGAGCTTGAGGCAGCACTCACCATCTGGCTCTGTCTTCAGAGCTGCTTGTTTACAACTGTCAGCATTGCACCATCCCATGGAAAGGGAAATCTCCCTCCTCCTCCTCCTCCTCCTCCCCGGGGGAAGCAGCTCAGAATCCATGTCAATGAATGTAATCCTGCACTCTGCTGGATTAGGAGCCAAGATGGTGCAATATCCTTTCAGGCAGCTGCTTCTGGTAATAGCCCTGTAAGAAGATGGAAGGAGCTCCAGGAGTGTGGTGTTGTCTGCACTTGTAATCTAAGGAATAGAAATAGATGCAGCTTGTGCTGCTTGCTGGCTGATGGAGAGGCTGTAAGGAGATACTGGGGCTGACTCCAGACCCACTCCAGTAAAAGCTGATGTGTGCTTCATGCAGTTAATTGTCTGTACTGCATCAGCCTTACCACAAGTGGCAAACACAACAAACTGAGAAGCACAGAACTCATTCCTGAGCTTGTCACAGGTTAATTAATGTGCTTGGCAAACACTCCCAGCAACAAAGTCCCTGACACCCTTACTCAAACAAGTCTGTAGCTTTCCCTGGGATTTGCTGCTTTCCTTTGCTGGTTCCTGGTAGCTGCAGGAGGCCATATGGCCCAGCTCATGCAGTGACATCTGGTCAGGAAGGCTGACTTCCCCTTGCTGCCTTCCTCTCCCTTCCCAGCCCCTCACCTTCATTCCAGACTGCAAGGCTTGTGCTGGGCTTTGTGTCTGAGCAATGACCTGACCCTTACAGCCCAGGCTGGCAAACAGGCCCTTTCTATTGAAGCTGCAGGCAAAGCTAGTGCACTAAATAAAATATTAAATCAAAAGGAGCTGCCCTTGCCACAGACTGGAGAGACCAGGAGCTTGCTCAGTGTCTTGGGGGCAGAAAAAGCCAGATGTCCTGCTGGCTTCCTGCATGGTCAGTCTGTCAGCTTTCCTCACCCCTCCTTGGACCTTGTCAGTCAGATGAACCATAGACACTGTCTGCTTTTCAGCCTGACAGAGCAGCCTGGTCATTGTCTTGCTGTTCTTCACAAACAGTCATTTCCAGGAGCTGCAGGATGGTCTCATTACAAGTCAGCCTGGAGGGCAGAGTCCCTGACCCTTCCCCAGTGCTGCAGGTGCAGTTCCTCACATGCAGCTCGTGTTCATTCTCCAGCATCTCTAGCTCGGGTTGTTTCCTTTTCAGGCACCAGACATATTTCCCTGAACCCTTTTCAGGCACCAGACGTACTTGGCTGGAAAGCCACTTCTCTGCAGGCTTTGCAGAGCTTATCTCTCACAGGTAGCAAGAGTAACTTTGTATGCTGGCAGCTGAAGAGCCTGCTGGAGAGATAGGCAGCCTGGATCATGGAACATAAGCATACAGCACTGCTCTGGTTATAGATTGCATTATTTTACTGTCAGCTCAACTGGTTAAGTACTTTATCCAGACCCTCTTAAGCCCCTGTCATTAGCAGCAGAGTGCTCAGATGGAGCTGCACATGTGTTAACACAACATACCCTGACACTTCCCAGCTCGCATGTCCTAGCACACACTGCTGCCTCCTGAGCAGGCATCCTGCACACACAGGCCACACTCCAGCTCTCCTGCTGCTGGAGAGGCATCTCTGCAATGCCAGGCTGCAGAGACTTCCCAGGCTGGCAGTTTTGGCTCTGTGTTGGTTTAGTTCCTGACAGCACTTTGGCTGGGTAGCAGCACAGCAGGAGGAAGGGGATGCTGTGTGCCTGTGTACATGAGTGTTGCCTTGTCTGCCTTCCCAGCTCACCCTGTAGATGGGCTGTGAGCAGACACAGGGGTGTTGCTAAGAGCTCTCTGCATCTGTTCAGGCACTCCTGGGAGACAGTGGGAGTCAGAGTTGGAGCTCTGGCCCTGACAAATACAGCCGTCTGGACCGGGAGCTGCAGTTAGCCAATTCACATTTCATCGAGGAGCAGCAAGCTCAACAACAGGTAAGGCAGCTGGCACCACACACTGAATAGCTTTGCTTGCCAAGTGGGTGCCAGGGGGCTGCTCTGGCTCCAGGAGCCTGACAGTTCTCCTCTTTGCTTGTGGCATGTGTCTGTGCCTGCATTTCCTGTGCAGCACAGCTCTGGGTGATCTGGGCACAAGATTTTTAACCCTGGAGCTGTGGGGCTTCTGCTGGGTTCAGGAGGCACAATCTGGAAGATGGAGCACACTAGGATTTAATAGTGCAAGGATTGCTGAAATCCTTGGAAGAGTAGAAACACTGCAAAAAGAAAAAGGCCCATTTGTCTTATGCAACTTCCCCTGGTTAGAAAATGTTTGGTGTTGTTTGTGTGCATCCCCCATCAGATCAGGCTGGGAGCAGGAGCACGCGCCTGCTTCCTTTTCCTGCCTTTGTCCCCGTGAGATTGGTGAGAAGGGCTGTGTGAGGCCTTGGGAGAGCCCCTGGTGAGGCACTTCCCAGCTGGCAGGGGAGTCTGCCTGGAGAGCTGCAGGGCCTTGACACAGGCACTGACTCGGAGGTGGCAAACTCTGCTAAAGCTCCTGAGCCCTGCTGCCACCTTCGCCTCCAGACACGTTTTACCTACTGACTGCAGGGGGATTAACAGCTTCAGAAATAGGTAACTAGGGTAAGGCTAATCCTTGGTGTGACTGTGCCCTGAAAATGACTTAAAACAGCAGCAGACTTATTCCTTTGGCACATTCAGAGCCAGGCTGGTTATTTTTAGCTGTAGAAGCTGCAACAGCCTTCTGCTTGCATTAACCCCGTGTTAGCTGTGGCACATTCCAGGTGGCATTTCCCAGGCACAGCATCAGTGTGCCTCTCTGGCCTGCTCACTTTGCCAAGGTTTTGATGACCAGCCCTTGGAGCTTTCTAAAGTCACTTCAGCTGTGCATGCAGCATGGATGAGCAGAGGTTGGGTTTGCAGGGATGTCTGGAGGCTGCAGCCTGCTGTGCCATGGGGATGCCATGCCATGGAGACTTTCCCCTGGTTGTGTCCTCTCCAGCATTTCTGAGGAATGCAGTCCTCATTCCTGGTGGCTTAGGTCTGAGCCCAGGCCTCACAGCTGATGTTGGCTGAGCAGCCAGTGCCTGTCCACTGGATGGGCTGGCTCCAAGGCAGCTGCAGGCAGCAGATCTGTAATTGCCCATTTCTCTCCTGTCTGTCCCCAGCTGATTGTGGAGCAGCAGGATGAGCAGTTGGAGCTGGTCTCTGGCAGCATCGGCGTGCTGAAGAACATGTCCCAGCGCATTGGCGGGGAGCTGGAGGAGCAGGCAGTGTAAGTGTGAGACATAGTGGCAAAAACCTGGCACAGGGCTGGCTGCAGCATGGCTGCATGTCCTCACACACCTATCTCTGCCTCTGGTACAGCCTGGAATTCACTGATCCCTCAGGCAGCCTGTGGAAGGCATTTTGTACTGCAATCCCCAAGGATCCAACTGCAACCTCCCTCCTTTAGAAGGCTGCATCTAGGGCAGGCTGAACTGCCACCTTTCCTTTCCTCCTCTCCTTTTCACATGCTCCCATCAGGCAGCCAGCAGATAAGGGAGGGAGGGAGGGAGGGGCTGTGCAATGCAGATGCTGCCCACTTCTCCACTCTGCAGGGTTTTGTGCTGCCCCTGGACAGCTGCTGGGGCTCAGCTGTGCCCTGAAACACACAGCACAGAGCTGCTCTTCATCACTGAAGTTAAAAATAACCCTCACCCACACAAAGGGTTAAAGGGCAGCTCACCAAGTCATTTTGCATCCATCCATTTACATATAAATTAGATTTCTTTCCCAGTTCTTGTCCTTTGCAAACAAGTTCCCAGTTGTGCAGGCTAGTAGCTATGCTTCCAGAAAGGCTTGAAGGGTTCCTGCCTAAAACCCCTCCTTGTTTGGCTGGTGGGAGTCTGGAGGGCCATGTCCCTTGTGAAGTGATTTCATCTTGGATGGAGAGGAGGAACTCCCTTCTGTGTGAAGTTGTGCAGCATGAGAACCCTCCACTCTCACAGAGGAGATTGGTGTGTCTGTTTCTAGATCATCACATAAGCCATCAATGCTTGCAGGATTATCTCATAACTACCACAGGGAGGTTTTCCCCACTGAATGAAGGTTTAACAAGTGCCCTGGCACTCCAAATGAAGGAGTCTGTCTTTTTAAATGCACTAAGCTTTAAAGTCCCACTGCCTGGAGACAATTGGATTAGTACCTTGACTCTGGATGTGCAGTGGCATTGACAAAGCACAGATTCAGGAAGGCTTTCAGATTCATTACAGTCACTGTGTAGAGGAAGTAAAAGGGTAACTTCCATGCAGAGCTTGAAAAGCACCTTAAAATCAGCTTTAATCTCATTCCCACTTGATACACGACTGAAACAAGATTTTAGTTTAAACTGCAAGCCCTAGAGAAGAAAAGGGATTTAAAGTCCAAGCTGACACGTAGATGCTAATCACAGATTATAAATGAGACTTTCATTTTGTGAGGAGGAAGGCCCTCCCCCACTCCTCACCTTGCAGATGTGTAGAGTTCAACCACAAGCACCCAGGGGAGGCTCAGTCTGGCAGGAATCCCGAGTTACCTCCCACCAAAGCAGAGCTGCTGCTTCAGCAGCTTTTTTCCCTTCCCTCGGGTGCTCCCAGGAGAGGAGGCCACATTCATTTTGTCAGCCAAGGTGTGCTACTCTGCTCACATCAGTGTTTGGATCCATGTGTGAGCATGGTGCAGAATGCCCAGGGATGTGCCCCGTGCTGAGCAGTGCCCTGTGTCTGTGTCCCCAGGATGCTGGATGACTTCTCCCACGAGCTGGACAGCACTCAGTCGCGCCTCGATAACGTCATGAAGAAACTGGCCAAAGTGTCTCACATGACGAGTGGTAGGTCCTGGGGAGTGGGATCCAGTCCTGGAAAGGGAGAAACAAGCCCTGGATCTTTAGGCTGGGACATTGTGCTCCCACCCAGCCAGCCAAGGGGAGGGAGCAGCTCTCAGTTCTTGAAAGAAGGGGAAGGGTTCCAAGCCCGGCAGCTGCTCCTGCCCAGACACTGCTCTGCTGCCTGTCCCCTCCCTTTGTTTTATTTACAGATGCCTTTCTATTTATGCTGCTGCTGCTGGGAAAATCCCCCTCTAGCTGCTGGGAGGGGAAGCTCTGCAGCCTCCCGCTCTGCTCACTTTTCCCGGGCTGCCTGTGGAACAAAAGCTGTCAAGGTGCCATTAAACACCGAATGCCTGCAGCAATCCCCTTCCCTAATCCCACCTGCCCTGGGGCTGCTGGTGCCTGCAGGCTGCTGTGGGTCACATCTCTCTCAGCTGGTAGAGGAAAGAGCAGAATTCTGTGCTGAACCCACAGAAAAGTCCTTATAAGGCTGTGCCTGGAGCCAGAGCAAACAGGAAGCCCGGCCTGGCTGCCGGGAAGTCCCGGCTGTGGCTGCCTCTGAGCCTGGCACCGTGCCCAGGCAGCACCTCCTCCAGCACCCCTCTCCCCTGGCTGCCCAGGACCTTGGGAAAGCAGCAGCCTGTCAGGAGCAAAAGCATTCCTGCTCTGCAGGATTAGGCTGTCCAAGGGATTTATGAGGTGGTGGGAATACAGCCCCAGAGAGACCACTTGGAGTGCTGCCGGTGCACTTTGGGTCAGCAGTAGCTCAGCAGCAGCACAAACTCGGGTGAACCCTGTGTCTCTGCCCTTTCCTCTGGGAAAACCTATGGATCTCTGCAGAGTGTTTCAGAGTGTTGAGAAAGAGCTGGAATTTCTGCTGGAATCACCTATTCCAGGGCGAGCAGGAGGGCTCTTTCTGGGGTAGCTGCTGTGCCTAGGAGCTGAGGGGTGCCAGCAGCCCTGTCCCCACTGCTGCACCATCAGCAGCAGCTCTCAGAGGTGATGAGCCAATGAGGTGTAAAGATGCCCAGGGAAACCTGATTCCTGGCCCTGTCCTAAGGGAAGCCGCCACAGTCTCTTCCTGGCAGAGCTCCTCAGGGCAGCTTTCACCAGATCCCTTCTCGTTCCTCTGGCAAACAGATTGCTCCATGAATGAACAGCAAACACAGCAGCTCTCTGCTTGTTCCTCCCAATTGCTTTTGAGCCAGCTTTTCAAAGCTGTTTGAACTTGGTTGGGAAGAAGCCTCAGAATTCCCACAGCTGTTCCCAAACCCCAGTGTATCCTGGAGGAGAAAGGCTGTGGTGCAGTGAGGCATTCTCCCACAGGAACTCTTGTTTTGGCTCTTTGTAGCTTAAGCTTGACTTTGGTTCCTAGCAGAACCAAATTTTCCTTCTCTGCTAAAGCAGGCAGACTGATGCTTTCCTTTTCTTTCCAGATCGACGGCAGTGGTGTGCAATTGTTGTCCTCTTCGTCATCTTGCTAGTGGTGCTCATCCTGTTTTTTGTCCTGTGATGACAAAAACTGAACTTCCTGGGACGCCCCCTGCCCGCCCCCTGGCCCCGGCAGCGCGGGGAAATGAAACTCTGCCCATTTCCGTCCGCCCACAGAGATCCCCGGCAGGAACACCCGCGCGGCAGCTCTCAGCGTCTCCTCCAAGGACTGCGGTGTCTCCCCTGGCCCCGGGGAGGGGTGGAGCGCTGGGGCTGCCTGCGGTGCCCCCTGGGCCTGGGCTCTGCAGGGGGAGCTGACCCACCCGCTGCAGGTAGGAGCCGCTGGACACAGAGCAGCGAGCCCTGGGGAGGATGGGAAGGGGGAGGAGTGACTGAATTCACTGAGCATTACAAACTGCGCTGCCAGTGCCAGCCTCAAGCATCACTGGGAAGGGTGAACCCCCCACAAGCCACAGCAAAGGAGGGGAGCCCTGGCCATGCTCCCCGTGCCCCTCCCTGCCTCCTGTGGGCGGGCTCTGTAGCACCAATTCACTGCCGAGAGCTCGGTGAGTCCTGGCAGAGCTTTCCTGCCCCAGACCTGGGGTGCTGCACACCGAGCGCTGGCAATCAGCTGTGAGCCACACAGGGAGAGTCTTGAAGCTTTTAAACTTGCCTCCCTCATTCTACAGGCCTCTAAAGCTCATTGACTGATGCTTTCTTTGCCCTTGTATAACTGAGTCACTGCTTCTGTTTAACAGCTGCTTCCCTTTGGCAAGTGATTTGCCAAGTCTAAAATAACTTATTTTTTTTAAGAAAAGAAAAAAAACTTTAAAGATTTTTTTGATGACCATTAGAGCCACGTTCTCTCTGACACACATGATCAGAGGAACAGTGCTCAGTGATGTATTTTAAGTGTACATGAACTTGTAAATAGGATGTCTTAATTTTTCCCAACCGCTATTTTTTGGACACCTCCGTTGTAAGCAACCAAAAGGCAGGAGATTCAAAGCTAGATCATGTTTCCATATTCCTCCCCAGTCCTTTTGTTACGTCCCAGTTGTTTGTCACTCCAGTTGTCTCAGCAGGGTTGGATTCCCTCCAGGGAATGTGGAGTAGCCAGGTGGGCAGTACCAAAAATGTGAAGGAAGCTCACCTGGGCAGTATCAGTGCAGAGGAACAGGCAGAGGGACCCTGCTGCAAGCACCAATGTGGGATGGGGAAAGCAAAAACGGTTTCTTACTCCAGTCTGCTCCCATATTTTAAGTTGCAAACATGAAAGGACTCAGCACAGCCTGGCTTATGGCTCCCAGATGGGGCTGGGGGAGGAAGTTAATTGGCCCTGACGCAAAGACTTCTGCTGAAATTGCAAATCACCCCCAAAATCATCCACCCCCCGCCTTAGAATCTTGCCACCGGACGGCTTTACCTCCGGAACTGAACACTCCTCCCCCTGCGAGGTCTGCGGGCCCCCGTCCCTCCCGCAGGCGCTGGATGCACAGCCGGCGGCTCGGTGCCTTCCGCAGCCGGGCGGGGCCGCACGGAGCCTCCCGCCCGCTCGTCAGTAACGCACACGTGGTGCCTCGGCGCCCGCCCGCACTCACGGCTCGAGTGGCTCCTTGTCCTGCAGAGCGTCCCTGCAGGGCACAGGCGGTGTCTGCTGTCCCGGCTGGCTGTAGCAGTGTCCGTGCCACTCACTCGGTGCGCCTCGAGCTCTCCAGGAGCACGGGTGTGGGCAGGGAGCGGGGCTCGCTGCTGGCTGCTGTTTGCACACCTCCGATCCCCTGCTCCTTCCAGCGTGTTTGTGCATCCTTGGGGAATGACTCCCATGTAGGAGCGCTCCTTTGGTAGTCCAGGGGGTGGCCCAGCTGCTGGCATCACCACAAGCCACCCGAGTGTCTCTGGTCCCTTTCCCTGTGTACATTTGCTTTTCTGTCGCTGGTGGTGCCCTTCCCTTGAACACTAAATAAAGGTGCAGCAGCGTCGATCTCCACTCTTCCTTACCTGACTCTTGCTCCCGGGACAAGCTCGGGGTCTTCTGGCACCAGGGAGTGGGCAAAGCTCTCCCCCCAGCATTTGCCAGGCATCACCATCCTGGCTTTTGAGGCATGAGCAGCATCTGCAGTTTCTGGGGTCACCTCAGCATTGTGGGCAGCTGTGCCCACATTTGGGGCACCACCGTGCAGAGGGCAGCCATTGCTGCTGGAGACACTCCAGGATGTGTTTTCCCTCCATGGCTGGCAAAAAGAACCCCTCAAAATCCCCCAGGAGCCCTGCAGGTGGCTGAGCCCCCCCCCACCTGCCTGCCCAGGGCCCCTCCAGTACCACAGCATGGCCAGGAGGTGGCTGGTGGAGCAGCAGGGCCATGAGAAAAAACAAGTAGCAAAGGCCACAAGCCAAGGGCACTGTTTTATCATTGCAGAGATGTATTTTTGGGTTTCAGTTTGCAATAATTTAAAAGAACCACAGCCCTCCAGCACAAGGTGGCAGTGCTGGCAGGAAGGCCTCTGTCTCCTGGGGTCACGGAGATGGGGTGTCCCCGTGCTGGTCACCCCAGTGCCTGCAGGATACACCCACCCAGCTCTGCTGGGGCCAGGCTGTCCCCTGTCCCCCACACCTGGGCAGCTCCTGGAGACTCTGGGATGTCCTTGCTCCCACACTCTCTCCCAGGGGGACAAGGAAAGCCACTGCAGTGGAGCGGGGCTGGTCCTGGCACTGAGGCAGCTTGGTCCATGCCATTCTGCAGCATCCTGGGACATCAGTGGGACATCTTCCTCCCATCAGTGGGACATGCTTCTCCTCTGGGCAGCCTCCACAGGAGCGGCGGCGGGGCTAGCGCGGCGCGGGGCGGTGCCGCAGCACTCGCAGGGACAGGCTGTCAGCGCTCAGCAGCAGCTGCCGGAGCCCGGCCAGCCCCAGCCCCGAGACGGCCGCGCCGTTCACCTGCAGGATCTCGTCCCCCACGGCCAGGAGCCCCGCGTAGAGCTTGGCCGTGCCGGCATCCGCCATCTCCTGCACGTAGACACCTGCGGGGGGAACGGGCATGGGTGAGAGCCCAGGGGCTGCACACAAACAAACCTGTGATAAACAGCCTTTGGTCAGGGCATGTGTCCCAAGCCAAGCGCTGATGGATACATGGGATTGATTGTGTGATGGCAGCGTCCCCCCTCCTGCATGGCCTCTGCAGCAATGGAGCAACCCCTGCACCCGTGCCCGAGCTCGCCCCTGGGGTGGGATGGGAGCCACCATGGAGGGATCAGAGCGTGCCGAGCTTTGGGATGTGCCACAGTACCTGTGTCGGGCCGGCCGTGCCCGGAGGTGACGGAGAAGCCGAAGGCGCCGTGGGGCGGTCGCTGCAGCTCCAGCTGGCTGGTGCCATCGGGGAACACCTGCACCACGCGCCCCACCGCGCGCGGCTGCCCCGGCGCCCCGATGTCCTCCACGCTCAGCGAGCGCTGCGGCCCCGAGCCCCCCTTCCTGTGGGGACAGGGGACAAGGCAAATGCTGCAGCCCCTGGCGGCACTGAGCCACCACAGCACCCCAGAACGGCGTCCTGGGCACCGCAGGGATGTGCCAGCCCTCGTCCTACCTGTCAGCCGAGGTCTGGGGCAGGAGGTAGGCACTGGCACGGGATGTCTTCCCCAGCTGGGGATGCAGGCTCTGGATAGAGGCAGCTTTTTGGGACTGGCAGAAGGGTGACACCTGGGGAGAAACACCTGGCTGAGATGGGGACAAACACTGTGCAGCGCTGCAGTGCTTCACCCACTGATGTGCCAAGGGAGTGGAGGAATTGGAACATTCCACCCCTCTGGAGCACTGCCCAGCTCACTGCCGAGGGGGGACGAGCATATCTGCTCTTCCACTACCACCCCTCTCTCCCTCCTTCCCCCTTCCACTTCCCAATTGGCTCTGGGCTTTTCAAACACAGCATCCCCCTGTGCCCCCTCCAGGACTGATGAGCCACAAATCCACACTCAGGAACACTTCATCCCAGCCCAGCACCCTTTCCCTTGTGTCAGCCCAGTCTCCCCATGGCACCTTGCATGTCCACGCTCACCAGCTGCAGGGACTGCAGGGACGGTGATTTCTTGATGCCGGGGCTGCCCTGCGGGGACCCGCCGGGGGCTGGGAGCTGCTCCATGCTGTAGCAGCGGAAGCGGCCCAGGCGCTGCTTGGTGCTCTGGCTCAGGCTACACAGGAGCTTCTTCAGCCCCGAGGCCGAAGCGCCGCTGCCCTTGCGGCTCACAGGCCGGCCCGGCTCCCTGCGGGGACAAGGAGAGGCGTGGCGGTCACACACCGAGCGCCTGCAGGACCTGCAGCTGCCTCCGGGCTGGGGCTGCATCCTGCACCCGCCCTGGCAGCCCCGAGAGCTGCAGCTCGCTGAGATCGGGGTATAGAGTAAGACTGGGGTGCACCGTGAGATCGGGGTACACGGTGAGATCGGGGGCAGCCGCCTCCCCGCAGCAGTGCCCCAAGCACACACCAGTTGGTCACTACCCAAAGTGACCTGAAGAATTCTCTCCCCATTTTCTCCATTATTTCAGGGGTTTAACACATCTCAGAAGTCCCCTGTCTGCCCCGAGGGATCACATCCTGCCAACGGGCTCAGAGGACCCAGCACCACCTTGGAATTCTTCTGCCAGGCTGAGACACGCAGCACCAGGCAGGATCGCACTTGGAAAGCCCCAAGGCAGCTGATTTTCCTCAAAAGGGAAGAACCCGACACCTCTGCCACATCTGCTCCAACATCCCTGGCAGAATCAGATGTGGGGAAACGCAGCTCCCCCAAAGGCACAGCAACACTCGGGCACATTGTAACACACAGAACCACACTGTACTTTCTGGGAGGTCTCTGGAGCCAAGGAGCTCAACCCAGCAGCGGCCAGGAGGGATGCTCAGGGCTGCCCGGTTTGGGAGCCATGGATGCCCGGTGTGGGATGCCAGGGCTGCCCGGTTTGGGATGCCATGGCTGCCTGGTTTGGGATGCCAGGGCTGCCTGGTTTGGGATGCCAGGGCTGCCCAGTGTGGGATGCTCAAGGCTGCCTGGTTTGGATGCCAGGGCTGCCCAGTTTAGGAGCCATGGCTGCCCGTGCTCACTCACCCGTGTGCGGCGCTGCCGGCCGGGTGCCGCTGTGGCTGCGCTCCCGACATCCCGGCACCTTCCCCGGCAGGATGAGCAGCCTCGGGGGGCACGGCGGTGACAGGGCTGCCAGCGGGGTGTGACAGCGTCCCTGCAGCCACAGAGAGACAGTCACACGCCAGTTTCACTGGGGACACCCCCAGCACCCCATGCCAGCCTCTCTCACCTCTGCCCGGCCCCGGGGCGTCCTGCCCTTGGGTGTTGTTGCAGTTGTTGGTGGACAAGGCACGGAGGGGGCTCCCCGGGAGCCAGCGGGGGCTGCAGGGACTGCGCCGCTCGGCCGGGCCCGCCGTGCCCCCGGGCTGTGGGGGGGCTGCGCTGCCAGCATCGGGCTCCGGGCCCCGGGCTGCTTGGCTTGGCGCCTGGCGGCTGCTGCCGGAGAACAGCGCTTTCCTGCAAGGCACCTGGGCGCAGGCCTTCTTGGTGGGAGGGGGAGCAGGGACGTGGGTGCCTGGGAGGGGGCTGCTGCTCCTCAGCTGCGGGGAAGGCTCCAGGGGCTCGCTGGGCTGCTGCGGGGAGCGAGCTGTGTTCCCTGCTCCCTTGCTGCTGGCCCCCAGATGTCGATGGGGTTCCCCATCTTCCCGGCTGCTGGTTCTTCCCGGTGCTGGGGGGCAAGCAGTGCCCGGACCCGAGTGCCCGCCCTCGGGGCCGCCGCTGGCCGCACACGTCCCTTTCCTGGCCCTGGGCTCGGGCTGCGGGGCAGCGCGGGGAGTTCTGTGCCCGCGAGTGCGGGGGTCCCGGTGCCCCCGCAGGTGGGGGCTGCGCGGTCCGGCCTCCTCGCTGTCCGTCCGGCAGCCATCGGAGGTGTCGGTGCTCTCCAGGGCCGAGTCCACCTCGTCGATGTAGGTGACATCCCCGATGTAGGTCTCCTTGATCTTCTCGGTGTGGATGCGCTGCCGGGAGGGCAGGATCCACAGCGGGGACCCTCCAGGGCCCAGAGGCCGGATTTTCGGCTCTGTGTGGGCAGCGCCCGGCCCTCTGCCATCCCCTGGGACGCTTCTTTGTGCCGCAGGGCTGCTTTTGGCCAGCTCGGGGGCAGCTTGCGCGTCCGTGGCCCGGCCGGCGGCAGCACCAAGGAAGGAGCCGCAGGCGCTGCACTTGCCCCCGGCCACGAGGTCGCCGCCGCGGGCTTTGGGCTGGCCGGCGCCGTCCCCCGGCTGCCTGCTGCCGGCCGGCTCCGGCGCGGCGAGGGCTGAGCCCAGCGCCCGCCGCTGCCGCAGCTGCAGCCGCTCCAGGTACCGCACCTCGGCGTCCCGCGCCGACTCGTCCTCGAAGCGGACTCGGGACGGGGACGGTCCCCGCGGCCGCCGCGGCCGCCCGCAGCTCGACTCCCCGCTGGATGAGTCGCTCAGGCTCCCGCCGTCCCGCGGAGCCACGCTCGGCCGCCCGCCGGGCTCCCTGCCATGGGGACAGACAGACGGACGCCCTGCAGGCGAGCTGCTCGGCAACCCTGGGGAAGCAGGGCGGGAGGGGGAAAACCCGGTGCGAAAGGAGGAAAGTGCAAAACCCCGCGCAAGGAGGAAAGCCCGCCCGGTGCTCCCGGGCTGTGCACAGCCCTGCTTCCCTCCAGCCTGAAGCTGAAATCCAGAGGGGCTGCGGCACCTCCCTGCCGCCAGGGCTCGGCCTCCATCGCCCCTTCCCTGCCCGAGGTGTGTGGTTAATCATTCCGGGAACACCACATCGCACATGACCTGGCGAGACGCCGCTGTGGTCCAGCCTCCAGCAGCGAGGAGTTTTCCCTCCTACCAGTTTTCCCTCTCGCCCGGGAAAACATTCCCCATCAACTGGGAAACGCCATCCTCCCACCATTGATACTTCCCACAAGTAACTCCCAAACACCGCGCTGTGAAGAGGTCGGGCACATCCCCAAACCCCGTATGGACGTGCCCCAAACGCGGCCGTGGGCTGGGAGCACCGTGGGGCACTGACCTGGGCTGCGGGACGGCGCTGGGCAGCAGCAGGATGTCGTGGCTGGCGCGCAGCGGGTTCGTGCGGGCCTTCATGCGGGCGCGCTGCAGCAGCTGCTTGGCCTGCTCGTGCCGCGGGCTCAGCTCCAGCTCCTGCCCGGCCACCGGGGCCCTGCAGCCCCGCAGCAGGCAGCGGGATTAGGAAAAAATAACAGGGATTAGACGTGCTTTAACAGTGACGGCGAGGCTGCCCTGCCCGGGGAAAGCGGGGCTTGGCCGCCGTTCATGGGCGGGCTGGTGGCCGCGCCGGGGATGGCCCGGCGGGCACCCCACACCCCCGGTGCCAGGTGAGACCCTGGGGCAGGCTCAGCACCCACCCAGCTCGGGCACAGGCTCGGCCGAGCCAGTGCTTTGTGCCTCGGGCATCCCAGAGGTGCACAGGGAAATGGGGCAGGCACCACTTCCCATCCCTGCCTGGAGGGAGGTTTGGGGCGGCCCCCTGGCCTGATTGCCTTCCCTGACCCAGGGGGTCTTTCCCCGCACCCCCAGGCCCCCCTGAGTGCAGGGTGAGGGACCTGACAGCTCTCCCTGCTGCACCACTGCCTTCCTGCCTGGCCATGGCCCTAATCCTCCTGATTAAAATAATCAGCTCAGGCAGCCTCCCCGCGAAGCCCGGCCTTAACCTCTGCAGTGCAGCACGGTGGGCACACGCTGCCCCCCCAGCAGCGCCACGGGAGGCCCAGAACTCCCCAGGCCTTGGCTGCCCTGCCCACGGGCGGTGCTGCATGCCTGGCTCTGCCTTGCACCCCCACCACTGATCCGGCTGCCAGAGCAGAGGCAGTGACCACCACAATGGGGGGGCTTTCCCCCCTCGCTGTTCCGCCCTTTGCAGCCCCCAGCCTCTCACCTGCCTATGCCACCTCCTTATTTTTAGTCCGTACCTGTAAGGTTTTCCATTAGCCCAACAAGATTACACACCCCTGCTGCCTCGATCCTCTTAAGCACCTGGAGCAAATTTCTGTCCCATCCTCTTCCCCAGCTCCCTTCCTGCCCTGGCGTCCTGGCAGGGATGTCCTGAGCTCAGACACCAGGGGACACCCAGCTCTGTCCCTTGTCCCACCGAAGCATCGCTGGGGCCCAGCCACACTCCCCCACAAGCTGCTCTACATCCCTTGCCTGGAGCTGCTTCAAAAAGTGCATTTAAAATACAAGACTGGGGAGTGGGAAAGAGGGAAATGTCCATTTCTGCCAGGCTGGGACTGACCTACCTGCAGCCTTCAGCGTCCTGCAGTGAAACCCCCGAGTCCCAGTCCCCATCGCTCGCTGGCATCTCTGAAATGCAGAAAGGACAAGGCATTAGCCTGGATGGATGGCAGCCCCCATCCTCTTGATAGCACCCCCATATATCCCATCCCACCGCCCTCCACAGGGCTCTCCCAGATATTTGGCTCTGGGAGATCCCAAAGGAGTGGAAGGTGGGGCAACAGCGCCTGGCTGTAGGTGTGGGACTGTGGGGATGGGGGCATGGGGCCATTGGGGCAGATGCTATCAAAGGAGAACTTTATTCTCTTTTGTGGTGGCAGCTTGCAAAGGGACAGTGATGCCCACAGAACCTGGTGTGTCCCCAAAATGTTCTTGCTCTGGCTTTCAGCAGTGAAATTCCTCACCAGGACACCAGAGGGGACTGACACCCAGAGCATCCCGTGAGCACCTCCTACGTGCCGTGCAGGGGATGGCGCAGCCCTGGGGTGTGGGGCAGCAGGGAGCTGCATCTGCAGCGTGGGAGGCTGGAGGACTCCCGTCATCCCAAAGGTTTTCCCTCCCTCCCACCTTCCCAAAGCACGCACCGGGAGCGGCGAGGCCCAGCACCTCGTGCAGCAGCCGCCGGTTCCTCTCCACGCGCTCAGCCAGCGAGAGCCTCTCCCAGCTCTGGGCCGCGGGCACGGGGGTTCGGCCCCGCTCCCTCAGCGGGCTCCGGGCCGCTTCATCCCGGGCGGCTCTCTCATGGAGGGAGGCGCAGTGCCAGGACCTGCTGCTGCCCTTGTCCGGGGGCAGCTCGGCGCCGCCGGGCACGTCTCCCCTGGCTGCCGGCACCCTCCAGAGCCCCGGGGTGCCGCCGCGGGCTGCGGGGCCGCTGCCAGGCTCGGGCTCGGCCCCGTCCAGCAGCCCGTCCGTCAGGTACGTGCGGAGCTGAACCCGCGGCTCCACGTCCGCCTTCCCCCGCCGGGGCCGCGGCTTCTTGGGCGAGGGGCGCTCGGGGGCAGCCGCGGGGGTGCCGGGCCGCCCGCCCCGCTTCTCCTTGAGCGCCTTCACCTTGGCCTCCAGCACGGCGTGCGGGCCGCGGGGCTCGGGGCGCTCCGGCGGGGCCGGGCTGCGGCCGCCCTGGGCGTGCTGCTGCTTGGGGGGCCGCGGCAGGCGCCGCGCCTCAGCGGGAGGGCTCCCTTCCATGGCTCCTGCGGGATGAAACGCAGCGAATGAGCCCTGCCCGCCCACAAAGGGCATCTCCCCACCTGCTCTGCGGGGTGAATGCACGCAATGCCACCGGCGTGTGCCTGCAGGGGAAGGGGATAGCGAGGTGACAGCGAGGCACCAGGCCACCCATCCATACAGAGCACCGACACCTTGCCGGCATCACTGGGGAGCAGGAGGAATGGGGCAGCAATGAGGGATCCGTGGTTCCCCAAAACGAGTGGCCAGGGGCTGGGCAGCAGCGCCAGTGCCCACACACACTGTTCCAGGTGCCCTGGGGCACCCGGCAACAAAGCCTGGAGGGAACTGACATTTCCTAAGCTAAACGAGGGCCCCAACTCTCCGCGGAACACAAATCCCTCCCGGCGACAGCTCGCCGAGGTGCCAGCAGCCAGAGCCAGCCCCTGCTCCGCCCCGGCCCCCGGGGCCACACGTGGCACTCGTCCTGCGCCCGCCCCGACGGCCCGGTGGCACCGAGCGGCCGCTGCCCTCCTGCACCCCGGGAGCATCCCGTCCCATCCCGTCCCATCCCGTGCCCGTGGTGGCCCTGGAGGAGCCTCCCCCGTGGCCGCGGTGCAGGAGCATCCCCGTGGCACCCCCAGGCCCCATGGCCGCCCCACAGCCCCTCACAGCCCCAGGCTGAGCGGGACGGGGCACGGGCGGGATGCGAGGGCTGTCCTTACCCCCGGAGCAGCATCGGGAGAGGGCTGGGAAAGAAGGAGAAAGAAAGCGGAAGAAGGGAAGGAAGCAGGGGAGGGAAAAAAAGAAATTAAAAAAAAAAAAAACGGCCAAACCAGCAAATCCCAGCCCCTCCAGCCGAGCCCGAGCTCAGCCGCTTGGCTGGGCTGTGGGGCTGTGCTGGCCCTGCCTCCCGCCCCGGCCTCCTCC
>JAHXMQ010012336.1:26254901-26267507 GCA_020466415.1 Ammodramus savannarum pratensis | reverse complement strand
AAAAGGTTTAATAAAAGGTAAAATAACAAACAGAGAAAAACCAAGCCAGGTGCCAGAGATTCTTGCTTCTGGTAAAACACTCCACAAAAGCCTTTAGTTTCTTTGTTCACTTTTTTTCCTAGTAAATTGCCCAGGCAGGACTTTTGGCTTCTGTCCAATTGGCTATCCTTAAGTTTGAGGTGCAGTCTCCAAGGCCTCTGAGGTGGCTTTTTCATCTAATCAAGGAGAGAAACTTCTGGGCTTCTTTCCTTTTTGAGGGGACAAAGGATAGTTTTGTCACTCTCTCAACAGGGGGCACATTCCTACAAAAGGCCACCTCCAGCACCTACATGAGAGAGGGTCAGCATCAAGTTCCTCCCAGGAAGCTGTGGGGGTGGGTTTCCAGCTACAGGAAAGGTTTTAAACACCTGGAAGCTTGCAGGATCCAAATCGATGACACAGAATACAAAGAGGTATGAAGACTGGAAACTTGAGAATCAAGCAAAGTTTCAATTAGAAATTTCAAGAAATTTGGTAAAAACTAACCCCTCAAGATTATGTCATGGCTCAGAAGGAACTGCAAACACAGTGTGAAGGATTCAGCTCCACACTGTGACAGAACCCCCTACCCGTTTCTTCACTCAGCACCCTGTTTGGATTAAATATTCCTTCTAATCCTGGCCTCCTTGAAACAAAAACCAGTATATTCCACATCCAAGGATCCAGGTGCTTCCCCCCCATGCTGATGTTACAGAACAAAAAAGTGAAAATAAAACCAAGAGAAATGAGCTGCTCAGCCCAGCAGCCTTACCGGAACACCTCAAGTGGGGCAAACACAGTAGAAATGATGTCTGCAGCATAGGGAAAGATTTGCATGGATGTGAGGGAGATCTGGATGGTCCACGCAAAACGCAGGATGACGTCTTCTACAATGGCACAATAGTAGTATGCCTGAGGAGCAACAAGAACAAAACAGCTCAGCAAACACCTTCTGCATCCAAAAGACCTCATCAGGTCTTTGAGAAGCTACAGAATCTGCTGCTCAAACTCAGACAAAATAAGGGCAATGATCTCTTGGAAATAAATTTCATTTGTCGATCATTTCAACGAGAAAGGATCTCTTGGAAACAAATCAGCTCTACTGCTGGAAAATCCCAGGCTGTAGCATTGAAATGCTCCAGTGGGCAACTGCAACATGCTTTAAACTCAGCAAGTTTGGTTAAAGTGTTACAAGCCTGTCCTAAGGTAAGAGCAGGCTGCATACGCACTTTCTGTGGGTAGACAATTCCTTCTCGGAGAAAGGTATTTTCACCAGCATTTTTGTCAAAGAGACCCCAGTCCATCTTCAGGTCCCAAATGAGGGTATAGCAAGAGCTGATGAAACAGAAGATAATCCACAGGTAGAAGAACACTTGGGTGTCACTGTGGTTTTTAGCTGGAAAAGAGAAGAACAACACACTTGTGTAGAACTGAGAGCACATTCCTTCTTAAAACAGCTACAGACTGCCTCATTTGAGTAGTGGAAATCACCTCTCCTAGCCAAGTTCTGGCAAAATACATCATATACAAATCTGAGCCAAACCAACAGCCTTAGCAGGACCTGCTTTATATTGTTATTCGAATTCCACTTTCATCTCGTTCACCTTTCAGCACTTGGGATTGAGATTTACATTAATATTTGGAACAGGTTCCCAGGGAAGTGGTCACAGTCCCAAGCCTGCCTGAGCTCAGGAAGCATTTGGGAAACACCCCGAGGTACATGATGGGATTCTTGGGGATGGTCCTATGCAGGGCCAGGAGCTGGGCTCAAGGATCCAACTCAGGTTTTTATTCCATGGTTTTTATTTTCCTGGATTCATGGCAGAGCTGCCATTCTGGCTCTGAACAGCAGGTGGAAGCTGAGGGCCACGTTTCACAAAGGACACGGGCTTGTACAAAGGATACAGCTCTGACGCAGAGCTCAGTGAGGAGGGTTTGGTAAGAAAATATTTGAGTTTGTATTAACATCAACAACAGTGAATCAGTTGGTAATTCCCCCATTTTCTCTCCACTAGAAGCCTGAAGAGCATGAGCAGTACAGGAATTACCCCCAGCCATTTCAGAGCTTGTGGTGGCAAGGGAAAAGGCAGCAGTACATTAAAATGTACAAATCCTAACGTAGGCTCTGTATGGAGTTTTAAATACCCATACAGAGCTCCTCTTTGGAAACAGGAGACTGTGGGCCCACCATCTGCTCAGCTGGGGATACTTTCTCCAACCTTGTTTCCCACTCCCCTCTGGAAAGGTTAGGTTGCTCTCAATTTGGCTACAATTCCCTACATCAGCTGCCTGGGGAAAACCAAACAGAGCTGGTATTTCTGTTTGCTTGTGGAAAGCTGGCTCCAAAAATTCATGCAAATAAACCCCATTATGATGCTTCAGAAGGCTGAGACATTTTGCACCTGGCTGCTAGCAGGAATCTCTCCTTTCTGTGCAGCCTCAGCAATTGCTCATTCACCGATTCCCTCTAACAAAGCAAACATTTCCAGTACAAAAAAAGATGTTTTCAGCCTAAGCCCAACATCACACTAAACAACAACACCTTTTTCTATTTATGTGGCTTTAAAACAATCCTTCTAGCTGATCAGTCAGGGAGCAACAGGACAGTTTTCCCTCTGTATTTTCAGCAATTACGATTAGATGTAAAGCGACGATCCGATAAAATTAATGGAGGTGAAAATGAGAGTACATTCCTCCCATTACGCCTTTCAGGCTTCCTGGACATGATGTGCAGGATATAGGTCAAACCCATACTCTCCTTCCCCTCTCAAAACACCCCCCTAAGGCAAACCTCTGAACCTTTCCCTCTCAAAACACCCCCCTAAGGCAAACCTCTGAACGCCACTCATGCAGCAAAGCCCGTTTTGCACAGGAAAAGGGCACGGCATGGCTGCAGCTCCCAGCTCTGAGCAGCTTCCCTGCTTTGGGGCAAGGCTGGAAGCCTCTCAGCACTCCCCACATGTTCAGCTTGGCCAAGACACGGGTCCAGCATCACATTCCTGTCCCTGCAGAGTGCTGACGTCACCCAGGAGCAGCGCTCACGGATGCCCAGGTACCTCACACGCTGCTGCTGCTGCTGCCTGGAAACAGCCTCTCCCAGGCTATTTTTAACGTGCAGCTGCCCACAGAAAGGGACACAGGTGAGGATTTTGGAGCTTAGCAATGAGGGCTGCACTGCCAGGTTTAATTTCTCCCCCCCCCCATAGCTCCTCCAAAGCCTCCACAACATTATTTCAGGAAGAAAAGGCAGATGCTGACATTCGGTGACTCATGAGACACTAAGCCTGTTCTTTCCAGCCTTATTTTTAGCTCATTAGATCTCCATGTTTAGTTCCCATCACCAGACCCTAAAGGATAATTCAGAGGCAGTTCATGGGTTGTATGTGCTTTCAAAGCACCTAAAATGCTCCAAAACACCCTGTGATGCTGCAGTGCTTCCTCTCACCTTAGGCTTGGAAATTACATCATGCTGCTTTGGGTTGAGCTCTTTTCTGGTTTTTTTTTTCCCTTAAGGACAAAATTCAAATAAACTGAGCCTTATTCCACTCCTTCATGGAGCAGCCATGGAGAAGGCAGTGCAGCCAGGACCATCCTGAGGAGCAGGCAGAAGAGCAGGGAAGCACTGCTGGGCAGCTCTTTTGGAGCTCTGTGCTCATGGAGGGGCCACTCTGCCCCCTGATTCTCATCTCCAAGCACACAAGGGGTGAGGAAAACTCTATCCTAAGCTGGCAGTTACAGAGCAAGGTGATTTCAAAGGTTCTCACTGCTTAAACCTAAATCCCAGAATGGCTCAGGCTGGGACAGTGGGTCACCTGGTCCAACCTTGTCTGCTCAAGCAGGGTTATCCCAGAGCATGTGGCACAGACTCTTGTGAGCAATTACAGAGAGTAGAACTGGGAAGGAAAAGGCTCAAGTGAGAAATCTAATCTCACCAATCTCAAAAGGATGTTCTTGCTTTCAGTTAAGTTATCCTGGGCTCAGTTCTCCTCTCCCTGCCTCTGTCTTTGCAGCAGCCTTTTCAGTGGCACCTGGGGTCACACTGCTTGGCCCCTTGCTCCTGCTCCTTTGCTCACCAACCAGCTCTGCAATGCATTCAGCTCCTGAAAAAAAATTCATTAAAAACCCAAATCACTCCCTGGTAAAATGCCCTAATCAGAACTAGCCCATTGTCTTCAATCTTGGCCTCTAAGTACTTCCTTTAATCACTTATCCTCCTTTTCCTCCTGCCTGCAGTTCTGTTTGATACCTTCCTTCCCTCTGTCCTCATTGGTATTCAGCTGGTGTGCAGAAATATGTTACTGCTCCAGGCAAGCAATTATAGCTGGGTCTCTGCTGGCTGGTCCTAGCAGCCCTCTCCACTGCTGCTCAGGGGGAGAGAAAATCAAGGCATTCATATTCTGCCCAGAGGCTCCATCAACTCCTGGCCTGCCGGTTTTCCAGGAGCAATACAGAGCTCTGCATATTTATGATGATGTCAGGGTCTATTTAAGCAGGAACTGTTTCATCCTGTGTGTTTTTTCTTTGTTTAATGAGGTGCTAGAAAACACCAAAAACCATGAGAGAGAGAGGCTCTGGATGAGAGAAGCACTCTGGCAGATTTCAGCCTCTCCAGGAAGGAAAAAAGAGGAAGTTTTTAGTACCCCATGGTACCACTGACATCCCCCAAAGGAGGCATGAAGGACCTTCCTGCTCCATGCTCCGCCACAGAGCAACCTCCTGAGCTGCTGTTACTCAAAGTTGCATGTGCAGGACCAAACAGCAGCAGCACAAAACCTCTGAAGCTGCAGGTGCAGCTCAGAACCTGAGGATGGGCTGATTTCAGTGCTCACACTGCCATGCCTGCAGCCTGGAGGTGTGCACTTATGTCAGAGGCTAGCTGAGCCCACAGTGCTCCTCCACTTGCCACAAAGCCTGTGGGAAGCAGCTTGCCACAAGAGCTGCTTGCAGCCTCCACCACAGAATTTCCATTAGCATCCTCAGTTTACCCTGTAACATGCAATTCCAGCAGATCCTCTGCACAAATACACCTCAAATTGCTCCAGAAGGTCAACTAGATAAATAATGGATGGCTTCCACCTTTGAACTGAAGCTGTGAATGGCCACAGTCCCAGAAAACAGCCAAAGGCACTTGCAGCAGCAGAATTTACTGCCTGCAAAAAGTGCTGATAGGCAATATCCTGCATCCCAGCCCAGCCCCAGGGGCCACAGAATCTCACTGGCATTCTGAGGGAGCACTGCTCTGCAGAAATCACAGCCCCTTGGAAGCACAGGCAAGAGAAAAGGCTGCTTTCCATCAAAGAGAGACAGCCAGTGCTCTCCTGAATGCTCTTAATATTGACTTTACCTCCAAAGAATTCAGCTGTTTACCCTGCTGAATTATTCTGGGGAATGTAAACACTATATAGTATTCACCACAGCAAAAATCAATGCCATGTATTATTGAAGGGCTGGATAAGAGCACAATAGCCCTTGATAAGCATTCCTGGCTTGTCACCCACCATGGCTTGTGCTGATGGGGAGGGCTCTGATAACAGCTGGAGGTTATCAGGGAACACAGCCAGGTAAGCCCTGCTGCACAGAACACCAACAACACAGCCACAGCAACTCTGCCAACTAAACAACCCCCAGGCCAGGCCTGCCAAAGCCAGCCTCAATCACAGATTTAGGCAGAAGCAAAGCACAAATGTATTTAGTGTGCAAGGCTGCTCTGAGCAGGCCTAGGGATGCTGTGTGCCCATTAACTCCATCCCAGCACACCCTGGGAGCAGGGTGACAGCCAGAAGTGACTTATCTACATAAGAACTGCCATCAGAGTGACATCCCCAAGCATTTGTCTAACATCTCAGTGCTCAAAGCACAGCAACACCTCTCCCCTCAGTAATTAGATCTCTTAATGAGTGGGTAGTGCTGCCTTTCTGCCCAGCCAGCACGTCCTGCTGTTTAGCACTGATCAATGGCAGAAGCAGGACATGACAGGGGACTTGATGCAGTTAAAAGGCAAAAATAACCCACAGGAGCACAGGCTGTGGAGAGCTGCTGGGCCCTGCCAAACACTGTCTCTTCCCTAAGAACCTTCCCTTGGATTGTGCAAACCTCTGCAGTCGCCTCCAGGCACAATTTAAGCAAAGCAGCAGCGAAGAACTGTCAAGAGGCAACATCTCATATCTTCTTTTAGCTAAGAGTCTACATTTACAGAGCAGGGAAATCCCAAAATCATGTTTGGATTAAAAACCCTCTGCAGGTTTGCGTTGGTTTGTGTCTAATGTGAAGACATGGCAGCAAACTCCTGGCTTGTACCTCAGCAAGTGACAAGTGTGATTTAGCTGCAAACACGAGGAAGCATATCAGCCATGGCTGAGATTGGAGCTGGTTCTTTTCTGGTGCCTCCTCTCAAAAGAGCACTTTTGAGAAGTGCTGTTAGAGAAAGTTTAATGTCTACCTTGAGAAGGATGGGGTTTCCAATCAGAGCATTTGCCAGAAGTCTCACTAATAAGAATATCTGATCAGAAATGAATAGGATGGGGATGGGGATATAATGTCATCTGCTATCTCTATAGTCCTTTGACATCCAACAGCAGATTCTTTCAAAATTTACTTCTTTTAAAAGCAAAAGAGAAAAATTGTTAGATGACTGCATCTCCTACACTTCTGCATTACCACAGACTCCAGACCTGTGTATATCTGACAGGAAGATTGCTTGTAATGCAGCCACTTGCTTTCCTTAAAATGTTCCATTAAAAAAAGGGTCAGGCTTCCCATCTTAAGCGCCTGTGAAATTAAGAATCAGTAGGTCACCCTTTTAACTTACACCTCATTCATTAGCATTCCCATTTCCCCAGCCACCTTTAACACAAAGGCATATTAAGTAACATTTGTGTTTTCTAAAAAAAAACCAAAAGCTACTCAGAGAGCTATAAAAATTTTAGCAACCAGTCATAAAAAGCAAAAAAAAAAAAAAGTATTTAAATTATTAAAAAGAAAGTTTCAAATAATTTAAGAAATCCAACAAAAATAACTTAAACTTTTATACTCCAAGACTTTTAAATTAAAGCAAAAAGTTAAAGTAAAAAAATAAAGACTAAGAAAATAAAATTTTAGCAGACATGCTACATACTCAACATACTCAATATTAAATAAAATCTTAATACCTATAACAAATAATTATATTATATTAAGAGGGCAAATAACCAATCTAAAAAAGCTCTTTCTACAAACCATCAAAATATAAACTTATAAAACAAGTGAAGATTCATAAGTTTTTGTATATACCCAACTCTCCAAAGGCACTGTTGGGTAAGAATTCATTAAAACAACTAAAAGTAAAGATCACATTTAAAAATAAAGAAATTATTTTAAAAGTAAAAGACCAACAATATGTAAAACATACTAAACTTAATATTAACAATTAGTAAAACCAAAATTAAAAATCAAATGTGGCTGCTCATGCTGCAGCATTCCAGGGATGCTCCTGGCTCCACCCCAAGCACCATCCCTGGGATACTGGGCTGGGTGTCAGCAATCAGCTGAGCTCACAGGAAACCAGGAGAAACCAGGGTACCACAGAGCCCCGAGGAGGTCAGAGGGCAGGATGAGAAATGTTTGCCCATGGCAATGCCTCCCAATTCCTCACTAATGACACTGCTGCCTCTCTGATGGAAAGGATCAGAAAGACTGCCTAATGAACACAACTCATTACTGGAGGCCTCCTGGGCACGGGGATGACAGGGTTGCAGACAAAAACTCATCCTAGCTCGCAGCAATGTGACAGACTGTGCATGTTTTGGCTCCAAATAATCATCCTGGTGGAGCTGCCAGTGTGCTGTGCTAAGGGAAGGCGTGTGAAAACGGCAAGTATTAAGAAAGAAGCCAGTTAATCCCATTACAAAGTTTGTTTTACTTCAAGAGGTCAATCCAAGCACTCTATAAGGCTCTTGTGACACCTAAATCAAATGCTGACAGCTCTTTCAGCGCTGAGGAAGAGGGGGAGAGATGGGAGGTCTTGTACCAACACACAAGTGAGGGAACAAGGTCTCATAAATGCTGCTTGCTTGATTCTTTTGTGATTTTTTTTTTTGTGCTTCCAAAAATTCTACATGTTCACTTATTTTGCCCTGCCCCACCCCCTAAAAATGAACTTACCAATCTCATTTGTGGGACTGTGCACTGTTGCACTGCTGTCATTTCAGTCCCAATTCTCACATCCCCTCACTGTCCCCTGCTGTAAGCATGCAGGATCACAGTGCTTTATTGTCCCACTCCACGGGGGCTGCCACCTGCAGCTTCTAACACAGCACTGACAGGGGCTCAGTGACACAACCAACCACCCACAGAGCTCAGGTGCAGCCTGGTACCTCCTGCAGCCCCCAGGGCCACAGCTGGATGTCACCCCAGCCTGCTGTGCATCACCAGCAGATGATGGTGACCAGAAACCTCTGCAGTCACCTCTGGGCACAATTTAAGCAAAAAAACAGCAAAGAACTGTCAAGAGGAAACATCTCGTATCTTCTTTTAGCCAAGAGTCTACATTTGTAGAGAAGTCAGAGCCCTGCTCAGGGCCCTGCAGGGGACAGAGCATGGCAGAAGCAGTGACCTGTCCCAGCATGATGTGGTGTCACCACTGGGAACAGCCAAAGCCATCCTGATTAATGAGGAGTGGGCAGCAGGGAGACACCTGGGAATCTTCCACTGCATTTTTCAGAATTTTGCACATTTCCCATTCATCTTCCTCTGCTCAGACTTGCTGCTTGAAGCTCTCTATTAATAAGGGATGGTCCAACACCTTCCATTAATCGCAGGATGGATTTTGCCTTGACACTCCACATCTCTATTCCATGGCCCTTTTCTCTTAGGGCTGCCTTTAAAAATCATAAATTAGACATTACTGCAGAGAAGCCTCTTTCTGAAGTGATGGGTAAAGCACAGATAGAAGTGCTGCCCTTCAGAGACAGCCCTATTTAGTTAACTTCAGCATTTTTAATTACTGCCAATTTCCTGGGCTGTTTAATGAGAAAGTGCATGGCAGTTGCATTATCTTAGACCCACCTAGGGCTCTCCAGGGCACCCCAAGCCAATGGTAACTGGTGTTCAGCAGGCTCATTTGGAGTACCTGGAAAAACTGTGGGAGCAGGATGGAAGAAGAGATGCTTACTCAAATTTCCAGGCCATGTGGATTAACTTTGGAATAATTCAGAGGTTAATAAATAGCAGGATTCTACCTAGATCACAAGGATTTCGTTGAATAAGGTGTGTGAATCAAACTGACAATGTCCATAAACCATCCTGCCTTTCAGTTAAAGGATAAAATCCCACACAGCCAATAGCAAGGTAAACAAAAAATGGTCACACTGAACCAGTAAATCCCACAAAACAGGAAAATTATGAAAGAGAGGCACTCAAGAAGCTCAGTTCTTCAAGCACAGAAGCCAAACCTATTTTGGCATTTCAAATGACACCATGTGAGCAAGCAGCATC
This sequence comes from Ammodramus savannarum pratensis, assembly GCA_020466415.1. Taxonomy (NCBI): domain Eukaryota; kingdom Metazoa; phylum Chordata; class Aves; order Passeriformes; family Passerellidae; genus Ammodramus; species Ammodramus savannarum. The sequence continues at coordinate 26,258,018 of JAHXMQ010012336.1, read as the reverse complement.
AAGGTGAGAAAACTGTGAGCAGCAAAACCACGATGTCTCATTTTAAAAGGAATAAAGTTGGAACAAAAATCATGACTGAAGCTTCAGAAGTGACCAGCACTCCATGAGTAGCACAACACAACTGTTTCTTAGAAGAGCTGAACACCTAAATATAACAGCTCTATCCTACACAGCCTGAGTCAGGTCTGAGTGAGGAGTGAAACCAAAGTTGGCTATTCCAGATACGCCAGTGTGCCTTCTTTAATGCAAACACAATTTATACAAGAAGGGAGGCCCATGGATTTCCCTCTCTGGGATCCCCTCGGTGTAAGGAGGACATGGACCTGCTGGAGTGAGTCCAGAGGAGGCCATGAAGATGCTCAGAGGGATGAAGCACCTCTGCTATGGGGACATGATGAGAGAGCTGGGAGTGTTCAGCCTGGAGAGGTGACCAGATGGCTCTGGTGAAACCTTAGAGCCCCTTCCAGTGTCTAAAGGGGCTCAAAGAGAGCTGGAGAGGGACTTTGGACAAGGGTCTGGAGTGACAGGACAAAGGGGAACAGCTACAAACGGACAGAGGGCAGGGTTAGATTAGATGTGATGAAGAAATTCTTCCCTGTGAGGGTAGTGAGGTCCTGGAACAGGCTGTCCACAGAAGCTGTGGAACACATCCCTGGAAGTGTCCAAAGGTCAGGTTGGACAGGGCTTGGAGTAACCTGGGATAGTGTAAAGTATGCGGGTTGGAACTCCATGATCTTTCAAGTCCCTTCCAAGCCAAACCACTCTATGATTCTACAAATGCTGTGATAATGTGGACTGAAGTGGGAGCCTCTTTCGTGGTGCGCTTGTCAAGAAGAGCACATCTACTTTTGGCAGAGTGAAAACACAGCAGAAAGCAGTTGCGTGTCAAAACAATGCCGCGCTCAGGCTGAATATTCCGCCGCAGGCTTGGGCTTAATCATCTGCTTCCCCAGCAGCACGTAGGTTTCCCTAGGGATTAAATAAGGCAATGTAATACTCTGTTGGCTGGCTCTGGGGAAAGCTACTCAGCACTGGCAGGGAACTTAATGCCAGCACTGAGCTCCTGTGTGCAAAGCAAGGGTGGGAAAGAAGGGGACAGAGCAGGCTCCTCAGTTGCCAGGTAGCTTCGAGTTACAGCCGTGCCTCATTTGCCTGAGCAAACACACCCTGCAGCACTTTATTTACAGAACACGGCCTTTGCTTCCCATTCCTTTGGGAGAGATAAAAATACTGAGAATTCCTCCTCTGGGAACTCAGCAACAGTTGTCCTCGTGTTGTTGTTGTTGTCCCTGAAACGTGGCTGTGCTTGCGAGCTGTGCTGGAGTCTGCGCTCGTCTATGCCACCACTGCTAGCTCCAGAATCATGTTCTGGGGTAGCTCCTCTCCCATTTGCTTCACTGATCCCAGTGATTCCTGAATATAAAGTTGACAGCTTGGAGTTACCCCTGTAAAGCTGGTCTGGTCCCAGACCAACAGCATTGCAAGTTTCAGAGCAAAATCCTAACAGAATTCGCTTTGCTCTCTCAGCGGTCTGACATCCAAACTGCAATTAGCAGAGAAAATTGCACCCTGCATCTGAATCTAAGGGAAGTAAAGTAAGAAATGGCTTCTCCCAGGGAAGAAAGAATCAGAATTATGCACTGCCTGAGCAATATGAATTATTAAACAGGGATATTTTGGGGAAACAGATACTTGTCAAGAGCCCACAGTACATGATGCTACTGAGCGGATCCTTCACTAGAGGAGGTTTGGAGTAGGGAATACCACACAGGATTAGAACAGAAACATCACTTAATAGGGTGGAATTTGTACATTTGTTTAGTTCAAGTTGTTTTCCAGCAGCAAGCCCAGGAAAACACAGAGTGCTGTCAGTGCACTGTGTATGAATTAGCTGCTCTCCACACCAGCAAACCCTCCCAACCACACACCCATCTTCACATGACTGGCAGGCACTGACTAAAACCCACAGAGCAGCTACAAACTGGTATCCAGAGTTCAAATGAAGGGAGGAAGATGAGCCTTCTCAGAGGGCTGTGATGTCCCCAGGCCTCCCAAGTGGAGAACTGGCAGTGGTGTCCATTACCTGACCTCCCAAGGAAAGGGCAGGGATTGCCCTCTCCTCCTGGCAGCCAAAAGCTGTCATTCCAGAGGTGTAAGTCATAGGCTTGCAAGCACAGGCATGGAAGACTGTTAAAATAAAACTCTGATACCACAGAAATTACTAGGTTTGTTACTGAAATTTACAGCAGGTCTGAGGAGCAAGGATCTTCACCAATTTGACACCTGTTTTGGGCAGCACTTTCTTCAGAACACACAGCTGCCCCCAACAGATGTATAGGAGGTAAGAAAGGGGTGTTTGCTATCCTTGGGCAGACACAGAGAAGGTGTGGGTGAGCAGCACATCTATTTTCAACAGCAACATCATAACAATTTGATGATAAACCATCTGATTCCAAGTTCCAAACAAACTGCTGATCTATGTAAAGCACTTTGATAAAATTGGCTTCTTAACAGGTACAGCACACTACAAAGTGTGCTTATGGCAGGATGGGAGCAGGCCTCCAGGCCTGAGGGGACATGTGCAGGGCTTTAGGCAGCCTTCTGAAAAGCCAGCACAATGACATTTAAAAATCTCTGCTAACATGTAATTTCCAAAGGCCACGAAGCTTCCAATTTTTGTTTTGTACGACACCAATAACAATGTGCCACTGACAGAACTGGACAGACAAAAGCTGGGAGTCAGGAACGTCTCACAGCAACTGGAACAAGGCTCATAAACACCTCATTACAGCCCACTCCCTGCCAGGCTGGGAAAGGGGACACCAGTTATGTGTGGCAGCAACCAGAACCAGGGTAGCAACACTGGCAGGGATGAAAAGCTTCAAGGGTGGTGGAAAGAGGTCAAACTCTTCAACAGGAACTCTTGACAGAGGCTGGCTCTCCTCTTGGTTCCAACCTGTCCTGGGCTGTAGGATAACTGTGTATTTTATTGCCATCTGTCAGAGGTGGGGCAGTTCTCTGCTGTTCATGGGGCAGTTTTCTTTATCTCTGCCACAGCCAATCCTCCCTCCACGGGATCTCTTCTGTTCATGGGCCATTAATTATTAATTATCTTCT
>JAHXMQ010012336.1:26193487-26254801 GCA_020466415.1 Ammodramus savannarum pratensis | reverse complement strand
CATATCTTTGCCTGAGAGCCTTTTAATTTCAAAATTATAATACTTCAGAGGGAGGGAGTTTACATTTTCCATTTCAGGTGAGGCTCCTGCCTTCCTTAGCAGACACCTGGCTTTTCAAACCAAGACACAACCCCATCCCAACTGAAGGCTCTGGCAGTGTGTCCCCCCTGAGGGAGGCAGAAGCATTAGTCAGCCTCCCCAGAGCAGCTCTGGCTACAAAAGATGTAAGCAGTGATTCTGCAGCCAGGGAATCATCTCAGGCTCTGGCAGTGGTGACTAACTGGACTGCAGGGCTGCAGAATGTCACTGAGCAAACAAGTTAAAACAGGAACAAGCTTCAGGGACAAGGCAGCAGGGAGGAGATGCAATGGGGATGCTCCCAGAGGATGCTCCCACACCAGCTCTGGATACAGAGCCCAACTCCCAGCCTTCAGCCACTGCCCCTCCCTGCCATCAAAATACACTGACAAACATCAGCAGGGTGACTCTGGGCCCAGCTATGTCAAAGCAGACATTTCTTTGTCACAGGAAGGTTTCTAACAACCCTGCCACCCCTCCAAAAAACCCAGCATGTTAACTAGAATCATGCCTTCAACACTTCTCCCTGCCTCACCACAGGAATATTTCAGGCTAAGTAATTGCTCACGACTGTGTGTGGCTGCTAATTTCTGGGTATATAGAAGGGAGATATTCTCAAATGAAAGAATACAGCTTTTAGAGCTTCAGAACAATGAAAGGCAGGGCAGGGTGACTGCCTGAAGTGCAGAAACTAAAAGCTTTTTCCTTCAGAACAAGAGTAGAATCGAGTAATTGTCGTTTCCAGGGAGATGAGGAACTTCAGGGATCAGAGCTCAATCTGCAGTTAAATGGATTGGAAACAACTCCTTACCAGCTGCTGAAAAAACATGGATAGAATCACACAGGAAAATCAGAGAGAGCATTTTTTCCTGGCACTGTGCACATGCCTTCACATTTAGGAATGATGGACAGATTATTTAGATGATCCAGGTTAAATATTCATGAATGTTAAGAGAGAAGTATTTGCTGTGCTATCCCTCTCCTCATCTATCTCCCTCCCATGCACCTCCCTTCGCAGCAGAACCTGACAGGTATTTCAGCTTTCAAAAGACAAACCTAAAAGTTCCCTCCTCCACTCCCTAAGTGCAATTCTAAGCAGACCAGGGATGTGAAAAACACCTCAAATAAGATCTTAAAACACTCTTTACAAGCTGGGCAGGCCCCTGCCTTTCCCCAGAGATGCTTCACAGGTGCCAAAACACAAGAATCTCGCATTTCAATGAGATGCCAGACTCTGAGCTTCTCTTGTGTAAAAAAGCAAACCTCAGGAACTACACAGGATTCTCCAAAGCCACCAATACCTTTGTGAGTGCTGTAGAGGGCTGCAAATGTCACCACGAAGAAGGTGGTGGAATATTTTCCAGCGTTAACCAGATGAAAGGCCCGTTTGTTATCGCGGTAACGGCGCAGGCACTGGATGAATCGCAACCAAGCAGGGATGCACTGGACAACTGCTCTCACTCCGTAGGAGTAGCTGTTACAAATCTGATTTTCTGCAAGAAAAACAGAAGTTGAAGCTGTTAAGGCAAAGAGTTAGTAAGTCTAAGAACTGTTTTTGTCTTCCTGTCTGCAGCGTCACCTTATGGCAGCAATTCCCCATCAGCAGCTGGTGCAAAGTGCAAGAAGCCCAAAGTAGCTCAGTATTCCGTCTTGGAGGTGTTCAGGTGACATCAATAACACATCCAGACAGATCACCATCTAACTCCCTCATCCTGCCAGTATAACCAACATGCTAGATTAGAAATTATCTATTTTTAAACATGCTCAGAGCTGTTGGCAGGACTGTGAATAATCAAATTAAGGATGGAATTAAAAAAGGCCTTTGACACTGGATTTTTGTGCATAAATGGGAAACTCTGCAGGACAGCTCTAAAAGACTACTTTGCCAAAGCTGTCCTTGACCTGTTTTCCTTGTGCATTGTAATAGGAAAAAACACATTTCAGTATGGGACTGAGTTTGGCATTTTTCACTTTGTTTTTTAAAAAGCAAAGCCATGGCATAGTCTGGTTTCAAAAGCTGAGATGAGAAGCAACCACACCACAATGCCATTGTGTCCCCTCCTCCGTGTTTGAAAGCCTTCTTTTTATTAAGGCAATGACCAGGAAACCCTCAGCTTTTCCTGGAACTCCCCAAGAACTCCATATTCTTCTGCTGTCTCAGCACATCTGAACCAAACACCCTGCTGCCTAACACTCATTTGTTTCTTATTCACACTAAGGGAGATACATTATTAGCTGATATTTATCCCAAAACACCGTGCTATCATTCCACTGCTCAGATTGGAAGAGGAAAAATTGTTGTGCACACAGTTGCTTTATGTATTTTAATTTTATTTTTAATAAGTAAATATTTAGCTGCTCGCAACGCTGTCTCTTAAAATGAAGGGGAAGATCAGACAGATTGGGAGAACAAAGTGAACACTGATGCTTATTGAAGCATACAGCAAATTCTCTCAGCAAGTGTCAAAACCATCAGACAATATGATTTGCCAGCAGTCACTGCTTAGAATGGAAAGTCAGCAGTGAGGAGACAGGTACTGTTTTGCCACTGGGAAGGCCAAAGTCAAAATTCACATTCCAGCTCTGTGTTCCTTCTGGCTAGAAAATAAGGGAAGACAGAGCATGGACAGCCCTGGCAGAGCAGCATCAACTCAAATCAAGTAAGTGGGGGCACCAAGGAGCTTCTCCATCCTCTCTTCCTTTGGAATGGAGCCTGTAAGAACCAGGCTACAGCACAGAAAGCTGTGCTCAACCAGCTCAGGATTCTCATGATGAGCAACAGGAAGAGGCTAAAGGCAAATTCATGGTTAAATTACTATGAAATAAAATAACAATGCCAGGAAAATGGATTTCTCTTTCCAATCAGGAGTGCTGTGTCTAAATTCTTTGATGGATATAGACATTGGGCCAAATGACTGGATTAGGAAATGAACACTGATGTCAAATTCCATTTCTCTGGATGGAAGTAAGAAAGGGAAGAATCTCTCTAATGCCACATTTACAACAAATGCCAATTATTTTGGTTTTCTGTACTATTAATAACCCTTTTCAAAACAGACAATTAGGAAATTGCTTGGCTCAGTGTTTCTCAGGTCATTTTGACCCCATTCCCAAGGCTCATCAGCATTACCTGTATCTGCCAGAAGTCCAGCATTGTCCTCCCACTGAACCTCAAAGCTGTAGAAGCAGATCATGTATTCCAAATCCATAAGTATCACCACCAGGCTGTTGAGCTGATCAGCCAGCCAGAAATCTGCGAAGCCTACCTTGTGGAAGGGAGCAGTGAATACTCGAAACTGTCAGGAAAAACAAAGCAGGAATAATTCATGGCAGTGTCAAAGGCATCCAAATGCAGTGGCAGGACATCACTGAACTGAACAAATATGGAAATAACAGAAATGCTTGAAGATTTATTGCTGACCTTTTGCTCATGTTGACAAAAAAGGATAACTGTCTCCCTGCTTTCAGTACAAAGAACATTCCTGCTTTCCTCCTCCTGTATGCATCTATTCCTGTGCCCCCCCAGCCTTTTGTTTTTTACTGGCAGAACAGCCCAGTCTCCTCTAACCAAGCTCTTTCCCAGAAACTCCCAGTCTCCATTTAAGAGCTCTGCACAGCTCCATTTCTCTCACTGCCCCTCACTTTGATTAGCACTTTCTTTCAGGCACTTACATCGTGTCCATTGACATCTTCCACATTTGCCTTCCCCCTTACACTTAATGTCAGTTGGATTTAGACCCTCAGCACAGCCATTAGGCTGGTCATGCCTTGGTTTACTTAACTCATGAGTTGTTCTTTGGTGTTAGAAGTGTAGAAGTGTGATAGTGAGGATTGTTACTGGGTCTGCCAAAGCCTCCAGCAGGCAAAGGGTGAAAGAAAAGGCAGAGGAAATCCTATTGCCTGTAGATGGACTCCCCCTCAATCCCAGTCCACTTTCCCTCTAAGCCTGAAGAGCAGTTTTGCTCCTTCCAAAGCAGACAGTTTTCTGCTCCATTACCTTTGATTACCCCTCTCCCTACCCAGTTAGTTGTAGTTACTAATGGCCAATTTCTCACAGAGAAGGCACCAGCACCATCCGGTCATTCTGGGATTTATGAACCTTTAAATTAATGAAAGCACAGGCTAACACTGATCTTTTATACTGCTCTCCTTATTAACCTGAAGGGTGCACAGCTGCACAAAGCCAGGAAAGGACTGACACATCCCCATCAGCCTGTAATGCAGATTTAAGGCTCTGCTCCTAAAATTTCAAAGCCAAATAGGGGATTAAGAGTTAGTGGCATAAAGCAGATATGGATCTTGACCCAGAAAGCTCTGAGCTCATGTTGGATGGCACCTATTCCCAGGGGTCAAACACGGCCAGATTTAGGGAGGGCTGTCTTCAAAGGTGCCCAGCTGCTGAACAGAGGTCAAAAACCACACCAGGCTTCCCTTATAAAAACTCTTTTCTCCCTTTTTCCAACACTCCCTGATACTATCTATCTGTTTCATCACAGACCATTGTTTTGTCCATGAACAAAGGCTAGCTAAGTAAATGAAATGTGAAAATAGCTTTACAGACAGATTCCCCTGGAGGAAAAAAAAAAAAACCAAGAAATAATATTCTTGTTATTTAATTTAGGGAGAAATTCTTCAGCACTCCAGGTGACAGCATAAAACTTTTAAGAGAATAGAAGTTTTCCACCTACAGGTTACAGCTGAGGAAGAGTCAACAGATAGATCCATGACATATCTGGCACTGGCATCTGAGTCAACCCTCCTGCAGAGCCTGAGCTGCCACCTGAACCCTCCCAAAGCCATGTGCCAGGCACTGTGGCTTCTGCCTGCTGCCCAGGCCCAGCTGGAGCTGCAGCCCCAATTCCAGTGGAGCTACCACAGCCAGCTCCTGCCTTCCCAGCTGAGAAGTGTCTGCAACATCCTCCAGATAAGGATAAAGTCATAAAACACCAGAGCTGCAGCTCAGTTTCAATAACCAGTTGCAATTCTCTATCAACAATTCCACAGCCTGAGCACAGACTTCCTGGTGCTGATCCCTGCACTTTTAATTGGTGCTGAGATGCCAGATATCTGAGCTGAGCTTTTCACCTCTCCCAGGCAGGCTCTCCCTGCATTCTGTGGCCATGGAGCTCCTGCAGAGAGTGTGGGCACAGGGACATTCCCTGGGCTCAGATCCAATTCCTGCCCTGAGCTGCTCTCCCCAGCCCACACCAGGGCACTCAGGGGCTTCTCACTGGCAGCAAAGGCACAAAGAATGCTCACCTAAGCACTCAGGCAAGAAAGAAGAGCCTGGCAGGGGAATTAGACTTTACTACAGGCTAAATAACTTCTTTCACTCAGATTCTGATGTTTCACCGTGCCTCAGGGATTAGCACAAGAGATCTCACCCTCAACCAGCAGTTGATGTTGGTCACAGGGGGAGGCAGGAAGACTCCTAAATCCATGAGGAAATGCTACAACAGACTCAAGCATGCCCCTGATTTGGTTGCAAAAAAATTGGAAGCGCCAGTAATGCTCTGCTACACCTGATATAGCAGATTTTGTTTTGGCTGGAAATGAAACATATGAAGCATGTGAAGAAAAATGCTCACCAAACATAATTTTGTGTGAGCAGAACAGTTCTAAGACTTGCACTATTTAAACCTCCTTTCACCCAGAGAGCTGCTGGCAGCTGCATGGAACAATAAAATACACCCAGCTGGTCAAGTACACACAATGAAAGCTGCTCTTTATGTGGTCTGACCTCTTCTTTCCCCTTCCTCATAATGCACACAAGTACCATGTCATCTCCCACCATTAAGGTGATCTTGCATTTTGATGAAGCTTTTTTTTCCTAGCAAGACCTTGAGGTGAACTGGCCTCTGCACACTCAAGGTACTCAATGAACCTTATGGATCCCTTCCAACTCAAGATATTCCATGGTTCAGGTTTGGTGGAGAGAGACTGTTTGCAAGGGCATTTAGTGACAGGATAGGGGGGAATGGCTTAAAACTGATAGAGTGTAGGTTTAGATCAGATACAAGGAAAAAATTCTTCCCTGTGAGGTTGGGGAGGCCCTGGCACAGGTTGCCCTGTGAGGAGAAGCTGTGGCTGCCCCTGGATCCCTGGAAGTGTCCAAGGCCAGGTTGGATGGGGCTCAGAGCAACCTGAGATCATGGAAAATGTCCCTGCCTGTGGCAGAGGGGTTGGAACTCAACGATCTTTAAGGTCCCTTCCAACTCAGGCTATTCTATGATCCTACACCTCTATCTCAGACTGCAGCACAGTCTGGAGATCACTGGGGCAGGGCAGGAGCTGCAAACAGCCTAACAGCTCTGTGGAGACTGAGAATCTCACCCTGGCAAGATATTAAGGTAAATTAGCAGAGATATTGCTCATGTGGTTAAAGCACATCCAGTGCTTCCCCTCACACCAGGGGACAGCAGGCAGACTAATGAGGCTTGGGACTGAAGGTACCTCTGTGAGGGATGGCTGAGTGCTGGAAGGCACAAAGGAAGAAGCTGGCAGAGCAGCAAGCCAGCAAATCAAATAACAGAGGTTAATTCACTGTGTGTATACCTGCACACACGTCCTCAAAGCATGATGCCGTGTCTCATCTTTGCTGTGTTCCAGATAAAGTTAATTGTTTTAATTGGCATTGAAATGATTCTATAAAGAAAACCAGCCAGCCAAACCCTCTTCTGCCCAAAGCTCTCAGAGCAGTGCTAGCAAGAAGAAGGTGTCAGGGGAACCAGCTTGATTAAAGCCAATTTAAAAGGGTGCACAGTGTGGGGAAGAGCATGTGAAACAGCCATTTGGGAAGAAATTCATGAGTCACCCAGCAAGGCTGAAAACTGTTCTTGTAGAGCTCCCACCTATAACTGGAACACTGAAGGAGCAAACATATTGACATTGAATTTACCAGACTTATCTTACAGGAAAATAAAGAGCTTGGTCTCAAACAAAGAATTTGTTTAAGAGCACAAACAGAAAAAAAACCCCACCCATTAATTTTATAGGCAGTAACTTTTCCAAAGGTTCTCTCTCCATCAGTGAACCCTCTCAATGTTGGCACTACCTCAGCTTGGACTAAGGAGCATCCATGCAGCCTTGCCTTAGAGCACTGGACAGCTAATCCATCTGTTTGACTAGGTTAAGGAATAAACAAGAAAGACATCCAAGGGTTTCCATACATGAAAAGTTTGTAAACAGCTGTCTATAGGAAGGTTAACAAGTCAACTGGTACAGGAAACAGAATATGCTTCTGGAAAACCATCCTCAAAAATGATCAAGTCTGTTCTATAAATCACAGTGGCATAAGCACCCTCGAGCATCCCTCTTATCCTGAGGGTTAGTGACACTTGTTTACACTTCACAGCTACTGCTCAGCCACAGCATTTAAACAAACAATTACTTCTTTCAACCAGCTTTGACACTTACCAATAGTTTGAGCAGCCAAAAACGGGACTTGTAATATAAGGTTTTGGTAGGGTTGATGAGAAAAAGCAACATGAAGCCATACAAGATGAGTGGGTTCACCTGCATGGGGATGTAGGTGAATTGACGATATATACATGCCAGCAGGCTCAGGCACCACAAAACACCCAGGAAACCAGCAATCTGCAGGGGAAAAAACAAACAAACAGATACCTAATGAAAACACAGCCCCAAAACCAGCAATCTGCAGGAAAAAAAACCCAAACAAACACCTAATGAAAACACAGCCTCGAAACCTGCAATGCGTTCTCATTAGAAGAAAAGGGAGAGCAGTGCTCAATCCTGTAATCTAATCAGACTTCAGCAACTTCCTCTTCTAATTGTATTAGGAGTCCTTGCCAGGAAATGGTGCAGGATTTATCCTGCTGATCCTCAGCATGGCTCAGCCACTCTAAAATCCCTCCTGTTCACCTCAAAGAGATGTTGATGGGACAAGTTGCTGCGGGGGTTGAGCTCGAAGATGAGGACGTGGTTGACTCCAGCCTGTCTCCAGCCATAGGTGTTGATACCCAGGAGAAAGAGGAATTCTATCAGGAGAAAGCCACCTCGATAGATTCTCACCAGTGGCCACACATTTGGTCCATCTATAAAAGCCACACCTGGCAAAGACAAAGAAGAAAAAAGGATTTTAGGGATAGCAGAGGTCGTGTCACAAAGCAAGGCTTTATCCTGGATCTCAGATGTTTGGCTGTACCCTGAGAAAACAGGGTACACGTGTACACAAACAACTGCATGCTCCAGCAAGTGGAGGAATTTTTGCCTAGCCTGTCAGAGGATTTAGGAGCATTCTGGGGAAAATTCCCTTTCCAGCTGCTGTAATCGAGCCATTAGCAGCATCCCTGCCTCACACTACAGGCACAAGGGACAGCACCAGCATAAATCTGACTAGAGACACTTAAATATTCTGCTTTAATAGAGATGAAATCCCAACAGACAGATACACAAACACTTCAGCTCCCCACAAAACCAAGAGGAACCATTTACAGCATTTAAAACAATGCTAAACCCTCCTAATCACCGGACTCAGTACAATGGCAATGCAATACATATTCATGGCCAGCATTACAACACCCAGCCCCACCCAAAGAGAAATCCCAGCACAAGGCAGCAGGGCTGGAAAGCCTGTTGCTTCCTTTGTTCAGTTTTCAGGGGTTTGGAAACAAATGTGCTTCGTTTCAAACCATGAACAGCCTTATACAGCAGCAGCTTTCTCCAGCTTAAACCTCTTTGCAAAGGACTGGTCACTAGGCACAGGTTTGATGAGAAAAGCATAAATAAAATAAAGTTATTCAATCCTCAGTTTTAGTTTCATTGAGAGTTTCTCACCCATGTGCTTTCTAAGAGGGGTAAAAGAAAGAACTTGCACTTCACAGAACTGAGGCTGAGAATTTATTCCCACAGACCTGCCTAAATTATAGCCTCAAGTTTTTCAAACTGTTTTCTCAGAGAAAGCAAATCTATGGGGAATTTCATGCATCTACACTTTATACTACATAACTTACAGAGAAAAAGCTGTGCAAGAAAAAAATCACTCCAGAACTGCTGCTTTAAATGTAAAACTTTAGACTCTTGGATTCAGGAAAAACAGAGTCAACTTTTGGACAGAAATTAGACGCCCCCCAAAAAAAGCTGAAATAAATTACATGTCTTAAATGTGAAATTAAGTCTTAAATGTGGAATTTCAAAGAAAGATTTTCAAATTTTTACCTGAAAACCAAAGGCAATTCCAAAATGGGTAAGTTTGGAAGGAACCACAATGGGTCACCTGGTCAAAACTCCAAACAGGGCAGAGTAGCCCCAAAAATATTGACTAAGAAGTGAAAATATCCCTGGTGACAAGTCTAATGGCAGCCTAATTCTCAAAAAGAACAGGACCACTGTAAGGGCTTGAGATTTTGCATGAAACCTTTTGGGTTTCTGGTAAATAAAACAAAAGCACATTTCTGTGAAATTTCAACCTCACTTACACACCAGCTTGGCACTTAGAGAAGCCCATACAGAAACAGTGAAACCTCAGAATTTGTCCTCTTTAGGGTGCCACCCTCCTGGGATCCACTTGGAGCTTTGCAGCCTTTAACAGACCCCAAGTGGTGATGAACTCATCTCTGTAAAATGCTGCTGCAGTTTTCAAATCAGGCAGTGCAGCACTGGCTTACTGGCAGAAGCCATGTTCTGATGCTGTTTCACAAACTCTCCACACAGAACAATAAAATCCTATCTTAGCTGATCAAATCACACAAACAATTTGGCAAAAGCAGCTGAGAGGTTAGCAAACTATGGGGCAATTAAAAACACCCACTCTGCACTTGGAATCCAGGTTTTTGCCCAATATCTGCAGTAATGCTCAGCTATCAGATCATGCCTGCTGATACAACACACCTATTACCCACACTGGGTTAGTAACACCTGCTCTGGAGATATAATCATTTTTATTAATGCCTTCTCACAGCTGCCTCACTTTTTCATTCTTAGCACCGAGAGGGAGAACAAACACAACTGGCTTCAATCATTTTGCATCTCACACGGAGATCAAATGTTTAAGTAACAGAAATTATGAATAAAGAACAGTTTCTACACATTAAACAGTGCCTTCATGCAGATGGGTCAACTTCATGCCTCTACCATGGGAAGACCAAAAAGGAAACACTGCAAACAGCTCCTCAAACAGAGGCATTTTATCCCAAGAGATGGCTGGATCCAATTACAGAAACATCCGATTAAAAATTCTTTTAAGTCATAAAAACACAGACATGGGCTTTCCCTAATACAAGAGCTGGTAAGTTGATTTGTTAAGCCTTTTCCTTTGTACTGCTTAAGCAAGTTACAACACTCCAGAAATCACACACACAATTAGTAAAGCTGCTTGTGATTAAGCTCTGTGTCTGGATCTGCAGTACTACTCTAATCAGGGGCCAAACTCAGAAGGCATAAAACAGAATAAAGCCAGGGCCTGAGAGATGCACCCATTAAGTGTAGCTTTTAAACAATCTTGCCAACTACTGCCAATAAGAAAAAGTCAATTAATTCCATTAGCAGACTCCAGGCATTGAAATTCTAGGAATTTCCACATGAGTGCCTGATTTCCATCCCAAGTGGCATCTGGTCACATGGCTCTGTGTCCGGTGGTCTTTTTTTTAGGGAGTCAACACCATGCAAAGCTCAAGATCTACAAGCACCTGTCTCAAAGTTGGCACAGGCTGTGTGTTCCCAGAATGATAACAAAAAACTGCTCTTACACATAGATGTTGCACCCTCAGAACATCCCTCCAAAAATAAGGAGGAAACAAGAAGAAAAGGATTTTTGTGTTCAACACTGACATATACAACATGAGAAAAAGCACAACCTACTGCTGAGGAGAACCAGTAGTTCACACCAATGTGATATGGCTCTGATTTAACCCAGCACATCCAGGTCCAGGTGCTCCCTAAGTGAGGAGAATCCACCCAAACCCAGGCATGGCAGGACACCTACCTGAAAGTATGACAGTGACGTTCAGTGCAATGAACAACCCACAGAACAATCCAACCCTGAATGTAGTCCAGGCTGGCACAGGCTGTGAACAAAGCCACAGCAGAATTAAGGTGAGGTAAACAAGTTATCAGCACAGTCAGATTAGTTTGCAGAGCCAACTTAAAATCACAAACACAAGCTCCTGACCCCTGATTGCACTCTTGCTTTTGAAGTGAGGTTTTTTTAAAACTGTAAATGCTGTGTAATATTCTTGCCATGTTGAAACAGAGCTTGGGAGTCTCCATGGCCCTTGAAAAAATATTCCAGACCACACAAACACTAAGCAAATGCTTTTATTAGTACAAATTTCCTTTTACCATTTATCTCCTCCCTTCATTACCTTGTCTGCATGCATCAGGAGCAGTAACCTATTTCCAAACCTTCCGGAACTAAAGCAGATTATCTGGCCCTGCCCCATGCATGCTCACATCAATTATTTCCACTGTTTCCTTCAGATGTTGAATCTGATTTGGCACCTTGACAAGTTAGAGGAGCAGCTTTGCTCCACAACCCCCATGTCTCACCTGAGCTGCTCCTAAGGGTGGAACACGCAGACGTTTCATTGCCTTCTGTCTGTCTCCATCTTCCAACTCGTTGGTCACCAGTTCCTGAGGAGACAAAGACACACACCACTGAAGGACACCTGGATGATGAGCACGTGGTCAAACCAAACCTAAAGGTTGGTTTCCATGTTAGAGGTGAGCCCTGGCCCAGTATTCTTTTCATACAAAGATGTGAAAAGCTCAGCATGGTGAATCAAGTTCCTCCATGGCAGAAATTAAAGCGGCACTAGGCTTTGCCAAGGGAGAAGTTCTCAGCTGAAGAGAACATACCCATACTGATGTAAGCAGTGCCAGAAGCCAGTGGTGTCACCCTGATTTTTTGAGATTTTCTAAGCTTTTTGATACTTACATTCTTCTAACGAACTTTCTCACACACTTTATGTAAATAATTTATTGTTTTGCAGTCTTTTATGGAGGAGGAGGATGGACTGTTGGTTTGTCCAGCCATTGGAGAGGTCGCACTTTCACCCTCCAATCCACTGTCACTTTTGGAAATCTATAAATGTTGGAGTCAGATATTAAAAAGTCTCTTTTACCCTGAAAGATCAGCATGTCCATGTTGTGCTATTTTGTGTCCTATAGTGACACAGTGGCATTTCAAAATCAATTATTACCCATCTTGGTGGTAAATACAAGTTATAGAGAGGGCAAAACACTATGGGAATTACATTGTCATAGAACAGTTTGGGTTGGAAGGGACCTAAAGATCTTGTTCCAACCCTCTGCTGTGGGTGCTTTCCACCAGAACAAGTTTGCTCAGAGCTCCATCCAACCCGTGCTTGAACACTTCTAGAAACCAGCAGTGCCCAAAACCCCATTTTTGAGGGGATTTTTGGCAGTTCCCGGGCCAGCCTCTTCACCTCTGTTTCGGAGATAAGCTGGTTGATCTTCTTGCAGATGTAGAAGGGAGCCACCTCCACCTCGGCCACCCTCCACTCCGCCCCCCGCGTCGTCTCCAGGTTCTTGTCATGCTTCTTCAGGATCTTGCGGAAGCCGGTGAAGTTCAGGTTCTGCAGGCAAGGGAAAGAACATGCCGGCTCTTACACCCCAGCCATCTCTTAAACCCCAGCCATCTCTTACACCCCAGCCATCTCTTACACCCCAGCCATCTCTTACACCCCAGCTATCTCCTAAGAAAAAGAAATGGTTCTCTCCCCAGTGCTAGCGACAAAGGAATCGTCAATAAGAATCAAAATGAGAATCAATCATTAATGGGAATCAAAATGATTGCATTCCTTGTCAGGAAGTTTCTGAGTTCTCACTTTATGATAATCAAGATATAATACTAGAAAATATAATAAAAAATGTGGCATAAAAAGGGAGCTACCTAAAGCTTTTTATTTCCTGAAAAGCCAGATCACTTCCACCTTCCTGCTTTATGCAAGAAGTGACCTGATGCTACCTTGAAGACAAATAACCCTTAAGGGGTTTTCTCTCCTGAAAAATCTGAGCTACTGATTTCTTTAAACTTGACACTGGTTTCAAATCAGATCCTCCAGGTTAATTCATTATAGAAGGGAAATCTTTGTATGAAAGTTGTTAGTGCTGCAGATTAAATCCAGACAAGTGCACCCCCACAGCAGCATGTGTTTTCACAGAGTACGTTGCACAATGACTGCAAAACCAGCTTAGGCTTGCAGATGTGGGAGATGTAATTCTCCAGTCTGTAAAGACAAGCACACAAGGCTTAAAACAAGAAGCAACTGTGGATTTCCAAGTTATAGATGATCCCTGATTCAACATCCATGCACAGTACCTAAGACAGGCAGAGCTCATCACACAGCAGTAATTTCTATGGCACAATTTATTTGCAATCCTGCATTTCATTGTGCAGGAAGTGCTGCCTAAAAAACTCAATTTTTCATTCAAATCACAGCAGAAGCACAGAGAGACTATGGCAAGACTCACTTCTGAAAAAAAGCTTAGGGAGCAGCTTGGAAAGAAAACCAGAGAAAACAGCAAAATCTAATGCCCTGGGGAGAGACACCAACTACTTAGTGAAATTATTTCCAATGTAATTATGCTTAGAGTGATTTAATGCCAGACCCTCCCATCTAGGTGGGAAATGAGGCTGTGGAGACAGGAGCAGGAAGCCAAAGCAATAATGACCTGTCTCATTGCAGACAAGAGACTTTAATTACTTTCTATTGGAAAATCCAGCATTCCACCCCAAGGAGAGCAGAAAATTCACATGAAAAACTGCAACAAAAGGATGATTTTGGTCAGGGACCTTTCTGTGGCCTGAAGTAACATCCCTTCATCTGCCATGGGTACAATCCCAGCCTAAATCTGGTTGGAATAGGTTTATACTAGACACCCTAAAACCTCTCCAGGGGCATTTCATCCTCTGGCTGCAAAAATTCTGCAACCTCAAAGTGTATGATAAAAGCATTGCTGGTCACAGTGATGTTTCTGACAAGGAACACACAGTGATGGGACTGAGGAACAGAACAAACATCATTTCTGCAGTCTCATATTTTGCTATTCCTGCTGCTTTTATTTGGCAAGGGGCTTTCTCCAAGCCTGACCTCCATTTCTGCTGCATTTTGTGGAGAAAAAAACCAAAAAACAAAGCCAAACAAACAAACAAAGAAATAAAACCGACCAAAAACCCTCCACAGACAATGAACAGTGCAACTTAGGCAATCATATAATGCAACATCAAGTAGAATCAAACAAGAGACTCAAACATCTTTTTCCATATATATCAGGAAATGCAGCAGTAAGGTAATTTAATAAAACTGGTTCAGCCTCTATTATTAACCTAATAAATGCACTCTAATATATACAGAATAAGTAATTAAATCTTATATGCTTAATTTCTCAGCATTTGTTTGTCCTAAACCACAGCATTTCAAAGAGATAGATTTTTTTATGTACGTACACACTCTAGAATAATACATTGTTGGTAAGTATAAATTAATTTTATCAGAAGTTTAATCATTTAAACATGCAAGAGCTGCCCTGGAGACTGCTCATAGCTGCATTTGACAGTTGGTTTGTGCACCTCAGGAATGAATGCATTTGTTCACCCCTAAGAGACTGAGGAATTTGCTTCAGGTGGATTTTCCTTCCTCTGTAACCCAAATCAAGGCCAATCAGCATTTCATCAAAGCCAGTTTGATATTTATAATGCTGCTGTTGATTTCATTTTTTATCTCCTACATGAAGGGCTCAGGTACATCATCATCCCACCAGCTTATTGTTTTTTCTTCTCTCCAAAACTGCAAGAGCCTGAATATTCCTCATTGTTATACTCTAAGCTCAAGAGTGATTAACAACAGTAGTACTCTGGGATTTAGTTTTATGTCTGTTTTTGTGTTTGTATTCCTTGTCCCCAACTTCAATACCAATTTGAGGGAATTTTTCTTATTCTCTCTCTGGAGTTATATTGTAGAAAGCAGCTCTGCTGCCTCTGCAAAGTGTGAAAAACCAGATGGGGTTTAGATCAATATTTAGTAGACTTACAGTGGGTCTGGACTCATGGTACCAAAAAGCAAAATTATCAATGTGCAACCTGCCTTTCTACACTGAGGAATAGAAAGAAAAGATTTCCCAAGGGAATGATCAATATTAGCCCCTATTTAAATTCTTCATCAAGCCTCAGAATTGATTTTTTTGTAATTAAAAGTATAGCTGTCTTCTGTTAAAAGAGAAAATAAATGTAAGGGAAGAAATCACAGCAGGTGATGCTGCTTCACTCCATTCCTTAAAAGATACAGATACTCCACCTTTCCCAGGAATGTGAACTAGGAACTACCACCAATAGTTAAAACACTTTATTAAGAAACTCAGAGTTTCCAGACACATGCTCAAAGATAACATCACTGTAGGAGAGGTACAAATACTAAAAATCTTGGAAGAATAAGTTCTGTCCATACAGCAGAGTGGTATTCAATTCATTCTGACTGAATTTTGTTTAGTAAAATTCTGCAGTAAAGATCTGTCAAAGATCTAAATAAACATGTAGTCAATTTAAGCTCCAACATTCTTATTTAACAAGCTAGAACCCCTCACAGTAAAACATTTAAAAGCATTTCAGAGCATTTAACTCCAGAAGAGGTAGCCCAGCCAAAAATATATTAACAGTTTCAGATTTTTATTTCAAGATTTTTGGAACAAGATCAGCATCTGCAACCAAGCCAAAAATCCAAGTACAACTAAAGATTGGTTTGTTTTCATACCTCAAGGCAAATGAGCCCGTATCCTGCAGAAATCAAAATATATATCTTTTTAAATTGATGTTTTAGCAAGAAATTTTGATACAGCAAGGTCACAGCCACTACCATGGTAACGCCAAGAGAAAACAGAACATTGGGATTTCAAGTTTCAGGACAAATATAAGATAAAAGAGCTTCTTCCCCAACCTGCCCTGCATAGAACAACACACTACAGAAGGAAAAGGTCCTGCCTGGACAAAGGTGCTGGGGTCAGCCAGCCCAGAAAAGGAAGAAGGAAAACTTAAAAGCAACCAGGTGTGCACTGCTACCTGCCTTTTCTTTAGAAGTGTTTAGGGCCCCCCCAAAAAGGAAGAAATCAATGAAAAACTGAGTGAGGCAACTCTGAAGGCTGAATTAGAACAGAGGCTGGACAGAGCTAAAGAATAAAGTAGAGATTTAACAAAAGGCCTCAACGGATCCACCTTGGGCAGCACAAGAGCCCAGCCAGGGCTGCACCCAAGATGAACCAAAATGGATGACTGTCATGGGGTCTTACACTTTTATAAGATCTGGTCCAATGAACTCCATTGGAGCTAGTTGTCCAATTATAGTTTTAAGTTATGAAGTCCCAGCCTTCCTTCTCTTCTCTCTTCAGCCCATGTTGTTTGTGTTCTTGGGCCTAAGATTTGGATCATTTGTCCTTGGTCCCCAGCTAGAGCAGGAATTGTTTTGTCTCCCTGCTCTGTGCACAGAGCTCACCATCCCCTCATATGAAGCCCAGACCCACACGCTAAAGCAGCACAGAATGTGAAAACCACAAAAGCTCAAACCTGAGGCACCAAAGCACACACAAAGCACGGAGCCGTTTACGCGCAGGGCCCTGCGGACGCGCCGCCCTCGGCGGGTACCTGATAGTTCTGCAGCAGGATGAGGCTGAGGTAGAGCTCGCTGAAGGCCAATTTCAGGTCTCGGATGTTCCTGTGCTGGACCCGCTCCTCGTGGGACAGGTGGAAGACGGGTTTGCGGCGCCGCGGCAGCGTGGAGGCCCCGCTGGCCTCCTTCTGTGCCTCCAGGGTGGATTGCAGCTCGGTGCGGAGCGTGGTGAACCTGCGCTGCGCTTCCGCAAGCTTCTCTGTGGGCAGCCAGAGGGAAACGTCACCTGTCACGGCCCAGCCAGCCCCAAAAACACCCCAAAAATTAAAACCACCCCAAAAATCCAGTGACAGGGCTGTGGGTGAAACGTGCCATGCTGCGCGGCCTTCCCCCATTGCGCGGTAACTCAAGCGCTCTGTGTATTTCTCGTGTCACAGGATGGAATCACAGACAGCCTGGGTTAAAGGCCATCTCATGTCCCTGCCATCGCCAGGGACAACTCCCACATGTGCCTTGTCCAACCTGGCCTTGAACACCTCCAGGGATTGGGCAGCCAGGGTTTCACTGGGCAGGGTCTCAGCACCCTCACAGGGAAGAATATCTTCTTAATGTCTAATTCAAACCTGCCCTCTGTCCCTGCTCTGTGTATTTCTCTTGTCACAGGATGGAATCACAGTCTGCCTGGGTTAAAGGCCATCTCATTCCAACCCCCTGCCATTGGCAGGGACACCTCCTACATGTTCCTTGTCCAACCTGGCCTTGAACACCTCCAGGGACTGGGCAGCTACAGCTTCACTGGGCAAACCTGTGCTAGGGTCTCAGCACCCTCAGAGGAAGAATTTCTTCTTAATGTCTAATTCAAACTTGCCCTCTGTCAGTGTGAAGCCATTCCCCCCTGTCCTGGCACTCCAAAGTCCCAAAGTCCCTCTCCAGCTCTCTTAGACCCTTTAGGCACAGGAAGGGGCTGTAAGGGATCTCTGGAACCCTCTCTTCTCCAGTTGAACACCCCCAGCTCTCCCAGCCTGTCTGAGCAGAGGTGCTCCAGTCCTCTGTACCCACTCTAATGGGTCTTTGTCCTTCTTAGGTCCATGTCCTTCCTGTGCTGTGAGCCCCAGAGCTGGATGCAGAACTCCAGATGTGGTCTCACAGGGGCAGAGAAAAAGAGGAAGCTTTCCTCATTTCCTACGTAAAACATGCAAGTTCTCAAGAAAAAAAATAAATTAATAGGGTCAAAATCAAGAGGCTGTCCCTTCATCACAGACTAAAGCAGCTTTAGCCAGGAACTGAGACCTCTCAGATTCCATCCCAGCTTTGATTTCTAGAGAATCTCAGTCCAGCACCTCACAAATACCTATTAGGGATGGAGGAGGTACCTGGGGACTGCAAACCAGCACAAGGACACTGGGGCAGGCTTCCCCACACTGCCTGGACCCTAAATTAATTCTGCTTCATTTAGGGTCTCATCCAAATACCAAAGCACTGACCACACATCTACTCTGAGCACAACAGAAAAGCTGCTCCTCTTTCCCACATAAATCAAGTGCACCAGGAGCATTAGAGAAAAATCCTGTTAGACAATATTATGAAACATGACAGTGAGTAAGCAAAGCGTTTTTCAGATCTGTGCACCCACTACTGACTTGGTGTTTACTATCTTTTCATGTGACAGTAGGGAAATCAAAGAAGACAAACCCCACACTTCAAATGTGACACTGAATTTTGTTGCTCAGAGAGCAGCACGGCCCCTGTGCCAAGCTCCCAGTGACAGACAAACACAGCTCTGCTTTGATCAGGAGTTACAACACTGCTGCCTGCTCTACATGATCCACTGCAATAATTTATCCCTCTTTTCCTCACTTTAGAAGCATTGCCTTGTTATTTACTGATTAAAGAGGCCATCAGCCTGCACTTAAATGTCATTTTTATGTGTTTTCAGAACAAGTCTCTCTCTCTCTCTCTCTCTTCCTCACACCTCAAGTATGAAGAAGGTGTTCCTTTAAACATGCTGCTTTATGTACTCTCAGAAAACAGTATTTTTGGCTAAATAACAACCTTTTAAAGCTAAAATCAGCATAGTTAAGACCATTATCATTCTCTTCGTTCTGTACAACTGGTTCCTTCCAGGCTTTTTTTCCCCCTGCTGAGCTTCAGTCACAGCTTTGGCATCTCTGTAGATAAGCAGGGTCACAGAGCAGGGCTGTTGGTGTTGGCCAGGAAGATGCTGACCAGGTTCACAGTGCTGGAGCCACCTCCACCCAGCAGGACACCCAGCACTGCACCAGAAACCACAGAGCCACAAGGTCCCTCTGCCACACAGAGCTCTGCCCCAACAGCCTCCTCGATGTCAGCATAACTCTTCATTAGTATCTTACATAACTCTATGATAATTCTCAATTGTTCCCCACTCAGATTTGCTCTGATTTACTCTTCCTTTTCCTTTGTCTAACAAAATTCTGCTTAATTTCAAGAGTAAAACTACTCTGTAAATAATTATATATTTGTGCATAAGGTATTTGCCAGAAGGAGAAGGCAAATACCTTATGCACAAATATATAATGCCTTTCCTAACAGAAAATGGGGATCAATATAGGAAATCAAGTACAGAGGAGCCTGAACCTCTAAACTTCTTGCTTATGAACTTTATTAAAGGAAGAAGATTTAAAAAGCAGGAAAGGGCAACTCCTCCCTGCCAACTTCCACGGAAACAGAGGCAAAGAGAATTGCCACAGTGAGAATTGTCTGCCCACAGCCTACAACCACATAATATTTACCACAACAAGATCAGACTGCCAAAACAATAATCCCTCCTCACTTTGGGAACTCCCTAGGGAAGAAGGAACAGATATCTGTTCAAATCAAAAGCCCTTATATCAATAAAGCTCAGAAGTTCACTCTCTATATTGAAAGCATTTATTAAACCATCCGTGATACACTGAAATTTCCTTTAAATCAAATCAGTAGATATGGAAGAGTTTAAATTAATATTTTCAATTGAAAGCACTATTCTATTGTCCTTATGTCCAGAAAAATCCTAACATCCATCAGCCTAATAACACAATATTTAAAGAAAATACGATGCTTTGAAATATTTATATTTCATATTTATGACTGCAGCTATCCATAAAAAATGCTCCTCCTGAGAAAAAGCCATCCTGTCAGCACCTTCTCTCTCCTGCACTGACTCTAGTTATCCCATCCACAAATCATTTCTTCTTATTAAATTGTGATTTTTTTACCATTGAGACTCAATGCAGAAGCAAAACAAAACAAAACAAAAGTGTGCTGCTGTTCTGAAAAGCTCCTAGGGAATTGCCTAGGGAAAGAGCAAAGCAGAATAGAAATTAATTTCTCAGTTTGCAGTGTACTCCAAAATCATTGAAGTGCCATATACCCCTGCCACTAATTTAGCACTGTCTATCACTAATTTAACATTCTGAAAAGTGACTTTAAAAAAAAGTCACACAAGAGAGCTAAAAAAAAAGTTTAGAAACTGGAACCACTCTTGTGTTGCAGCATTTTGCATGACCTGATGCCCACAGAGCCCTCAGCTCAAGTGTAATTTCATGGCCAAGACTAACAAGAAATCCAAACCCAATAGTGGCAGACTTCAACAAAAGTGCTTGCCATAAATCAGCAGCTTGGCCCAAAAAATGCTGCTAAAATCCTGACTGAAAGAGCCTGAAGTGTCATCACCTCCTCCTCCAAGCTGGTTTTTGACTTCATTTTCCAAGTTTAAATCAAAGTTCACACATGAGGATGATGGAAAAAAAAACTGTAGCACCAAGGAACCAGGAAAATTTCCCCCCAGATCCCAATTTACATGGGCATGGGTGTGATCAAAGGCTGTTCCACCAGACAGGAGGGCATCAACAGCCTGAACCTCCTGCCAGCTACACATTTTAGTTTTAGCATTCCTCCCCTTCCCTACTTGTGCATTTTATGTTCGATATTTTCCTTCCCAATTTAAAGCCAGGGTTTCCTACAAATAACAATTCCTGAATTAACCACAGAAATGTTGCTGGCTACTGTTTAGCCAAGTCCTGATGATGGAGATTTAAAATACAACAAACCTGTCATCTAGAAAATCCCAAACACAAACCAAAACTTTAGCACTTGAATAGTGTTTTGGTTTGGGGTAAATTTGGGAGAGAACCTTTGAAGGGGTTTATCAAAAGTAGATTTAATCAGGTTTTTTTCTTGATTGACTTGGGAAAAATACTTCTTTGGAGAAAAGTGGAAAAAACTTGTTTATTTTATAGGTAAAGTATTTACTAGTCCAAAAAAAATATTAAACAATAAAACCTCTTGTTCTAAAAGAGATTATAAACTTAAAAGTCTTTTTTTCTGGGTTGTAGTTTGGCTTATTTAGTCTCTTACCAGTTTCTTCACTGATGTAAATGTGGCTCAGGCCAGCTTTGTAACTTTTGTAAATTGTTGTGTAGGGTTTTATACAGTTGTTTTCTACTTTTGTTTTATTTCTATCAGTAAAAGAATTCCAATATATTAGAACTATTAGTAAAAAGAGTGTAGGCAGCATTTACTAGGCATTCCTAGTAAATGCTGCCTAGGCATTGGAACCATCTGAAAATTTTACTGCAATTCTTCTGTCTTTCAGTTGGGGATGGATCTTCTTGAGCACAGTCAAAAAAATTGCAAATTTTTTATCAAATCTGATTTAGTTAATGGCAGTTTTCCTTTCCACTGAGCTGGGATGATGGGCTGGGGAATTAAGGGAATGTTTGCAAGGAAGGGCAAAGAAAGGCTTTTGCAGTGTTCCATGGAGGAATTGGGGTTCAGGACCAGGCCACCCCAAGAGGATGAGGTTGTTTGTGCTGTGGGTGATGCTCACTGAGGAGCCTTCAGCCTAGGGAAAGATGATGAGGAAATGAAACAGTGATGAACAGAAAATTTGATTTTCTTGAAAAATGAACAATATTTACCGTAGTAAAGACAGGGGTGTAATAAGCTGTCTATTAAACCTATAATAAATAGGATGTGCCAGGTCATAATCCAAGCCAACACATGCCTGGAGTTACAATAGGGTCCAACCTGACAAATTTCTGACAGGATCAAGGGTAGGAAGCACTGATGGAACATTTCTTGCTGCAGCTCAGTGCTAATAACCCTAATAACAGGGTTTCCATTCTACGAAAGTCACGTCGCTCTTCTGCAAATAAAAGCCTTATTTTAATCTTATCACAGGAGATTGTCAAATTACATGTATTTTCTCCTGGAACTTTTTGAAATGACAGCTAGCTGGAAAAAAAAAAAAAAAACAACAAAAAAACAAAAAACCAACCCTAGCCTATGTTATTAATGCCATTTTAAACAATGCTGGAATGGGTGTGTGCATGTGGGTGCACGTGTGGCAGCAGGTCCTCATTAGGGGAAATTATAATCTGTATTGTGCATCTAAATTGACAGAACTTCCTGCACAGAGTCTAGCTCCTAGTGCACAGGATCTGATATGGCTCAGAAAGGAAATTTCTGAGCATAAAACCCTCAGGTCTGGGAGAAAAGCACAAGATCTCCCAGGGAAACAACACAGAGCAGTGCTCTGAGTCAGGTACGAATGAACTGCAGGCAGAAAAATGGCTATAAAGTGTAAAACCCAGCTGACCTAATAAAAAATATCAATTTTACCTAACAAACTGCCCCTCGTCCTGACACCCACTGTGCTGCAGGCAGCTGGGAGAGCAGGCCCAGCCAGCCCCAAGGAGATTTACTTCCCTAGATGGAAGCTGCAGTGCTCAGCCACTGCATCCATCATGCTTTCAGCTCTCCTCAAGTTCACAGCCCAGATCCTGGCTGGCAGTAAAAGAGCCAGCAATAAAGTCAGCACCCAATGGTTATGAAAATATTTTTGCACAGTTCAGCTGTGCCTTTGTTATCAGATTCAAATCAGAACTAAAACAGGCTACCATATTGTGGTGCAAATCCTGTTTATAGCACCAAGTTAATAAATCAACATGTGAAGAGAAAGCTAATGCACTGCTGTATCTACATTTAAATGCTTTTCTAGCTGAAACCCCATTTTAAACCTCACCAAAAGGGGCTGAAAATTATCTGAAGTGTAATGGCAGGAGGAGCCAGAGCACATCAAGCCTTTTCTAGCAATTTTACAGGGTGAATTTCCAATTAATCTGTTGTTTTTAAAACACAGGATGGGAAGGCAACTTTTGCAGAGGAAACAACAAAAAACAGCACTTGGTATATGACACCTAGAAATCTCCACTTTTATCATCACAACATTTTTACTCAAAATACACAGCTCAATTGGCACAACCCAATTATTGCTGGATTTTGTACTCCAGAGAGCTGCAGGGGTTTTAGTGAGAGTTCAGTTTAAAAACTTGTTGGACCCATCAAGACGACCATACACAGGCAAGCCCATGAGAGCTGTTCCTGCAGAAGCTCAGGAAACACCAGCTAGGAGGCTCAGCACACGTAAAATATCACCAGGAGATTGTTAAGAAAATAAAAATTGAAAGACTGTGCCCTTTAGTTTGAAGAGCATCTCCATAAAGTTCAGCAGGATACCTTGAAAGTTCAAAGAAATGAAATCACCTGCCATTCATCCTCCCTCCAGGCAGGGTTAGCCAGGTTAATACCAGGGTTGAGCTTCAGATCTGTGATTAAACCAGAGCAGTTTTCCACACAAACTCACCCTCTAATTACCTGATGGTAGACCTGCCCCACCACTGTGGTTATCCTGAAAGTTTGGGACCTTCAGGCCCTTTTTCTGTTGCTGAATTTTCCACAAATACACACAAAATAAGCACCTTACCTGAATAGAAAATGTTGATTTTGGCAAGTTCTTTCTCACAGGTTTGGAAGAATTTCTCTTCAAACGTGGCAAAACATCTTTTCACCGTGTCCTCATCTGTGTCTACAAAACAAAATAGAAAAACAAAGATGTTGTAACAGAAGGACATAGGGACAATTTTACAAGTGGAAATAGTTCTTCAGAGCAAATCCACCATCTTTGCCATGCAGAGGAAGAAGAACAACCAAGTCCAAAGGGCTGGAGGGAACACATATTGGCTTGTCGAAGGAATTGCACCAAGACAGAGAAGGACATGCTCATAACAGCACCCTGGTCAAAGTTCCCATCATCTTTTCGATCCTCCAAGTGCTATTTCAGACCTCACAACTCCATTTTTGCTTCAAATACCGAAGCTGACCCTAAGTGTTCACTCCAGCTTGGCAAACATTTGTGTTCAGAAGGAAAAAAACAAGTTTTTAACTGAAGCCTTCACCTGATCTTCCAAGGAAGACTCACTGGATTCAGCCACCATTCCCACCTTCTCATCAGGCTAATCCTTCAAATACAAACATAGGACCACAGCATACTAAAATTCATATACAAATCCACACGGGAAAACTGTGTGGAAGCTTCCCTCCTGGAAAATAAAAGCTTTTCTCATAAGCAAAGTTGAAAGGAAAAGGCCTAAATTATGATTGTCATCAGACCCACAACTCTCCTTCACCCCACTGATCTGGAACAGTTTTAATTTTTCTGCAAGAACTACATACAATTCCATAATTAAAGTCAAAACTTGAAATTAAAGCAGCTATTCAGTCACCTTGTTGTAATAAAAAATATAGTGCAGAATCTCAAAGACAGAATGCATTTTCTAGTAATTAAGAAATTAGTTTAATGAGTAAAAAAAAAAAATCAAGACAGGCTATAATTACCAATTTCAGTACTGTCAAAAACCAAATGTTCCTAATGCTGAAGCAGAGCAGACTCTTCATACCCTCCCATAGTTATAGCCCCTGAATCTTCACAGATTGCAAGGGTTAGTGTTAACACAAACAAGAAAATTAAGATTTTATTATGGTCTCAACAACACTGAGAAGCAGACCATGGAACTACAGAATTGCTTCAGGTTGGATGAAGATGAGTGAATCCAACCATTGCCAAGCCCATCACTAAACCATGTCTCCAGGTGACACATCCATGTTTTTGGAACACTTCCAGGGATGCTGATTCTACCAGATTCAAACAGATGTTGAAATAAATGTTATTAAATTGAGAAGACAAATGACTACAGTGAAGTTTCATTCACTATCACATATACATATTGGACTGTCACAGCCAAGAAATCTCTTTCTTTTAGCATTAATTTCTAGGTAAAACTAACCTCAAGAGAATATTTAAATACAAAATTTCAACATTTAAATTTTTCTGGCTTGGCTCTGATATTAAGCACACAAACGTCAGCACCATTTTTAAGGGATGGTATGGAAAGAGCAAAGAGCACAACACAAAACTGCACTGCAGGGGCAACTTTGGAAGAAGTCTGTCTTCTTTTGGAGTCTGATGATGCCTTAAAGAGCAAACAGAGAGAAAAGAACCAGTTCTGCCTGGTGTTTACAACTCCACCACCCAAGGCTGGTAGAGAAGAATTCTCAAGGGCCCCAAAGCCTGTTCCAAACTCCAAGCTTTGGCTCTCAGGGTTCTTTCCTTATCCAATCATTATCCTTGCAGCTCTGTGGCTACTCCTGAGGATGAGGATTCCATCCCTGGAGCAAGCAAACCCTGGGATGACAGGGCTGCAGGAGAACCACTGGAGGGTCACTGCAGCCCTGCTCCAGGGCTCTGAACCAAGGATGAGCAATCCCATTCCACAGAGAGCTCCCACATGAATCCCTCCTCGTGGGCAGCCTGAGCAGGCACAGAAAATTAAAAATAACTTTTCTTCCTAACAGCAGAGTCACAGCAGTTCCAACATCCCAGCCTGGGGCCCTCCCAGTAAAGCTGATCTGAACTTGCCTCCGAGACTTTCAAATCTGTGACCTGACAGCAAAGCACAAACAGGGGAGGGGGTGAAGCAGCAGAAATTACAATTACACAATACTAAAAATGCAGAGATTTTATTCACTAGATGCCTGACACTTTGCAAGTAATAGTAATCAGGAGGTACCAAAGCAGAGCTGACTCTTAAGGATGGATCTGAAAGGCAAATTCTCCAGCACAAAGAGTTTACCCAGGTCTAGCAGAAAATTTTATCTAGAGGTGCTTTCTGACATGGGGAAGCCATCATTGCCTGCACTTAAAAATAACTCATAAAGAAATAAAAGTACACAGGCTCACTGCTTTCCTCTTCAAACCTCTTCCACCATAGCTTGCTTTTATGTTTCAGTACATTAATGAAATAATAGTAAGACCAAGCAAGTTTTTAAACTTACAGCACTGGAACTACCAAAGGATTAAAAAATAAATTTAAAAAAAATCTCTTTAAGCATGGAATATACTTTTTTGACCATAAAGTCAAGCATGAATATTTCTGTGCAAACAAAGCAGCACCTTCTAAAAGTTCAGTAAAGCAACATAGGGGTAAACTAACTTAATCAATGCCAAATAACACAATTAATATCTTGTTTTGTAAATTATTGATCAGTTCAAGGAACTACAAATAAGTGTGTTGAACAGTTTGACCATAATCTAAAGTTTAGAACGGGAAAATGGGCTTTGAACACAAACCAGCTCCTACTGGAAGCCCTTCCAAAACCCTTGAGATTAGGAATTCAGTCTCTATCTCAACCTCAAAACACTGCTGACTCAGAGGAAAGCAAGTTCTACCTAAACTATTCAAAATCCCTCTCCAAATGCCAAATGCTGCCTTATAAAAGATATTTTGCAGGCCAGGGTAAATGCCAGGCTTTAAAATAAATAAATAAATTTTAAAAATCAGGAATCTCTTTGAAGAAAAGGCTTCCCTTTGGTGCAGTTCAGTCATTGAGCTGCAATAATAGACAAGTGCTGCCAAGGCTACTGCCTTTATTTATTTATTTATTTATTTATTCATTTATTTCCTTCCCTCCCAAGGCTAGGACAGGACAAGGCTGTTTTGCCATGAGAAAATCACAGTGCCAGACCCCTGGCCTTGGCTTCAGGAGCTCCATGACAACAGGAGCTGTTTCTAAAAGGCATCCAGCTCCAGCTGCCAAGGAGGGCTGGCCTAACCTTCCTTTTGTTCCTTCTCTATGGCCTTCATCCTCCATTCACCCTCAGCTCCAAGCAGACTGTCTGATCAATACTGCACCTTCCAGACCTCAGCCTCCCACGGATTCCCTGGCCTGAATTAAATAAAAACCCACAGGAAGCCTGCAAATCTCTTGCTTTTACTTGCAAAGCCCAAAGCAGCAGCAATCTAGATCTGCTCCCCCTAATTTTTAGATTTGCAGACAGCTCAGATGTTGGCACACCTAAAACAGAACCTGAAGTTGAAAAAATCACATCAAAATTACATCTCTAAGTTGTCCCAAGCACTCATTTCTCAGTGTTCCTCTCAATTTTCCATTTAATTTCTCATTTTCTGGAGCTACAGTCTGTAAACAAATGATCAGCATCACTCACTCCCTTGCAAGAACACACCAGGAAAAGTTTTCTTTGTTATAGCAGTGCCCTTTAAAATAATCATTTTTTATTAAGCCCTCTACTCTTTATCATGCTGAATTTTAAAGAGCATTTAATTAAAAAAGATTAATTAGCTTTTTTTGTTGTGAGATCAGCACAGGTGTAGTTCTCTGAATCACCTTCTGTTTGCCACAAAACAGCTCTGAGTAATATTATTTCAACACTTTAGCTACAGAGGAGGCAATTTGATTTATGAGGAGGCATCTGAAATCTCCTCAGTGAAATAAAAATAAAAATCAAGCTCAAAATTGGCATTAAACACATCAAATAATATTGAACAGGTGATCACAAGTTTAACATCACCACCACTTTGAATACACTAATTTTTTTAATTTTTCCATATGCTGTACCCAGCATTCAACTAGGATTACAGCAACAGATCTGTGTTATGAAAAAT
Organism: Ammodramus savannarum pratensis; assembly: GCA_020466415.1. NCBI lineage: Eukaryota > Metazoa > Chordata > Aves > Passeriformes > Passerellidae > Ammodramus > Ammodramus savannarum. Next base: position 26,227,320 of record JAHXMQ010012336.1, on the reverse strand, counting down.
TAACATTTTTTTGTTAATTACAATTCGTCAACAATTAGTCAAAAATTAGAAAACAATTAGTTTTCTTGATTCTATAAAGACAGCAACTGCTTATACTTCTAGACCCAGTGGCACACTAGGGAAAAAAGAAGAAAAAGCCACTTTTATTGCTACTCAAGACACTAAAAAGTGGGTCACTATAATGAGAACATAGATCTGTCTCCAAAATCCCATCAGCTTTGTCTGTCTACTCAACCATCACAATTCTCTCATACCCTTGACGGATCTGCAGCACCAAAATTCTCATTTCCCCAACCTTTTTACACAGTGCAGTGAAATTCTGCAGGTAAAAAAAATCAGATTGTGAAGTCCCTTAATGCAAGGACAAAGATTATTATCTTCACACTCCTGGTGTTTATTTGGGTGTTCTTCCAAAGGAAAAGTTTTTCCACAAGGCAAATCCCTTTCTCACTTGGGTCAGCTGCAAATTGGATTATTTACTGAAACTTTCATGAACTTTTATGTCCTGTCTTGGGACAAATAAAAGTTTGCTTGTACAGACTTTTACATGCTTTAAGTACAGCTATAGAAATTTCTTCCTAAAACTTATTCATGCTGTAGGAAGAAGGAGGAAGCCAAATAAAGGAACAAAAAAAAAAACCTGCTTGCAAATAAAGGAGCATCTGTGTTCAGGTTATTCCACCCTACACATGTTATGGTGTGCATCTCTTCTGGAATTTATTCCATCCACCAAAAGTGGACCTCAAATTAAAATACTGTCAAATCATCAGGGAAGAAGCTTGATATGAAAAATAATGTTAAGAAAATTCAAAGCAGACTATACCTGCTTTTGTGAGCCAGCACAGATGAACTGGTCAGCACTCCACTGAACAAATCCTTTAGCCCAAATTAGATCTGGTTATTAAATTATTGCCTTAGCTGTTGCCAGTCACCCACACAAGTTCTCTCAGGTTTTGCTTCACCATTTTGTTGTTTTTTACCAATTAACCCAGAGTGAACAAAACCTATTCCAAAATACCTTTAGAAATTAGAATTTTCAGACTGATAGAAGTCCTGCTGCCTTAGTTTTTAGACTCTATCACTGAAATCTCACAAGGAAAACCAGCCAGATTCTTACAGCTGGTTTGTTTAGCTGGAAAGAAAAAGCAACCTCCACAACATGCCTACAAGCTAGACATCCAACCAAGTGTCCACTATAAATTATTTATAGTAGTGACTCTGTAAACACAGATTCCAAAGCAATGACAGCATCCTGGTATGAACTTCAGGTGCAGAAAAACCAGGCCACAAAGTAGCCGTGTGTGAGGAGACAATTCCAAGGTTTTGCAGTTTCCAGGTGCTCTTCTTTACGCAAGAATTCACCTCTCATAACTCCTGCAAGGAAAGAAGGCAGTGCCAGTCTGTGTCAGCTATTCCAGGAGAGTCTAATGCCTCACTTCTGCACCATTCAGAGAGAGAATTATAAAACTGAGCCTATGTGGGAGAGCTCAGATTTGAAGGGCAGCTAGGCAGAAACTTGTGATAGGAAAAAAAAAAAAAAAAATTAAAGAAAAGCAGCACAAATGCCCAGCAGTATTTCAAAAGCTACCATAAAAATACTGATAATAAAGGATGACAGACCTGGAAGCCAGGTGACACCATACAGGGACATCAATACTCACTTTCCCTGGCTAACAACCACCCTGAAATTTCTCTCTTTTTAAGGAAAAAAGTGAAGATTCACACGTGTTTCTGCAGAAGGCTCCCAATAAACTAGCCCAGAAACACGGCCACACGCCCCAGGGCGAAGGAAAGACAGTCAACAGGAACTGAGAGTCAAATTCCACCCTGACCTTTACCCCAGGACAAAGAATGGGGAGCAGCAGGCTTGAGTTACTCACTGGAACACACAGGAACCTGCCCAGACCACGTCTGCTGGTGGTGCCCAGCAGGCAGAGACGCAAACAGAGATCCCAGAGCTTTGTGGGATTACCAGGATCACACCGGGACATTCCCAGCTTGCATAACACACCTGGCACCTTCCCCCAGCTGCTCACCTGCTGCCTCCAGCTCTGCTTTTCATTAGAGCAAGGCAGGAGAGCAGCAGTTGTGGTTGCACAAAAACACATAGCACAGTGTGCACACCAGAGGTGGAGGAAAGCAGAGATGTTCCAGCCTCTTATGGATGAGATCTGAACTGTCCTCTGCATCTCTGGCTGATGCTACATGAGACAACAGCTCAGCACTGCCATCCATTTCTGCTGGAACCCTGGATGCTGAGAATTTTACACTTTCTGTGCTGCCAGGCTCTGATCCTCAAGAGAGCACTGCATTTCACCTGAGGCCGTGGAGAAGCTTTCCAAAACTGAGTGATAAAACTGAGATTATGGGTACAACACAAGTGTGCAATATCACATGGTGGAAAACTTAGTTTAAGGTTTTAGAATATGCAGCAAGATAGAAGTTTTAGGGCAGAAACTCGTCCTTCTTCTTTACCTTCCTCTTCATCTTCTTCTTCATGAGTTCAAGTAGCATTGTATAATTAAATTAAAAAGTCCACATTACAAGCCACGAGTAGTTAGTTATTAAGAAAAATAATTTCACTATCATTTCTCAATTAGGCAATCTATCCTTAAAAAACCTTGTAGAAAGAGAAATACGTCTCCATTTTTAGCCTATTAGAATGAAATATTAATTACTAATATAAAATTCACGACTTGTGAGACTGTAATATAGGTAAGGATTAATAAACATCTAAGTCCAAACAAAAAATACCATCTCACACATTTAATCTCAACCTTAACAACAACAACAAGATAAAACTCAACATTTAGTGGTGCCCTGTGTGAGGAAGACACCTATGAGAGTTGGAACCTCCCTGAAGAAACAGAGTTGTAGAAGCAGCTAGAAGCTAGAAAAATCCCCAGAGAAGAAAGAAAACAAGAAAAAAAGGAAAAAATCCATTACATTCCCTCTTAATCAGCCTTTAATCTGGGCAATGTTGCATCCAAGGTGATTTTTTTCCCCTTTTTATGAGTGACAGGGCCACCAAATGAAAAACTCAGCAGTTCATGCTTTTAAGATCCACTGAATGCACCTCAAGTAAATAGCACAGCTGTGTTTTATGAAGCTCCAAACCTGTCTGGAAAACCTCCCTTCTGCTAAAACCCTTGGATGGAAGGACACTTCCCTAAATTGCCCAGTTTGTTCCTTAAACCAAGAAGATAAATATAAAATAAAAGCACACAGCAGCATGGAAACACCAAGACCAGAATTGCTGATATCAAATCAGGTGCTCAGAGTTCAAACTTGAATTTTTCTATACAGTCACCTTCTCCACCTCTCCCTCCAGCCTGAAAAAACTCAGTGCATTCAGCAAATCCTCTGCTGATTATCAGGACAAATCTCCCAACCTTTCAGCCAAACAGCAATTAAAATTTACAATTATTCAATATAAATGTAGGCTCCAGGAAAGGCAAGGCAAAATCACCCTAAATTGTGGAGTTCTGGAGCAGCCCCCAAAGCAGTGATGGAACACTGGGGACTTGCATGGGGAGAAAACCTTGGGGACTGGAAATGCAGCACAGCAAGAGGAAATCAAAGTAAAATTTAAAAAATCCATCACCCTAAAATCCACAAATATTCTTTCTCTGCCCCATCTCCTGAGTGAAGGTGGAAGGTGGCATGGAAAGAGATAAAAAAGGAAACTTTCTAATCTTTAATGTGTATTCTTATTTACCAAGAAAGATTAGTTTGATATTGTATTTTAATCAAGCCAAAAATGTTTCTGTCAGGAAATAAAGCTTCATAATAAAATGACTGTTTATGCTCCTTTTATTGAGCCTCCAGCTTTCATAGTTTTACTTCCAGAATTTTACTGAGCAGCAACAATTTCCTTCTCATTAAAACTGCTCGAAAAACTGTCAGAGCATCTGACATAACCAAAAGAAGAAAATAATTGAAACAAAACTGAGATTACAGTCAGTTAAAGGAACAGTGATACAGTGCATTTTCTATGGATATATGCATTGAGTTTTTCCTAGGAAAGCCACATGGAGAGGGTGTTATGGGGAATTTTAGCAGCAGTTATGGGTGTCCTTTGTGCCCTCTCTTCCCCACACACACCATGCCCTTTTCCTTGCTCTGGTGCTGTTGCTTATCCACAGTGAACCAGTTCAGGAAGTTAATCTGGTATTTAAAGAACAAGCCAGCATTAAAACTGAGAGGCATTAAAAACCAAACTGATCAATAAAGTCCTTTGCTGTGGTTTAGCCCTCTGACAGAGCTGCTTGCTTGCAGGGAGGAGGTGGTGAGGGTGAGATTCCTGCTCTGGCAGCAGAGTTGGACTGATTGAAATGGAATATCACATCACCTGCTTGGACTCCTGAGAGGGGAGATGACTCAAGGCACCGCCCCACACACAGCTCAGCTGACAAGGAGATGTTGGAGAAGCCAACAAAACTCACTGGAGCTGGATTCACAGGCCCATACCCTTGATACAAGCACAGGAAATGTCTGGATTATTGAATTAAAACAGATTGAACTTGGGTTTGGGCTGGAAAGGACCTTAAAGAGCATCTCATTCCAGCCCCTTTGCCATGGGCAGGGACACCTTCCACCAGACACAGAGGCTTACAGGAACATTTTGGTCAGTTCTCAGCAATTGATCTGTGCAAAGACACCACAGAAATTGCCCTTCCACATTTGGCCATCAATCCATCTACCAAAGCATCCCCCTTTGGTGGGTAAAAAGCACTTTACCACCTGCTATGGAAAAGCTTCACAGTTCAGGGTGTTCCCACTGCTGATGGCTAAATTGTGAGATTATAAAGATGGAGTGAATATCTTCTCCTTTAAAACACTGGAAACTTTCAGGGAAATGGTGTCGTTAAGAGTATTTTAACTTTTGTAAAACATAAGGAGTAGCAGGGAGTGTTCCCTGATCCTCAGGCTGCCAGGGCAGGATGGGATGTGGAAGGGGAAAGGCAGCTCCAGAAAAGCACACCGGTGTCCCTGGAGAGACCCTGCTCAGCTCCCTGTGTTCGAGGGGAGGCAGGGAAGGGAATTACAGCTAATTGAAAACATTTTACATAATTGGAGCTGATAAGAGACATATACCCATCACTGCAGGAAACTGTTTGCATCCTTATAACAATTACAGCACATATAAAATTCAGATGCTAAGCAAACAATTAGAAACATTAGCATTGGTGAGAAAAAAAAAAACTAACAGGTGAATAAATGGACCATCACCGTTAAAAAAGCAACAACAATGCTACTTTTAGAGCTCTTTTCAGACACAGGAGAACGTGTTCATTGGAGATATTGAGGGCTGGAGTAGGAGGGAAATGACAAAAGGAAGATTAACAGAACTGTCTTGGGAAAGACTTCAATTAATATTAAGAACAAGCAGAAAGACAAAACAAATGATGCAGAAACAACAACAGGCTCCCTGCATGGAGTACAGTGAGCACATGGCACAAAGACAAACCTACTTCAAACGTGCTCTCAATGGTTTCATTTCCCCCCAGGGAGCCAACACTACTCAAATTCATTCCTCCTTTTTTATTTTACTAGCTAGTAAAGGCAAACAGTTGGCAAGAAGATAATAAGCAAGCAGCTATCAGATGAAGAAACATGTATTTTTGAGGTATCTCAGAGCAATGACACAGGGCTTGAGAATGGCTCTGTGCAAGATTTTACCAGAGGGCCTTACAATCAGATCATGTTCAGGAACAGAACAGATTGTTAGTTCTCATAAACGTTTACAACAGCATCCTCCTAAACATTTTGCACAATTTAAACCAATATTTGTCTTTTTAAATTATATAATTCTAGCTAAAACACCAGCAAAATAACATTAAGGTAGCTGCTTCTCCACTCAAGGCAGCAATTCTTCTGCTTTAATTCTTACATTATTACAGCAACAGATGTTGGAGGAGCCTCTCCACAACACAAAGCCTGCCCAAGGTTATATTCCCCCTAGCTCATGCAGTGCACAGCCACCCAGCTGAGCCCTACCCTGCTGTATTAATTAAACCACATGGACTGAAGCATGCCTGGAGACACTGTGGTAAATTCAAGATAAGCAGAAGCTCTCCAGTGCAGGTCCCCACAAGTTTGGAGTTGTTTTCTCCCTATGCTCAGGTAGCATCCCTTGCCTTCCCTTCTGCTCAACCCTGCACTTAAAGGGTTTGTTGAAATCCAATTCAAGCAAAAGCAGCATTCCTCAGATGCCACTTTGCTATGATTTAAGTACATGGAAGGAATAAGCTCCAGTTCAAATGCCCTTCCTTCAAGGGGAGAAGAAATAGTCTTTCCAAGGGATTGATTTGAAATGCCCACTTCAACTCCTCAACAGAGCTACTGTGTTCCAGGGGTAATTTTAGTTTGAGATTAAAATGCAGCAGAGATCAGGACTGCACTTGTTTGTTTGTCTGTTTTCCAAGTCAATCTCTTTCATTCTGCACAGCACAAGTCCCTAGCCAGAAACCACACGGGCTGATATCTCCTCTTGGAGCATCCCTGCCAGACTGGAACTGGAATGAATCCTTCTGAAAAGGATTTTTATACCCCAAATGAGAAGAAAGATTGAGAGGCATGTGATTTTTCTCCCCCCACATCTCCCCTAGGCTCAATGCACAGCACTGCTGGCACTTGCTAAATAAAAAGGCAAAAGGAACCATTCAGTAATTTCTATTACTTCCCAAACAAAACCTGGTGGGAAGGGAATACACAAACTGCAGAACTAACTGCCAACAGAAAGGTTTTGCATCCAAACACAAACTCGAAGTATGTTGAGGGTAAAAAAACTCAATGGCCCAACTTCCTATGTCACTTCTTATTTACATTTCAAAGGACGTGTTACAGAGCCACCACATTTAATTCTATTTTACCCCTATTCCTGACAGTGGCAAAAAGCCTGAATTTAAGTCCCAATTGCAGCATCAGCTGTGCAAAAGGACAGAACAACAGGACTTCCAATAAACTTGAACAAAAAAACATCTGTAAAAACACGGGATATCTTTCCAAAGAAACCTGTGTGCTGTACACAGCAACTTTGCCAGGCAGCACTTAACGAGACACTGCCACTTTGAAGCTCTGCTTGACTTTAAGTCTTCTTTGTAAAAACTGTAAAATTAAAGATTGATCCTTATTTGAAGTATGGGTGATACAGCTAGAATGGGAGAGACAAGCATCCCAAAGGAAGCAGGAGGAGCTCAGAGTTTTGCCCACCAAAGCTTGGAGAAGTTCTGTCCACCAAAGCTGTTGCCATGCTCTGGGAAACCTGGAGCCAGCCATGCATGTTCCAGCCAAACTCCCCAGAGCAGCAAGCCCCAAAATGCATATCCTCAGTGCCCATAGCATGCTTTGAGCTTTGTGGCTGTGTCCTCACAGAAGAATTTTATCACAACAGATGACCGCAGCATCCAGAAGCACTGCTCATGTAGCCGGCATGCTGCTAATCAACAGCCAGAGCAGATGGAATGCAAATCTCCCAGGGAGGGGGGACCAGGAGGCTGTCACCAGCCTGCTCCCACCCTGTAAATGAGCTATTATCAGTTAGGAGCTAAATTCAGATGGGATTTTGGTGAAAGGCAACACTTCAAGGTGTTTACGGGGGAAATCCATCTGCACCGGCTAAAAAAATCCACCAAGGTTGTTCTGGGTGGTTTGTTCGTGCACCAGCACAAGTGGTTGTTGTTCTGGTTTCAAGTCCTGCCAGGATTTTAATTTAAGCTTTAGGCAAATTAATCCATCAAGAACAGTGAGGATGGCCTTAAAGGTAACATTATTTTCTTCGCACCAGAATAAATTATTTTTATTTTTGGCAAGTATCTCAGAGGCAGGAATCAGCTCCTTTTCCACAGGGTAGGAGAAAAAGCTTCATGTAAAAGTCACACAGAAATGTAAGTTTTGTTACATCCATATTGGTCTGCACCAGCAAGGCACAAAGAACCAACCACAATAGATTTGGGGGTTAAGCATGTAAGGTTTGGGGGTTGGTCTTTCAGCAAATTCAACACAAGAAGAACTGAAGCTGCCCCAGTTCATTCACTCAATTGATTCACTAAATGCTCTGAAACATGAATAAATATGTAAGTGACTACTCTGCTCTAATTAGTGACATTCAGTGACTCTAACCAGAGAGCCCAGACCTCCAGCCCTTGCATTTAGCTCTCAGTGCCTCTCTCCTGGGAACTGAATAGCAATCAGGTATGTAATGCAGGGACGGTTGCTTTTCCCCCTTCACATTTAGGGTGGAAAATAAGAGGGTGGGGAACAGGGATGGAAAAATAGAATTAAATCCTCAAATCCAGCCAAGAGGTCTAAACACATTTAAAGAAATGCTTTGAGGGGGAAAAGAATTAGAGAAGAAAAAGCAATAAAGGGAAAATGAAACTGAATGCAATTGCAGAAAACATGAAGCAGATGATGCATTTCCTATGTGATAGCTTAAACAAGTCCCAAGGCACACCTCCTCAGTCCATCAAACAGCACATTTACATAAAATCATTAATTCATTACAGCCATGAAAGAACACAGGGACGGGTTAGGAGGGACAGGATGGAATGAATGAAGTGGAAATATAAGCCAGAGACACAAGCAAAATATCCACAGAACCTCCTGAAGGACAAAGATCACAACTAAGCTCTAAGAAACCTCTCAAACTGAAAAACCTGCATGTTTACCAACACTAAACCACCCTGGTTTCCAATATACAGACAAATGTATATTTATTTATATTCCTGATAGCAATGCTACTCGTGTGCCTGCCCTCTGAGACTCTCTGGAGGGAAGCTGCTGATGCTGCCAACAAGAGTTACTTGCTTCTGGTTTGGTCTCCACTACCCTGGGTTGGAAACAGCCTCTGTTCCTGCTAAACAAGGTCCAGCCACCTCTTTTAACCCACTGGAGTCAACTCAGCTTCTCATGAAGCTTCTTGCCCTTCCTCTGCAATAATGGTAATTTTTAACCAAAAAGTAGTCCAAAAGATTAAAGCCCCCCCACCCAGCAAACTTACACAGAACATATGAATTAATTTTCAGGTTTCCTAGCTGTTTTATCACTTGGTTCACACACACAGAGCCCAAAACTGCAATTCTGGAGCTATCAATCTGCCTCCAGAGACAGTGTTAGCACGGCAATCCCCCCACACAACACAAGTGGTCTTACAGACGGCAGCACTATTTTTAAAGCAGAACATGGATGTATTTTCCTCTCCTTTGCCAAACAAGTACATGAAATGTGCCACATGGCAGGTAGCATGCAGATGACAAAACAGAATTCAGCAGAAATACAAGATGGGGTTGCCAGAAGGATTCCAACAACTCTTTGTCAAAAAATAAAAAAGCCCCAAACCATACTGATAGGTGCTCCACCAAGAGCTTTGTCACATCTCTGCTCTCCAAGAGTGAGAACTTCCACTATCTTTGTCATGTCAAATCCAGCTGGATGAAGGAAAACTGCATTTAACACCAAAGGCGATTCCTGGGACTAGGATGCAAATTTAACCAAGTATCTGTTGTAGTGTCTGCATTAAACTCCAAGACACAGAAATCATCCTGAATTTAGAGACCATTCCAAGAGGAACTGCTGGCACAAAGGAAATAGCCTGCACCAGAGGCCAACACAGAGTGTTTTCTGTAAGGGACAGACTTGGGCAGAATGAACACACAGTTCATTCTGGGGAAAGTTTTCAACTTTGGAGCTCACCCGATCTTGCAGGCTGTCACACACACACAGGTAACACTGGGCACAGCAGGAGCAAGTCTGGAAAAAACCTCTCTGGGATGAAATAAATTCCTCATACAGACAGGGAGTCTAAATGACATTACAAATTTGTAACCAGGACTGAGCTGAGTATTTGTTATAATGACCCTGACATCTGAAAGGTCCATTTGGTGTTAATACCTCCACCCTACAAGGTTTGTGTAGCACAAGAGGACACATCAACACAAGGCAGCAAAAGCAGCGAGGAAAACTGGTACAGAATAAAATACAAACATGTCTGAAGGAAGTGTAATCATGTACAAAAAAGCAGTTTCCCTTCCTTAGGGATGTGTGGATACCTGGAGCAGCCCCAGAACACTCAGCTATCAGTTACAGGGGGTTTTTGGAGGGACACGGGGACACCCACAAGGCACAGAGCACCATGGCACACAGGCAGCCTCCAAACAAAAGTCACTGAACATTAAATCAGTCTTGATTCTTAGAACAAGCTTGAAAAGACCAAACTGAGCATGGCTGCTGCTGAGCTAATGGGTATCATTTGTGCTTATTGTAAAAGAGTAAATTTAGGGAATTTATAGCAAGTGACATTTTATGCAAAAGCATTTTTGCAGCTAACAGCAAAGAATTTCATTATTTTGGGTTTGCTTCTGCTGTTTGCAATTAAAGATCCACCAGCACATGCACCTAGCATCCCTTACTAGCATGTTGTTTAATACTGCTTAAGAAATGACCTGTGAATTGTTCTTTGGATATCCATAAACCATGTATCTTTCTTCATTAGAAATGAAGGATGAAAAATAAACTCTTTGCCTGCAAATGTAGTATAAATACATGCCACCTCTACAACTAGCAGCAAAGGCTCAGCAGCAACAGCCTATGTTTAAAATATTCACAACAAAGTTTCGAGTGGGCAAATCTGACAAGACTTAAACTGTGTTCCATGGAGGTGATGGTGTGCTCAGACACATTCAGGAACGCTGCCAGTACTTAAAATAAGGTTTGCAACATTGTGCAAAAGAGATTTTATAATTTTAAATAATTGCTTCTTATTTTGAGTGGTAAAATGTTTGCCAAAGCAAGTGTTTTTATGAACCATAGCCTACTGCCCTAGATTCCTCTGTGAAAAATTGTAATTATTTTATTATAGTAAAATAGTTACATCATTTTCAGAGCCTGAAATGGTAACGCTGTCAAAAGCCATATGCTGATAGATATTCCAGTGCCATTAGCAATGAAACCTGATTTCCTTTAACCAAGTCTCTATGAACCAACTCGTGCCTGGCTGCAGTGTTCATGAATGAGCTGGGCTGAGCTGCCCCCAACGCTGCTGGAACACAAAAAGCTCTGAGCAGCTGGGGGGAGAGTGTTTGCATGGGGTTGTGCTGCTGCCCACAAAGCCATGGGTAACCACAGAGCTCACACAACTCCCAGCCCTTATTTCAGCAGAGGTCAGGAAACAGCCAGAGGAGCAGAGCAGGCACTGCAGTGATGCAGGAGCTGCAGAAAGGAGCCCACTGCTGGCTCCACCTGACAGACAGCTGCCAGATGCAGCAGATGGATTCAGATGCACTTGGATCTCTCTGCTAGATGGGAAGCCCTCACTGCTGCCATCCACGGACACAAAATCTCTGTGAGAACTAAACCACATAAAAACCATAAATGAGAACCAAGAAATGTGTTCTGAGCATTACAGCCTTAAAATGCTGTGTCCTAGTCTGAGAGGAACACCAAACAAGAGACATACAAACACGTCCCCAAGTATTTATTGTGACAATAAATATTGTCACAATATTACTGACAATAAATAAATAAAACTGCTGTGCAGAGGGATGAGGCAAACCCCATCCACTTCTGTGCTAAGTGGAGGATTGAGAGACCTCGGGACACCTTTGCTAAGCCGTGGGAAGGAGAAGTTGTGGAGGTGGAACTTCTATTTACAAGAGTTAAAAGTAAGCTTCCCAGAGGAACGAGCTTTTAAATAACCAGAAAGAGCCTCACTTTCCAACAGCCAGAAAAAAGGTTCTTGCAAACTCTCCTGTTATTTTTTTTTTCTTCCTTTGCATATGCAGCTCATTAATGGGTTCTCCATCTGCACTCACAACTGCTGTTAACATTTGCACAGCCCAAGACAAAGATGTTCTGGGCAAGCCACAGCCTCTTCTGACAACTGTCACAAATGAAACGCCAAATCAGTCTGGTGACATCTTTGACCCATGACAACACTGCAGCTTCTGGGAAGGAAATTCCTGGAAGAAATCGATACAGTGCTATAAAATCCTGTCAGTTCTGCTATTGCTCAACAGAAGGACTGCATCAGCAAGACAAAGGCGACAGAAAATGCAGTCCCAGGATAGGGGGAAGGATGGAAAAGGCTGGGCTGTTATGGCTGCACGAGCAGTGGTGGCTTCATGAATACAACCCCAGTGGCACCAGAAGGGAATGTATGGCAAGAGGAGACTGCAAGGCAAGTTCTGCTCCTGGATCTCCTGAATTCTTACTGCTGGGAAAGTAGAAAAGCCTTCCTTTGGAAAAGAAACACCATGCTGTAATCTATAAACAAATAAACATATCATGTCAAGAGCCACTTTCCTCTCTTATTTTAGCTGCTCGCTGCCCAGCTCCCACACATCCTGCCGCTTTTGATGAATAATTCCCTTTTAAAACCAGGGCACATAGATAGGGATCATGAATGCACAAGACTTTCTAACAAAGAACACTCTGCCATCCACGTGGCATGGGGGTATTTTACTATCATCTCCATGACAAGCACACACTCAGTGCTACAGCACGTCCCCGTGGGCTGCACGGAGCTCACGCGAAGACGCTCGGCACGGCAGCAACACAGGGAGCAGCACGCAGCCCAAAAGCCCTGGCAGAGCACTTTCCCCTCTTCCCCCTTTCCATCTTAATCCACACTGGCACATCCTGACTTCTGTCAGTTTGGGGAGACTGCTCATAGTTTGTATGAGACGTTGTTAGGAGGGCTACAGGCGCCCTCCCCTCGCTACCAGCGGCACGAGTGCGCAATCCTCCAATGCTCGCTATTGTCTGTGCTCCCACTTGTTTAAAATTCCTATGGGATACTGACATATCTCAACAGGGCTTTAATAATAGCCTAATAATTGCTCCAGACAATAACTTACATTGTATTGAGTGCTTGCCTGTCGGGGGGTGGGTAGAAGGGTTGCCTTGGTAACAAGGAAAAATCATATGGCAAATAGAGACATGAAAGGACACAAGCTGATCCGTTTGCTCCCTGCTCAAAAATCCATGGGAAACGGTGACATTGGCACAAAAGTAAGGCTCTTCTGGTCAGAATGTGTAAATAGCACTAAATCCCAACTCATCTGGAGGTTTAATTAAGGCTTAGGTAAAGAAGATGTTATGAATTATGCAGTACGGGCCAGAGGTAGCAGACACTACAATTTCAGTGTGCTGTCAAAGCCGATTCTCAGTTGCAGGAAGATGGAATTTTGTCATCCATACAGCTTAATTTAAAGTGCTGGAGACAAGGTAATGAGGTCAGTAAACTCAAATGCTCTGAGCTTGTGTTTTGTCTTTGCTCTGCTTTGATCTGTTCTCTCTGGCAGCTTTCTTTTAAAGACATCAACATTGTAATACATAGCAACTCAGGAGTTGGTTTTTAAAACATGGCAAGAATTGACTGAAAATAAACATGCCCAGACTACACATTCCCAAATTTGTCCTACAGAGAAGGGAACAACACCTCCTGCAAGCATGACCCACCTGGCTCACCCATCCTTTCCATCCTCCTCTGTAGAAACAGTAGCTGCACACCAGCAAAAAGTACTCAAAGAGGCCTTTTTGGTTATTAGTGGCATAATGGCTCACAGGTTTGTGCTCCACGTTGGGAACTGACAGCAGCAGCCAGAGCAGCCAGCAGCTCACCCCATCCAAGAGGAGTTAATGGATGTATGAAGAGCAACCTGCCCAGCAAATGGCAGAGGCACAGTTGCAGCAAAGCTGCCGCGGGAAAGGCTCCCCCACGACTTTTTCATTAGTTATCCCAAATTAAATTAATTTTCCAAAGCACAAAAACAATGATAACTAATAAAATTCCAGTCCCATGATGCCATTTTATGCCCATCTGTTTCTGAGGAGCTAGAGATGGCTGGACATGCTCACATGCACCATCAATAACTACTGGGGGAAGCTGGGAATTCACACAGCTCTTTCTCATGGAATCATAGAATTGTTTAGGCTGGAAAAGCCTTGCAAAATCATTGAGCCCAGTTACTAACTCAGCAGTGCCAAGGCCACTACTGAACATGTCCCCAAGTGCCACATCTATGTAGCTTTTAAATCCCTCCAGGGATGGTGATTCTTCACTTCTTTGGGCAGTCTCTTCCAATACCTGACAACCCTTCCAGTGGGCTTTTTCCTACTATCCAATTGAGGTATTTTCCTCTCATCCTGTCACTTAGTAGCTGGGAGATGAGGCCTTCCCTCATCTGTCTACAACCTTCAGGTGGTTGTAGAGAGCCAAAAGATCTCTCCCCAGCCTCATTTTCTCAAGGCTGTGCCCCTCCAGCTGTTTCTCATCAGTGTTGTGCTCCATTCCCTTCTCTGGACACACTCCAGCCCTTCAAAGTCCTTCTTGTCACAAGGCTCCCAACCTGGTGATCACACATAAGATCACTGGTGAGAGTCAGGGCTGACAAAAGAAATCCAGGGACATGGTTTCTGTGCCAGTGATGATGGCCAAGATGCTCCATTTCCCTGTGGATGAGGAGGCTCTGGACACTGGACAGCAGGGGATGGAGAGCAGGCAGGAGCAGGGAACGCTGTCCTGTGCCAGGTGTCACCCCTGGGGAAAGGCCACCCCAGCCCAGCACTAATGAGGCAGCTCAGGGAGGGACACAATGGCCAGGGAAGCTCGCTGTGCTCGTGGGAGGCTCTCAGAAAGGCAAAGGACAAAGAGCTCCTCTTCAAAGGAAAAGGGCACAAGCTGATAAGATGGATTCCTTCCAGCACGGCGTTTTCTCCCCAGCAGCCAAGTAAAGGGGCTGGGCTTCCTTACTATTGCCTTTGGAAACGGGATCAGAATACAGATATTTAAAAGCATGTTCTGGCACAGGCCCAGTTTCCTTGCCAGCGAGATTTTTAACCTTTAACACCAAGTAAAATCCTACTAATTGCAGAATTGTTCTTTCTTCAAAGAGTCGTTCCAACAAAGCTTTGCAAAACCAATGACAGCAGATGAGGCCAGTACTGCTTGTTTATTCTGCAAAACATTTCGTGGCAGAAATTTAAACCTAAGAGGATGAGAAAAGAAGCAACATTCTGTACTAACTCCAGAGACCCCTTCTCACTTTGAATTTCAGATTTCAAGCTGCCTGCAGAAAGCTGGAAGAGAATCTGTTCGCTTCCACCACGAGCTGGAAACAAAGCCACAACAGGAGGAAAAATGGGGATTGGAAAAGGGCTGGAAAGGTGAAAATCCCCTCTGACATCCTGATCATGTTTTGCTGCATATCACAGGATACCAGAGCACCTCAAAAATGGAAGTGACAGCCTCTTCTGCTATAAGGAGCATTTATCCCATGCGTTCTCAAAGCTGGGAAGAAAGCAGACTGATGATAGTGCAATTTACTTCAGCCATCCAAGCTGACAAACCAAACCTACAGCTCTGACTAAAAAGCCTGGTTTATCTCCAGCAAGCACATGCAGAATTTTTCCTGCCAGAAAACATAAGGAAAACTCTACACCAGTCTTGTTATCCATGTTCCTAGATAAGTACTTAAGCCAGTTGCCTCTATCTTTGACACTTGTACTCCTAAATTACAGATGCAAGAGCAAGGGTCCCAGAGGAAACAGGCAGTTAAATGGTTTTCTTTCAAAATAAGCCAAATAATCTTCTCAATACCCTTCAAAATCCTTTTGGTATCCCAAACAAGAAAACTTACAAGGAGTAAAAGACCACTTTGAATAAATCCCTAAAGACAGACAGATATACACACACTGACATAAAACATTTTTTTTTAAAATTAAAAACTCTGAAAACCCTTTAGACCAATCTCAAAGGGAGAAAAGAGAAGAGATGAGAGGCAACAGGGCTGTGAAACAGCATTGTGGATACTGAGCATACACTGACATCACAGTGAGGGGAGAAAAGGTTAAAAACAAATCAACACAATCTTTTAATAGGTTCAAGGCTAAGTTGACATTACTAAGCACATTAAACAGTAAAAAACCAAGACATTAGACTACAGGAGTGTAAGGGCAGGATTAACCAATTATGATGCTTTTGCAACAAGAACAAAGCATGCTGCAAGGCAGTCTGAAGCAAAACCAGGACCCCCTAGGAAGCAACAGCAGTTTCTTGAATATTAAGCAATGGAGAGAAATGGACACAGGGACAGAAAAGCTTGTTGAGGAAGGAATATATGCTAGAGCAGGTTTTTTTCCATGGCAGATCTATAAATGAAAAAAAATTATGAAAAACCAGCATCCAATTGATTCAGTTATGAAATTTAATGAGATTTGCCCTGGGGGGTTGTTTTTGTTTTCTTAAAACAGTATTATTTAAGGTGAGATGCTCAAAGAAATTAAGTTCTAGCTTAAAAATTAAAAAGAAAAAAAAAAAGATCAAGTGCTCTCAGCTCTTAAACATACCATGAGCAAATATCAGAATTCCCACACCTTGTTTGCAAATAAACTTGTGTTATAAAAAGTCTAGGCAAATATAATTAACTACAGAACTGGCAGGGAGCTCTGGGTTAGTTCTGAGAGTAAAACCATTACAAAGAACCTGTTAAAACCAACTTTTTGACCTTTCTGCCTCTGTGCCCAGATCTTTGCCCCAGTCCTACTCATTCCAGTCCAGCATCTGCCTGGGTTATTTCAGTCCGACTATTTGCAAGGCTGAGCTCTCAATGGGAGAAGTTTTGCCCTGTTCCCTAAGAAATAACTAACTAACTAACTAAATAAATAAATAAATTAAATAAATAAGCAAGCATGCTGCATGTGCCAGGAGAAAACAGAGAAGATATTTTGGGTGTTCAACACCTTTCCTTACTGTGTTTCTACTATACAGGTCTAAAAGAAAAAGTGTCTTAAAAGTCTTAAAAAATCTGCCTGAACATACAAAGAACACCAGAGCTTTATTTTTAACTGTACAGACTGAATGCAGTGGCAATACTCAATTATTTTGGATACAAACAAGCTGTCTGGGAGGTTACTGAGTTCCTCTTGAGTTGGACTTACTCAGAAGTTAAACAAGCCAAGGTAATTAATGTCTGCAAGGGAAAGCTGGTTAGATTTGTAATGTGGAACAAGGGAAGTCCCAGCAGTCTTTCACAAATTGGTGCTTTTCCAGTGAATGTTTCCTTTCATCTCAAAAAGCAAGGAAGCAGCTGAAAGGGCCAAAGACCTCTAGATCATCTCTAACAAAAACATCCAATATATCCAAGCTGGGATAACCTAAGAGGAGCAGGTTTATTCAGCATTGGGATGATCAATGACCAAGCCTTACTGCAGCTGTGTAATCAGAGGGCACAGAGAGGATGGAGCCTCTCCCTGGAGGTGCACAGCACAAGGACATGAGGAAATGGACAGTGAACTTAGGAAACCCAGCCCGGGAAGGTGTTTTCACCAGGATGATGGTGGAGACCTGAGTGACACTCCAGAGAGGTGGTGGCATCTCCATCTTTGGAGATAACCAAGGTTCTGTTAGATGAGGCCCTCTCCCACCTCATCCAGCTTGGCTTGCTTTGAGCACAATCTTGGACCAAAGACCTCCAGAGTAAGAATAAAAGGTGTCAATGGAGAGGTCTCAAAGACATTTAAGCAAAAAGGAAAACCATCTACTTCTCTTTTTCCCTAATCTGCCCTCCATGGTAGAGTCTCTACATCCTGCAGAACCTGCAGGAAGAAAAGCAGGAAGCCACCTTCCAAATGCCCTCCTGCTTACCCAGAAAAGGATCTGGAGTACTGCTGTAGTCATAAACACTATCCTGTTCTTTTCAAAGTTAAATTGCCTTTCCTTGACTTCAAATGTGCTTTATGGGAATACTGCAGGGGATGAAAAATCCGTTCGTTCAGGATCAAAACTTGTAGCTCAGAAATCCAGGCTGAAGGTTTAAAATGATAATCAGAATGATGAAGATGTTTATCTACAGATGTAAATATTTATCTACATCATAAAGAAAAAAGCCAGTGTTAGCCAGAGCTGAGAGCAGAGAACTTGCCCCTGAATTCCCACAGCCCAGGGATCTCCAGGATAGAAAACCTTTGCCATGACACTGAAATAACACTCATGGTGTTGAGATGAGTGTGCATGGAACTGGACACTTCACCAGCCTCCTTGCAAGGCTGTGCAGAGAGTCACAATCTAATTGCTTTAATTTGCTGAAATAAACTCTCCCTGTGTATTTTAAAATAATTACCTAGAAAAATGATCATGAAACATACTATTATCCTCAGGCCAGCATTTATAGTACCTCTAAGACAGTATGTGTGGCACTCCTGGCTAAGTCCATCTCTCAAACCCAGAATTAGAGCCCTGTCTGTGCCCAGGGCTGCAGCACACAATTCAGAGTGAATGCTTGGATCAATGTGAACCCACTGCTGCAGGGAGAGCTCTGATCCAGCTCAGCACATCACATCCATCTCCATCCCAAACGTCCTTCTCCAAGTTATTTTTTCCATTAGAAAATGAGGGTGACTTGGAATAATCTGATTTATGAATTGAAATGCTGGATCAAGTCCCATGGAGAGAGGAGAGTATGAGGGATATCTTATGAGGGTTCTCTCTCTCTCCCTTTAGCCTGGGGCTCCCAGAAGTGAGGGGTGTCTCCAAAAAAACCTTCAAAGTCCATCTACAACTGAGAGCAGCAGGTGACTGCACATTGTGGGAGCAGGCAGAGCCACCTGCCTGGCAGGGTTCCACAGCTGTGCTTTGGAGCTGGGTGTCAGCACTGTCCCAGCACTGTGGGTGGCACAAGCAACGGCCCTGGAGCTGCTGCCAACTCCACACTGCCACTGAGGGCCATGAAAACTCCTTTTTTCCAAGCTACAGAGTCACTGCTGAAAGCCAGGAAAAGCAGGAAATCTAGTCTCTGACCTGGCTTTTACTTTTGGAAAAAGCAAGTCTGAGTAGCAACAGGTTTGATTAAAAACCTATAAATCAACTTCACATTTATTGGTCCCAAATCTGATTAGTCTTCTGCAAGTTCCTTGGCATTTCCCATTTCCAAAGCAATCCATATGTTGGGCATTCCAATGGATTTTTTTACCCCCTCAGGATGAATTGCTATTCTGGTGGCATTTCCACACTGCAGAGAGCAACAAGGCACCAATTCTGAGGGCTGGAGGCTTTTGGGGGCAGAAGGAAGAGCACCCAAATCATCCAGTGCCTACAAAATCACAACCAAAGAGCAGAGTGACAATTAAATATAAAACACAAGACAGGCATTTTCATCTCCTGGCCACCATATGACCTCCATCTTCACCCTACCACAGAAAAAAATGCTCCACATTTCTAGTAAGAAAACCAAGGCATTTCTGGAGTTAATTTTTACATCTTGAACCCATGAGGTCCTTACTTTTTAGGGAAAAATTTGCAGAAAATAATAATTACAGGAAAAAAAAATTGCAGAAAAAATGGCAGAAAAAAAACTGCAGAAAAAAAAAAAAAGGCAGAAAAAATTGCAGAAAAAAAAAATGCACGGAAAAAAAATTGCAGGAAAAAAAATTGCAGGGGAAAAAAAAAAGCACCTTTACAGAAAGGTGAGGTAGAAGGAAAGAAGCAGAGTTGAGTTGAGGGCCTCCCTCATGGTGAAGACATCTCCACAGATCACTGAAGGAGGAAAAAAACCATGAGCAGGCAAGTAGAAATGCAAGAATTGCATTTCATGTGAATTCCTAAAGCAAGAACTATTTATCCCTCGTGGTTAACAAGGCACAACAAGGCTACAAAAACGAAATATAAACCCCCCAACATATTAATGTGTGAGAAGAGCAGCAGTAAAGGTCTGGAGTGCAAGCAGAGGAAACTCTGCCAAATGAAGGATGTACCATCAATAGCCTCTAAAAACTACAAAGGAAGATGGGAAGGAGAGGCCTCAGCCAAAGCAGCACATTTTAAAGCTGTCATCTTATTATCACTATGTCATGAGTTGGAACAATATATGTGTTTGAGGTATACTGGAAACTATGGGTTTAATTAAATATATTTATGGAGGATGCTTCTGAGGTTTCCAGAGTACTTTTTATAGTCCTAATGCTGTTGACAAGACAGGAAGTGATATTCATATCACAGAAACACCAAATTCAGTGTGTGAGTTGGAACCACAGGATGACCCTGGTTAGGAGTCAAAATAGGAGAAAGAATCAGAATTCATATAGAAGGAAGAGGAAGGGCAAAAAGAGAGAAAAAAAAAATCCCCAAATAGACACAAGAAGCAAAAGAAGGGCTGGAGTCCTCCTAGGGATGTCAAGGTCACCACTCCTCACCTGCCATTGGTTTGGTCTTTGACTCAAACCTGCAGTAATTTTATTTAGCATTTCTGTCCTTTTAATTACGGAATCATAGAGTGGTTTGGGTGGGGAGGGACCTTAAAATTCATCTCTTTCCACCCCCTGCCATGGGCACGACACCTTCCACTGTCCCAGGTTGCTCCAAGCCCTGTCCAGCCTGGCCTTGGACACTGCCAGGGATCCAGGGCAGCCACAGCTTCCCTGGGCATCCTCACCCTGGTAATCTCCAAGAATTCTCCCTAATTCTGAGGAGAGAGTCCAAGACTGGGAGAGCCTTGAAAATTTAAGTTATACAAGTCACCTACCTAAGCCATCAGCTAAGTGATAAGAGACAAGTTCATCAGTTAAAATCCCTGCTCTCACATCAAAAAGATGCAACCCAAGAAAGGAGCATCAAATGGCTGGGTACAGAGGTTGTTCCAGAATTAATTCTCTACTGAGAGTGAGCAGAAACACCTCACTTCACACTTGGTTATAGAAGTATAGAATGTAAAACTGGGTCTGGTTATCAAGGTAGAAATTATTAAACCCTCAATGTCCACAAATTCATATTACAAACAAATATAATTGAGCAAACTAACAGAGCACCATAATGGTGTGAACTGGGAAATATACCAAGATAGTCTAGTGTTTTTCTAAAACAAACAAAAATAGTTTAAGAAGGGTATTGGTACAAGATGTTCCCACATCCTTAAATAAATAGCACGAGGACTTTTACCAGCCCCAGAAATGGATAAGAGCTTTAATAACTAATAATCTTTAAGGAAAAATTAAGATTAGCCTTAAAGAAGATGGGCTTATTTGTGATACTAAGGAGAGGAAGCTGAATACATAACAACATTGCTGTTTAAGTGTTTACAATTACATCCTAAAGACTAAAATACCAAAGCTTTGATTTCTTCAATCCTATTTTCCAAGGCAAGCATCCAGTTCCCAGGGTGAGCTGTGTTTATTTTGATCAGAACTGCCACATGGAGTCAATACTACAAAACCACCACCTCAGCTGAGATTCTCAGTTGGCAAGCCACAACTTTGTGATGAGTTTCCACTTCTTCAGAACCAAAGCTAATGCTGAACTTGGGCCAAAAAAAAGGAGGAAATCAGTCAGAAAAGGACACTGAATGCTGCTTCTGTAGGAAAAAGAGAAATATTTTCCAAGAAGAGGCAAGCTACATGCTTGTTAGGGCACACATAACAGTCATAGCTTTAAGGTTCAGACAGTAGATCCCCATCCCCTCTTAACCAAATATTTACACATTTTTCTTTTTTACTGGATTTGTTTCAAAGTAAGGAAGTTACAAGCAAGAAACAGCTCCAACAACCCAGCCCCTCTAACAGCCTCAATGTCCACAAACTCACATTGCAACTTGGGTTATTTCTGAGTTTACAATGTTTTTACTTGTGCCATTCATCTTTTAGATGAATCAAATGTCACTTGCTCTGCATCTTTCATGTAAGAGCACACAATTCAGGGGGAAAAACACAAGCAGAATTTCAACAGCTGCTGGAAATATCACCAGTTTAATACTGACTTGAAAATTTAAAACTAAACAAACATCTTGAGGGCACCATGTTACCTAAATACCAGTCTACAGAGAACTCTAAAAGGGAAGAAGAGCAAATACATCAAAGCAAGACAGCACAAATCATTGGCAGTAGCAAAGAGCTATCTGAGAGCGAGGAAAAAACCATATACATTAACATTTCAAAATGTCCCCTGGGCTTAGCTAATTGCTATGATCAATTCTAGTTTGCTCACAAAAGCCTGGACAGCTAGCCAGAGGGGGCAAGGAGGGAGCTGGCAATGGGAGATGCAACTTTAATGAGCTTTTAAGCAGTAGGACAGCATGGCAATCCCCACGGACACACAGGTGCACGGGGAGCATCCCGGCTGAGCACAGCCTCCCCTGACAAACAGCTGCCAGGGGACGTGAGCATGCATCCATCCACGCCCCTGTGCCAGCCCTGCTGAATTAGAAACACCTCATTTCTATCAGCCTGCCCCAGAACGGGCTCTCCCCAAAGGCAGCTCCATCCCTGATTGCTGCCAGCCTCTGAACAAGGGGCCGATCACACGAGGCAGCAGCACCAGCATGAAAACAATCAGCGGGCTCTTCAGGACAGAGCTGAATATTTACAGCCAGGCATTCCATCTCACCTGCATTATGCCCAACACATTAAGAGAGGGCTTTTGTACCATCAGAAATCTGTAATCAGAGCACACAAAGACTGTGGGCAGCCCCTGGGTGTTCAGCACCTCACCAGGAGGAACAAATGGCTAGTGAGACAAGTTCCTCCTGCTTTGGGGATGGGAGGGAGCTGGAGAGCCCGTGGGGATAACAGTGCTACATCAAGTGATGGACAATGTCTCACCACCACCATCATCATCATCATCATCATTATCATCATCATCATTCTCTATCATAACATATAATATTATATATAATAGGTAGTATATTCTAATATTATAGTATAATATATATATTTCTATATATAATATAGAAAATATATATTTATTACTTTATAAATGTATACATATTTATTTGCATAAAATGTGTTATATTTATTTTATTTATTGTATCTTTATTTTATATATTATATATTTTTATTTTTAAAGAAATTTATTTTTATAAAAATCTATTACATTTATTGTATATATTATATATATAATATATAATAATATAATATATATATTATATTTTTATATTTTTACATATTTATCTATATATAAATCTATTGTATTTATTTTATAAATTATGTATTTGTATATTTCTTTATATATTTATATATTTATTTATGTATATTTATATCTTACAATATATTATTTCATTATATATTTATATAATTTTATATGTTATTTATATATCTATATATTACAACATATTATCTTATACTTGTATATACATATATGTATATATATATGTATGTATGTATGTATATATATATACAAATGTAAAATAATATATTGTAATAATATAATAATTCCCCTTTCTCCAGAAAGAAGGAACTTCCAACAGCACTTATTAAACAACTCCTAAAATACTGGGATTTATTTGAGGAAATGGCTCACAATGACTGCCAAATTTCCTTTTTCCACAGGCAGGAAAGCTTTCAATGTCAAGTGACAGAGTTTTTACAGTGTTTAACACACCTTTTTAAAGATGTCATTTCTTGTTTCTGCTCGCAGAAGACACACCAAATGCAAGCCACAGAGCAGCCCAGAGTAAACCTCACCATGCCTGCACATAAATCCCATCCCTTTACAGCACTTGGCTGCTTTGCCAAAAGCCAGAGTGAAATCAATGCACCATTCCCAGGCACAGGCACTGACATCTGCCCCACCATATCCCTCTTTAATTTAAAGCAAGCACAGGGGTGTAACAGTCCCACCCTTTTCATTAATAACTTCCAGGAGCTCCAACAGACATCTGCCTACACAATTATTTTTCCTGTTTTATACAAACAGATGCACTTTAACCCCTTTTAGAGATGTGAAAGGAAGCCTGCACATAAATTAAAATGTGCAAAAAGGGACACTTTCAGAGGTCTGCATTACCAGGACACTCCAGGAACAAGCAGATTTTACAGATCCTACATGCTCTCAACAGGAGCACTAATGAAGTAACCAAAACATCAGAATAAATGCTCAAAGATTGCTGCAAGTCCTCTCACAACAATTAATAAAGACTTCTTACAACCTTTATGCTTTGACTTGAGAAAGACGTGATGACAAAAAAACTGTAAATGAAGCTTCCTCTTAAAAACCTCTCCACAAATAGCTATTTATGGTCAAGGGCCTTCCAGAGCTTAAATATATTTGTGTCCAATAGAATTTGCTGAATCCCTTTTTGATCTCACAGGCTCCTCCTAACATGCTCAACACCTGCAGCAGAATTAGTTACTCCTTGTGCTCTGCATCTGGCAGCTGCTCCTTCCCTTTGATGTCCCCCAGTTCTTGTTTCAGCAGAAAGAGCAAACCTCTCATGTTTTAATCACACAGACCTCTCTCAGTTCTCTTATTCAAGGCTGAATAGTGCTAATGAACACAATCACACCAAAGCCATTCTTCATCCATCCTTTCTATCTCCCTTTGCTCTTCTCCCAGCTTTGTCCAAACCTCTTGAAGTGGGATAGGCAGGTGGGGGAAGAAGAGCAACACCAGAACTACACAAAACTGGTCTGCTAAAAAAATACCATCTTTTCCCAGCACAAATTCACTTTTCCAGCCCCTCAACCAGCTGTGTCTCTCTCAGGTACAAAGTAAAGGATTGTGCATCAAGGCCAGCTCCTGCTCAAGAGTTCAGGTGCATTTACACACACATTCATTTACCATGGTGCATTTACACACTTCACTGCAAACCTGCATGCCCAAGGAGAAACACACAATTTTTGAATTTGCAGGCAACCCCAATGAAGGGAGAATTGATGAATTTGACTCCATGTTCTTAGAAGGCTAATTTATTATTCTATTCCATTCCATTCCATTCTGCCATACTAAACTATACTAAAGAATAGAGAAAGGATACAGACAGAAGGCTTAACAAGAATGATCATGAAAACTTGTGAGCCTCTCTTCCAGAGTCCTCACACAGCTGGCTGTGATTGGTCATTAAGTGAAAACAATTCACATGAAACCAATCAAACAATTCACATGTTGGATAAACAATCTCCAACCACATTCCAAAGCAGCAAAACACAGGAGAAGCAATCAGATAATTATTGTTTTCATTCCTCTCTGAGGCTTCTCAGCTTCCCAGGAGAAGAAACCCTGGCAAAGAGATTTTTCTAGAAAATATGACAGTGACACAAAATGCTGACAGACAAAGAAAAAAATTAGACCAACTGTAAATAAAACCAGGAAGGACTTATTTGGTAGCCATTCTTGTCATGTTATGAGTCTCTAGGGGGTCTCAATCAATCATTTGAGTGTGCTGTCCTCGATAAAACATCAGCCAAAACTGTGAAAATAATATGCAAAAGAGTTGCTATAGTTTCTTGATCTTAATTTCCACAGTTGGGTAACTATTATAGCAACATTTTGTTCCTTCACAGGGATGCGAGAGACAACTTGCATAAAATTCAGCTCAGGAAGATTAATAATCAAAGTGATAAATCAACACTGAGCAAGAAGACAGAATGCTGAACCCACTTTGGGTCCTCCTGTTCAGTCAATCAAAAGAAAATGAAGCACAGAGATTTTGTTAATTATTCACAGTCTCCCCATACACACACCTTTAACATTCAGCACAAAGCACTAAGGCATCAATACAGAGCACTTAGGCATGACAAAGCTGTAGCATCCTCCCAAATCTACCATTAAACTTCCAAGTGGAATTCTTGTCTTTTCTGAAACAGTTTAGTCTGGCATATAAAATGAACAATATTCAGAAGTATTAAAGAAAATATCTGTTCAAGTAACTGGCGCTGCACAGCATTAAGTGACTCCACTGAACACATCTCCATGTCTCAAGTGCAAAAAGCCTGGATCCTTCCATGTTGGTGCATTGAGAAAGCAAGGAGAATTCAAGGGCAGAGGCAGGCTCAGGGTGGGAGGCAATGCAGAAGTCTGCAGTAACTCACTGTAAAGCTCAAGGAATAGGGAAAAAAATATAAATATATATATATACATATATAAACACAATAATCTCAAAGACCAAAAATTGCAGCAACAACTGCTGCACTGAATGCATGGTTAGCATAAGGAAAGTATATTCCTTTTCAGGTGTTTACTAGCTATACAGTCAGGTAAATCTCCCAGCCCCTAATAATCTTTGCCTTTTCCTAAAATCTGCTCCTCAGTTACTTCTGTGACTGCTGTTCCAATTCCTCAGTTTCCAGGGAGATGAGAGCAGATCTATAACAAAAGACACATCAAAAAGAAAAATAAACTCCAATTTCAGCCCACACAAACGTCATCCTCACCATCTACCTGTGCCTGGAATCCAGCTGCCAAGAAAAGATTCCCTAGCTCCTCTTTCTTAAGGATTGATAACAAGAAGAGTGCAGTGAATTGCTTTCACATTTTGCTTGCAAGAACAAAACTGAATGGAGAAAGCCAAGACACTAAGTCGATTCTTTGCTGCAAAACAGGAAATCCAAACACTTAGCACACTTAATGGTAAAGAGTTTTTTTGCTCCTATGTCAATTCTTACAAGACTGCTGTCCTTGTAGATCATCTTCCTGCAAGTATTCATGTGGAAATACTCCCTGAAAGGCATTTGTGGCTGCAAAGGACAAGACTACTCACACCTCTGCCTAATTCCTTTAATAAAATTATGCCAGTATCATGACCAGTTCTTGGAATTATGAGAATCACAGAACAAAAGTATTGGTGATTGGAGAGATGGGGAAGACTTTGAGATGGTCAAAGAATCCAGTTTTACTGTGGGCTACGTATGCTTATATACCATTTTAGGAAGGCTAGTAATGTTTTACAACAATGACTGGGTTAATCATCACATAAACAAACTTATACATTTTAAACATTTCTTGCTTGCAGAAGTCTTGATGTAATTTTTTTTTTCTTCTGGTGAGCCCATCTGATTGAATCTTCTTGCAACCTTGACTGAATCCTCAAAGTTCTCTTTGCTCTTGCCAAGGCATTTTGTCTATCAAATCTCTTATGCTAGCCAGGTCCAAAGTCCATCACGTGTCTTGTGTGTCCCAATACCAAAGAATCCTAGAATGGTTTGGGTTGGAAGGGACCCTAAAGACCATCGTGTCCCAACCTCCTACCATGGGCAGGGACCCTCAGCCCGGGCCTCAGCACCCTCACAGGGAAGAATTTCTTCCCAATATCCCACGTAACCCTGGCATGTGTCAGTTTGAATCCATTCCCCCTTGTCCTGGCATTCCAGGCCCTTTCCAAAGTCCCTCTCCAGCTCTCCTGGAGCCCCTTTGGGCACTGGAAGGGGCTCTGAGCTCTCCCTGGAGCCTCCTCCTCTCCAGCTGAACAGCCCCAGCTCTCCCAGGCTGTCCCCAGAGCAGAGGGGCTCCTGTGCCCCCAGATGTCCTTCTCCTCTCAATGACACAGGGCTCACATGCCAGTCTGTAACACCACAGACTTATTTATTTATTTATTCCCCTCATTCCCTCTCTTGGGAAATACCAGCTGTGAAATTTTACAACATCTGAAGTCAGAGTGAAAGTCTCTTCACTTTACAGCATTAACTGCTTTTGATTGCTGGAGCAGTTAGATGCAGTAACTCTCTTCTACAACCAGTAATAAAATGAAAAGGCATCTCTGTGGCCCTGAGCAGTCATCAAACCTGATCTGGCTTCTTACTTCCCAGTTGGGAGAAAGATTCAAAATAAGGCATTCAGCATTCCCAGCTTCTAAACAGAAATGCATTAAAATTATGAAGTGACAGGAAAGCAACAGCAATATTAGATCCATTTCATTTATTTTAAACACCTCCTTCTCCAGCTATTCTGAACCTTTCAGCCAGCACACCCACAAAACATGGAGGAATGCAACATCATCATCATCATCATTATTATTATTATTACATCATTATCACCATTATTATTATTGGTAGTAGTATAATTATTATTAACTAAGGGTCTCAAATTCCCACACCAGGTATCTTACAGTTTTACTGAAAGAATGGGACTGTTTTCTGACAAATCCAAGTTTTCCTGTTATTTAGGTTTATCCTTGGCTAACCTTCTGCCCTGTGACAGTCTTAGAGTGTTTATGTCCTTTACCAAGGACATGGATCACATCCATACAGACATGAACACACTTTCTTCCAAAGAATGCAATGGGTTAAATATTTAAACATATGTAAACCCACTGCTAAGGTCAACTAACAAAGCCTGCATTTTCTAGGAACACAGCCAAACAGAAGGATATGTTCTTTCACTGTTTCCCAATAGTTCTTAGAAAGGGGTTTCCCTGTTCCTGAAGGTGACTTCCACAAAATCTCTTCCATTCTGATTTTTATTTTTTTGACAAATATTTGGAAAACACAATCACCTTGAAATAGTCACTAATGGTGATGCTTGCTAGCATTGGGCAGAGTGGTTTCTGAAGGTATTTCCTCTGTTTCTTTTCCCAGTGAAAGCCAGTCACTCCGTTGGGAATTCCCCATTCCCAGCCCCTTCCGGTATTCTGGAGCTAAAAGGATGTGATCCAGAAATAAGCTTTGTTTGCTCTTTTTTTTGGGAGGCATCATGTAGGTATTGATTTCACATCTGCTTCTACATGAGCTTTGGGTAACAGCTGTATCAACAGTGACGGGACATGCTGGCCATGGATATATTTACAATTATATGTAACACATTTTTCTGAGAACTTCACTTTCCCAGGTCGAGAGGAGCGCTGACAGTTTTAATTAAAGATTCCTTGTGTCAAGTTCAGGCTGCCTGAAAAGAAGTTATTCCAAAGGCCATCAATCACCAGTAGGATGTTTCAGGAACTCTCCACAACAAACACAGAAACGTTTCCCAGAGCATTCTCCCCTCCATCCAGAAAACCTGTCCAAGGAGAGTGAAGATTCATTTGTGCAGAAGTTGCAGCCAAACGTGTGGGATGCTTCCCACAAATGCTGAACTCACCACTTGTTTTACTGCCCACGTGCACTGATGAAACACAGAGGATCTGATGCATCTTGAACAAGCAAAGCCTGAAGTTGTGGACATAAGTGTGGATACTCATTTCTGGCTTGAATTACATCAGCCAGAGCAGAGGTAGGAGAAGCTGGAAGAAGCTCTTATCTAAATTAAGTCTTAAAGCAAGTGGGAAAACACACACTTGTTCTCAGGATTAATCTGTGTTAGATCCCATCTCCAACATCACTCCATCCTGGGTTTCTGAGGACATTTTTAAATGATGGAAGTCCATCATGATACTCCCAAAGGTGATTTCAAAGGAAAAAAGACTAGGAAATTTTGAGGATCCTCTTCTATGCCCTATGGAAGCCCTTAGGAGCTTGGCACTGTGAGCTACATCTGAGCCCCTTCACCTTACACTTTATTAAAATACATTTTTCAAGAAATGCCTGGTGAAGGTCTGCCTCCAAAGGTCACAGTCTAACCTTGTTTCTGGATATCTCCTTAACCTTTCCTCCCCAGTTGTAAGAGTAAAAAGTCTTTCTATGTCAAGATATTGGTATCTCAGCCTTGACAAAATCACTTAAAGGTCCTCCAAGTCACCTCCTCACTGCCCACCCATCAAACCTGGGTGTCAGGCACAACCTGCAAAGGGAACTGGGCCTGATGTTATTCTGGAACAATAAACACCAAGTTCTGGAACACTGCACACTCTGAAGGGTCTCCCCTACACCACCAATGGCTCCATGCAGCCCACAGACACTGAGATGATGCAACTAACAGCTCTGCTGGCCTCAGGAAATCCCCCATGAATAACACACAGTGACTCAAGGCTGAGCAGCACTCGCTTCAATAGTCATGGGGAAATGGAACAAGAAGTGAGACATGGCTTTTCCATCCATGCCCCTCATCTGGCCACAAGGACACCTGAAAATCTGCTGCCAGGGCCTCATTACAGACAAATCCCTCATTCCATCTCCATCCCTCCAGTCTCACAGATACAATAAACTCAAACTTAGGGAGTTCATTTTAACAACTATATTCTCTAGTTGCTAAAGATCTAAAAGCTTTTAGGGAAATCTTTTTCCACAGCCACAAAGAGTCAAGATGTGTTTCAAGGACACAGCTATTCCTGACTCACCATGGAGGACAAACATTATAAAAAATTGTTAAAAACTGCTGTCTCCTCAAGGAGCTGTACCCATGATCACTGTAATGATGTACAACAGAACCAACAGCAGTCCCACTACAGCCACAGCCCATCCCCACTCCAGCAGTTATCAGAGAATCCAAGAATGGTTTGGGAATGGAAAGGACCTTAAAGATCATCTTGTTCCATGGGCAGGGACACCTTCCACCGTCCCAGGCTGCTCCAAGCCCTGTCCAACCTGGCCTTGGACACTTCCAGGGACGCAGGGGCAGCCACAGCTGCTCTGGGCACCCTGTGCAGAATTTCTTGCTAAGACCCAATGACTAAATATCTTTATTTTCAAAGCCTCCTGCCTCTCTTTTCTTCTAGCACAGTACCAAAGACTGGCTCAGGTATTCCTGAATCCCAAGATCACAGGATAGGCACCAACAAGCTAGAACAATAAAACACACCATTACCAGGACATCTCAAATATCAATTTCCAACTGCATTACAAACACAAGCATTGTTAACTTGTGATCCATTTCTGTGCTTCATTTTGGTTATGGAGGTGAGCCAGGCAGCCACAACAGCATTACAGAATTACACAACTAGCCAAACCCAGTCTCACTAATAGCTGTGTCAAAGCTGAGGGCTACAAGACAAACAGCCTGCCTGGAGCTCTTCACATTTAGTGGCTCATAAAAGACATGCTTATACCTGCTACACACTCCTGTTATTGTGTGTGGAACTTGGGAATATTATCCCTCCAGTTACTACATGAAAGAGTAACTCAGGGTAATGGTATTCTGGAGAAGCAGTGCCAGCACTTCTGGAGACCAAAGGCACAAGGGTGATAAAAAACACCTCAAAACAAGGCTGCAAATGGCATTCATTACTGAATCTACCATGAAAAGTACAAGTAGAGCAACTAACTCATTGTAGCTGTGAGCAAAGAAACCTTAAACAACAGAAATTAAGGCAGCAGCTCCCATCCTCTACCAATGCATATTTTACATTTCCACAAATGTTTTTACCCATGCCCACAGTGCTTGCACAACACCTGATGATTAAGGATGCCCTAAAGAAATTCCTGTGCCATAAACACCAAGGGCTCAAGACACAAAGATAAAAACAGAGCAGGTAAACTCCAAGTACAGTTTGTTAAAGCAAACACATCTGGGTGATGGTGGTTCATAACCAAATCTCACCAACAGCTTTCACACTTGCTGTATGCAGGTTTCTGTGGCTGAAAAACACTTTGTGCTGCCAAGTCTCAAGGCAACACCTTGGTTCCTGGCTCCAGCATTAACACAGGTGCAGTTTCCATTTGGCTTCACAGCTGATAGGGAGAACAACTTCCATCCATGGGAGAACACAAAGCTCCTTGAGATGAGCTTTGTAACATATAAAGCACAGTGATATTTTATTTCTGACAAAATTTACTATAATTAAAGTAAATAGGAGTCAAATATAGAGAACTTTTACTCTGTTCCATCAATTAAGAGAAGCCAAATTACTAGGTGGGAGGCTTAGGTGGACAAACTGGGCAGTTACATTTTGAAGCTGGCACCAGAGACAAGACGACAACATTACAGGGCCAGAGATGTTCAGAAGTTAAAGACCACATCAGTGCAGGGAAACAACTTTGCAATAAATACACCAGCAGTGATCTCTGCTCTCTATTCACTCACTCAGTCTGGAATTCTACCAGCTGCTTCTCAGAAAGACGCACACTGTGAAAGTTTTCCTAAAGTAGCTCAGCTCATTGTTAGCAAAAGGAAAATTACCTTCTTTTCCACTTTATTTCACAACTATTTAAGAAAAATCCTCTAACATTTGTAAGGAGAATATCAAGGCAAGACAGTTAAATACTGACCAACAAAGAGTTCTTGATTGGAATATTGCATTTATTATTATTCATGGCAACCTGGTTCCTAGAGGATCTTAAGAAAAATACAGAAGTGTGTGTGTGGCTCTTGGTATGAATCTAGAAGGGCACCAACTTCTAAGGGGCAACAATTACAAAATACCACATAGAGTTTTGCAGCACCAGCCAGATGTCCTCAGGCAGTAAGAACAAAAACTTCACTAAGCCAGGAGAGGCTGCTCCACATCACCAACTTTGTGACAGTATCAGTTCAGAAATGCTGTGTCAGAAACCTCAGCAAAATTAGAGGAAAAAAGCTTTAAGTTTTCTTAATATGCTGCACTGTCACACTAATAATTCTACATAGTGCTGTACTATACACAAAACCACAATTTAATAAAAAAAATCTGAGTTTTCATCATGGATGCCCATCATATGAATGTCACATTGTTGCTTTAGTGCATGTTGCATTCAGTGACCTTTCACTGTATGGGTCAGGGCCATCACCTTGAGAATGCACATCTGAGAAAGTGGGAATGTTTTCTCACCATCATCTGAGGCAGATTCACAACTTGCATCAGCTACAAGTCTGGCTTGGGGAGTTACTGCATAAAGGAGTCATGGCAGAATTAACAGGGCTTGAAAAGGGGGAAATGTCTACGAAATGTTTGTAGAATAATCTGCTTAAGAAAAATCTCTACAAGTTATTTGCTCTTTACTCTTCTCCTGAGTGAATTGTTGTTAAATTCTGACTGCTAGCACGATTTTATACCTAGATGTGATTTTTAAAGCAAATCACAACCTGGTACCCAAATCTTATTTCATCCTCCAAGTCACACCAGTTTCCTGGAGAACGCTCTGCTGCCTCAGATTGCTCTGTTTGGTGTTTTTAAAAGCACGTGTGGCCAGCATAAGTGGGGTCAGGCTCCAGTGACCCATCAGGAAAGCACATGAAAGCAGGAGACAAATCTGGGTGAGGCTCATTCATCTGTGTCAGCTCTTTAAAGAAAGAATTCCCCTTGTAAAACACAGCTACTTTTATTCTGTGAGAGCATTTGCCAGGAGGGGACAAGAAAAATAAAGAATAAAGAGAAACCCTGAAGAAGAAATAAATGGGGGAGATGGAAAACTTCAGCTGACCCTAATAGGCCTCCCACAAAATGTCTTGATTCTCAATTTCAGAGACCTCCTCTTAACTACTACGAGAAAATCAACTTTGCAGAATAATCCATGCTCCACTTCATTAAGCTTAAAGTTGTTCATTATGTTACTTGGGCTAGACCTGATAAAGAAATGCTTGCAAAAATATGTGACAGAATCATCTGCTATCTAAAAAATTTAAATGGGATCTTCCTGAAAAAATCCTCATTGGGCAGATTTCTCCAAATGAGGTCCCTTTGTGACTAATGAGCAATTGTCACTAAGTTACAACACAGCAGTGACATCTCCTTAGGGAAATGTAGGAATCTACAGGTGGTGACCATGTAGCAGTGCTTAACCCTTCAGCAAGTCTCAGTTTCAACAGCCCATTTCCTCGCTAATGAAGCTGCTGCAGCTATCTGTGCTGCTGGAAATCAATCAGAGCAGCAATTAGCAAGGCAGGTGTAGGGAGCAGGAAGGCAGACATATCTGGGGATAAGGCACTGTGTGGATGCTGAACACATCAGCTGCTCAGGGGTTTAAATGAGAAGGGTTTAGTGTGGGGATACAGGCAGAGAGCAGAGCTGGGAGCACTGCTCAGCTCACTGACAGCTTTAGGATGCCCTGGAAGCAGAGAGCAGAACCCTGAGGAACATAACGGGGGACCTGGGTGTACCTGGGTGTGCTTTGAATGCAGAAACTCTGCAAGACTGAACCTGCTTGTGCAGGTCTGTACAAAACTTCAATTAAGAAATATTACTTAGTTTGATGCCTCAGGTTTGAGCTTTTATGTATTTCAGATTCTGTTCTGCTTTAGTGTGTGGGTCTGGGCTTCCTATGAGGGGATGGTGAGCTCTGTGCACAGAGTAGGTAAACCTGGGCACCAAGGACAAATTATCCAAATCTCAGGCCCAAGAGCACAAACA